>JAWNPG010000058.1:0-409707 GCA_035045145.1 Drosophila meridionalis
TATCATTTCGCTGATAAGCGCGATCTGAAAACACTGGAGTATCAACTATTCTCGCTCATTCAAGGCAAACTCTATCAGGCGGTCTACTATCAACTCTCCTTGATATTAAACCAGATCACTGTCCAAGATTTGACACCCGAAAGTATTAGGGCTTTGACTCAGAGCTATTGGGAAAAGGCTTTGGATACTTTTGTTAGAGGACTAAACGGTTATTTACCCACTTAGAGAACTAAGAGCAACGAAACGCTTTTACTCCGAAGTTTCGGCAAACACCCCCAACACTACCCCCTAGACAGTCCTCCGCTCCTAGGATCGCACCCCATAAACAGCAGTTACCAAATACAACAACTAACTGGCAGGCTTTTAACCTCAGACTCTATTATAATCCCAATCCAATGGGAATCCCAGCGAATAACTGGAGAAGCCCGGACTTCTGTAACCACAATAATAGAACAACTTACACTCAACCTCCCATATCTCATGAACAATATGGTGGGAGACCATTGCATCCTCCAGCACGCCCTGTAGCTCCTAAACCGGAACCTAAACCGGTAGCTATGGTATTTGATGGATCTCTTTACTCCGGCCGTATCAATTATATGAACAGGCCTTCGCCCAATGATCGCTTCGGAAAACGGCCCCCTTCCCCAGGTGGGCCGCAACCCAAGTTCCAAAGGCAGTTCATTCTTGCCGCGGGAGCACCCGATCAAGCGAACGAAGAAGTAGAGCATAATAGTTTGAACTATATTAGTCCCGAAGAACAGGCTTACTATCCTTACCCGGCTTCGCATTATCAGACCTTCACGGTCACCATACAACGCACCTGTATGGATAGTACCAAAGAAAAGCGACGCCTCTTGTGAAAAGAAGTTCACAGTAGTAATAGACTATCGGAAACTCAATTCTATAACCATTTCGAATAGGTACCCTATCCCCGATGTCGGTGAAATAATCGCACAGTTGGGCGATAACAAATATTTCTCCGTACTAGATCTCAAGAGCGGATTTCACCAAATCCCTTTGAAAGAAAGGGACATGGAGAAAACCGCCTTCGCAATAAACGGCGGAAAATTCGAGTTTACACGACTGCCTCTTGGTCTTAAGAACTCCCCGTCCATTTTCCAAAGAACGTTAGACGATATCCTAAGGGATCATATAGGAAAAATATGCTACGTCTACATCGACGATATTGTCGTCTTTTGTCGGTCCGAAAGCGAACACGCCATACATCTAGATGCAATATTTGCAACACTAGCCGAAGTTCAAATAGACAAATGCGAATTTTTCAAGGAAGAAGTAAATTTCTTCGGCTTCACCATATTCCGACAAGGCGTAAAAACAAACATCGACAAAGTAAAAGCAATAGAAAAATTCCCAACGCCTAGAACTTTGAAAGACCTGAGATCTTTCATAGAAATTGCTAGTTACTATAGAAGGTTTATTCGCGACTAACCTATTAAAGGGCGAAAACGGACGTCTTCCAAAAAATATCTCCAATAAGACAACCATAACGGTAGACTAGCACGCAACAGATTCCTTTAACAAAGTTAAAAGAGCTTTAGTCTCAGGAGACGTAGTTCTATCCTACCCATATTTTAACAAAGAGTTCCATTTGATAACCGAAGCCTCCAATTATGCAATCGTAGCGGTGCTAGAACAAGAATCCCGTCCCATCATTTTTATATCATACACTCTCACAAAAACGGAAGAGAACTACGCAGCAAATAAAACAGAAATGCTGGCGATAGTCTGGGCACTTCAAAACCTGCGGATGTACCTCTACGGTACCGCTAAAGTGATAATATTCACAGATCATCTACCTCTGACTTTTGCCCTTAGTTCCAAAAACCACAGCGGTAAACTGAAACGCTAATAGAGTTATTTAGAAGAATACAATCACGAACTAAGATACAAGCCAGGTGCAACAAACGTAATAGCAGACGCCTTATCTAGAATCCCACCAGCTCCACAAATAAATAGTGCTACAGCCACGATTCATAGCGACGAAAGCTCGTCCCACAATCTCATTCCAGTCGAGTACGTTCCCAATAACGTCTTCAAAAATCAAATTTTTATAATGGAATTCGATATAGAGAGCGAAGAATTCACTCTTCCCTTCCCCACCTACCATAGACATACCATAAAGAGAAGAGCATTTTCTGAGGAAAGCTAAAAAAACACCTAGACCTCAATCATAAATGGCATTTTCACTTCCGAAAGGATCATGAGAAAAATACAAAATACTTATCCTCTCCACTTCAGCTGTTTCAAAAGTAGATACACCCAAAGACAAGTTATCGACGTCATCTCCGAAGAGGAACAAAATAATATAGTAACTGCGCAGCACATGAGAGCCCATAGAAACGCCATAAAAAATAAAATACAAATACTTAGCAAATATTTTTTCCCTAGCCTTCGAAAGAAAACAGATGCCACTGCCAAATCATGTAAAGCCTGCAATGTTGCAAAATCCGATAGACACCCGCCTCATGGGGAAATCCAACCCACCCCAGCTCCAACTTACCCTGGGGAGATAATCCATATTGACATCTACACGACACAAAAAAATTAGTCCTCACAGCCATTGATAAATTTTCGAAATTCGCACAAATAAAGATAATAAAATCAAAAGCGTCGGAAGATATAAAAAAAACCCGTTTAGAGAAACTATGACAGTTTTCGGTATGCCTAGATTAGTGGTGATGGATAACAAGCGAGCGCTAAATTCAGCAGCCATAAAGTTCCTTCTACAGGATCAGCTACAAACAGAAATCTACATAACACCACCGTATAACTCCACTAGCAACGGCCAGGTCGAGAGACTCCACTCGACTCTGACCGAAATCATGAGATGCCTGAAAACTGACGAGGGCTTACTAGATTTCGAAGACTTGATTTATAGAGCCGTACAGGAATATAATGCCTCAGTACATTCAACTACAAAAACCAAACCAATAAACGTTTTTTTTCGGAAATAGATTAGCAACAGACCCTCTGAAATTACAAGTTAGTAGAGAAAAAATCGCCAAGAAATTAAAACACAAACAAGATATAGATCTGAATTATCATAACAAAAAGAAAACACCCACCAGAAAGTACCAGATCGGAGAAAGAGTCTACGTTAGGGTAGATAAGCGACTAGGGTCAAAGTTAACCCCGAATTTCAGAGAAGAAATAGTTTCAGAAGACAGGAACACTACCATAAAAACACAGTCAGGGAAAATTGTCCACAAAAATAACTTAAAGAGATAATGTTCATTTACAAAATTCTCTTCCTGCCAACCTGGCCAGGCCACCATATTAGACTACTCGCATTCGCAGCTAATTCCCATAAAGACAGGGACTGCGAACATTCAAAATGGGACGTTTAAAATCATACATTCTTTTTAAAATAACAGAATAGGAATCAGCCTTCATCGATATAGCCGACAGACTCAGCGAAGTGAATAGGTCACACCCACTCTTTCCTTTCCTAAAGTTCGACTTAGCAAGCGTCGAAAACGAGTTAAGACGGCTTAAACCATTTAAAAGGAAGGCCAGGGCAATTGACGCATTGGGTACTGCATAGAAATGGTTGGCCGGTTCACCGGATCACCACGATCAGGAAATAATAACGAGCAAAATAAACGAACAACTCAAAAACAATAATAGACAACTAATCATAAAGAAAGTATTTAAAGAGAGAATAAATTACCTAAACCTTAGCTACAACAACATTGTCAAAGCAAATATGGAAAGTAAAACCTTTAAAGATGAAGGAATCTCTTTGTTAAGATACAAACTTCACATTATGAAAGAAGAATTGAAAAGCTTAATTCATGCCGTTGATTGGGCAAAAACAAATACTATAAACTCCATGATACTATCAGAATATGAAGTAGAGAATTTGAATGATAATTGTACGGCAAAGAGGTTATGTTCATCAACATTGAGGAATTACTAGAATTTTCAAAAGTCAGGATAGCCACCAATAGCAAAAGCTTATTGTACATCATTAGCATACTACTAATTACTACCGAAAATTGTATATCCACACTCCTAAAATCAATTAAGCAGGGAAAACTAATTAATGAAAATAAAATAAAATAAATAAAATATAAAAATATTATCCAATGTAATAAGATAAATTACGGACTAAAAGCAAATTGTGAATCCCATAATGATAAGACAATATGTAATTAAAACAAGTAAGAACGTTGCCTTAGGGCGAGACCTAAGGCGTGATACTCGTTTCCCACAGGGGCATCTGGTATTTTAAATTTAATAATTTATCTCAAATTTTGCATTTTTGTAGATTCATGTGATTTTTATGCAATTTCAATTATTGCCATGTGAATGAATTAGCATTTGTATAAAATGTAAAAAATTCAATAGAATCATATGCTGAAAGTTTCATCAAGTTCCGTTAAGTCAGTCGCAATCTATTAAACAAAACGTTTGGCCAATTATGACACGCACGCGTTAAGCAGCGACAGCAAAATATATTTACATTTACACATATGTACATACATTGAAACGTGCAAGCGTGTTTGCTTATGCATGGTCACAAATAAATTCAGAGCCATTCATTCTAGCATATTCTTCAACCAAAATTGTTATTGAATTGTGCTTGCATTTTCAGCCGCTTCTTTAGTTTTGTATTTGTCAAATATTGCCCTTTATACGCATACATTCAACCGACCACCGTTTTTGTATGTACACATATAAATACATACGTTCATATGCGCGCATTTCAGCATTTTCTAAGAATCACAATTGCGATTGATTTATGTTTATATTATGTTTGCATTAACAGCAGCTTCTATAGTTTTGTATTTGTCAAAAGTCGCCCTTGTAGTGAAGTAGTTTCGGATTTGCCAACAGGCAATGCAAAACTGATGTGGCGCAGCAGGTAGATGAAAAGCGTGTAAGCAAAAGGGTCCGCGTTCGAGACGCGGCGGCGACGGCATGAAAATAGTTGCGCAGCTGTTCGTGCCTCCATACATACATACCTAATGGGACCTATCGTCAATTTTTTTGTGTGTAAATAATTTTGTTCGGACTAAGTCGATTACATAAATATCGATATTTGATATTTACATTTTTTGTCACAAAAAGAAAATAACATAACTGACCTAGGCTATACGAAAAATGATAATTTTAGCAGATAAATTATTTGCAGAACTTCAACATTAAATCGAATTACATATATTTCTCGTCTTAGTAATTCTTATTAAGCTTATTTATATAGGTGGCACAGGCATATGAATTTTGCAGCTGGGCGTTACAAATTTTGTTGCTAATTTGCCACGCCCCCAGTAGGCGTAGACATATCATATTTGGCAAGTTCCTAGAAGGAGTCTAGGGTAACGTAACTGTAAAGTTTGGATGCTTACACTTCAAAAATGTGAAAGTTACAGGGTATTTTTTCAATATACCACGCCCCCAAAGGGGCGTAAGATTTTTGGGGAATCAACAGAGGGGGCCCCCAGTAACACAAACATCCAATTTGGAATCGTCTAGCTCTAAAACTATAGGAGCTATAAGCTTTTTCCGATTTGCCACGCCCCTGAAGGCGTAGGTATATCCGCCATATCTTTTTGATCTTGGGTTGCTTATCCGAGTATATATATCAAATTTCAAGTCTCTAGCATCAATAGTGCTCAAAATATAGCTGAATTTGTAAAATTACTCTATATTCAGATCCGATTTGCCACGCCCCCAGTGGGATAATTACGTAAGCTAGTGAATAAGAAAGAAATAAGTTAAGTGAACACAAAAACAAAGAAGAAAAAAATACTTGTGAATGAAAAATAAAAACGAATACAATTTTTTGCAAAGAAGTAAATAATTAAGGTGAAAGTTAAAATCTAAGAAAAAATAAAAAATTTCCGTCAATAAGTAACAACGATTAATCGAGCTCAATAAGATGAAAATTTTTTTTGATAATTTTGATAATTTTATAATAATAAAATATATTAAATTAAGAATTTATTACGCACTAAAACACACAAATTTCCACGAAACCTTAACATTGTTCGTCTGAAACCGAAACAGTGCCTAATCAAGTTAAAACGAAATGGATAAAGAACTAGATCGCTCGTTGGCTGCCCTTACGATAGGCACTAATCAAAAAGATCCAAAGAAACAAGGAAACATTAGGAAAAGGGTATATTTTATAGGGCCAGAACTATAGGGCGGAAACGCTAACCGACGTACCAGCTATAAGCCTTTCTCCAGGAGACCAAGAAAAGCTGCCAGACTTAACAGAGTTGGTTAGGGAGTTCTCTGGAAATCGTACCGAGTTCGGCTCATGGAAGAAGAATGTATCATGTATTATGAGCTTATACGAAGGTAGGGAAGATACAGAGGCTTATTATCTCATAACGCTAGCGATTCGTAACAAGGTTACCGGCGAAGCTGACGTAGTCCTGGAATCTATAACACACCTCTGAGCTGGAAGTCTATTTCAAAGTGCTTAACATATCATTTCGCTGATAAGCGCGATCTGAAAACACTGGAGTATCAACTATTCTCGCTCATTCAAGGCAAACTCTATCAGGCGGTCTACTATCAACTCTCCTTGATATTAAACCAGATCACTGTCCAAGATTTGACACCCGAAAGTATTAGGGCTTTGACTCAGAGCTATTGGGAAAAGGCTTTGGATACTTTTGTTAGAGGACTAAACGGTTATTTACCCACTTAGAGAACTAAGAGCAACGAAACGCTTTTACTCCGAAGTTTCGGCAAACACCCCCAACACTACCCCCTAGACAGTCCTCCGCTCCTAGGATCGCACCCCATAAACAGCAGTTACCAAATACAACAACTAACTGGCAGGCTTTTAACCTCAGACTCTATTATAATCCCAATCCAATGGGAATCCCAGCGAATAACTGGAGAAGCCCGGACTTCTGTAACCACAATAATAGAACAACTTACACTCAACCTCCCATATCTCATGAACAATATGGTGGGAGACCATTGCATCCTCCAGCACGCCCTGTAGCTCCTAAACCGGAACCTAAACCGGTAGCTATGGTATTTGATGGATCTCTTTACTCCGGCCGTATCAATTATATGAACAGGCCTTCGCCCAATGATCGCTTCGGAAAACGGCCCCCTTCCCCAGGTGGGCCGCAACCCAAGTTCCAAAGGCTGTTCATTCTTGCCGCGGGAGCACCCGATCAAGCGAACGAAGAAGTAGAGCATAATGGTTTGAACTATATTAGTCCCGAAGAACAGGCTTACTATCCTTACCCGGCTTCGCATTATCAGACCTTCACGGTCACCATACAACGCACCTGTATGGATAGTACCAAAGAAAAGCGACGCCTCTTGTGAAAAGAAGTTCACAGTAGTAATAGACTATCGGAAACTCAATTCTATAACCATTTCGAATAGGTACCCTATCCCCGATGTCGGTGAAATAATCGCACAGTTGGGCGATAACAAATATTTCTCCGTACTAGATCTCAAGAGCGGATTTCACCAAATCCCTTTGAAAGAAAGGGACATGGAGAAAACCGCCTTCGCAATAAACGGCGGAAAATTCGAGTTTACACGACTGCCTCTTGGTCTTAAGAACTCCCCGTCCATTTTCCAAAGAACGTTAGACGATATCCTAAGGGATCATATAGGAAAAATATGCTACGTCTACATCGACGATATTGTCGTCTTTAGTCGGTCCGAAAGCGAACACGCCATACATCTAGATGCAATATTTGCAACACTAGCCGAAGTTCAAATAGACAAATGCGAATTTTTCAAGGAAGAAGTAAATTTCTTCGGCTTCACCATATTCCGACAAGGCGTAAAAACAAACATCGACAAAGTAAAAGCAATAGAAAAATTCCCAACGCCTAGAACTTTGAAAGACCTGAGATCTTTCATAGAAATTGCTAGTTACTATAGAAGGTTTATTCGCGACTAACCTATTAAAGGGCGAAAACGGACGTCTTCCAAAAAATATCTCCAATAAGACAACCATAACGGTAGACTAGCACGCAACAGATTCCTTTAACAAAGTTAAAAGAGCTTTAGTCTCAGGAGACGTAGTTCTATCCTACCCATATTTTAACAAAGAGTTCCATTTGATAACCGAAGCCTCCAACTATGCAATCGTAGCGGTGCTAGAACAAGAATCCCGTCCCATCATTTTTATATCATACACTCTCACAAAAACGGAAGAGAACTACGCAGCAAATAAAACAGAAATGCTGGCGATAGTCTGGGCACTTCAAAACCTGCGGATGTACCTCTACGGTACCGCTAAAGTGATAATATTCACAGATCATCTACCTCTGACTTTTGCCCTTAGTTCCAAAAACCACAACGGTAAACTGAAACGCTAATAGAGTTATTTAGAAGAATACAATCACGAACTAAGATACAAGCCAGGTGCAACAAACGTAATAGCAGACGCCTTATGTAGAATCCCACCAGCTCCACAAATAAATAGTGCTACAGCCACGATTCATAGCGACGAAAGCTCGTCCCACAATCTCATTCCAGTCGAGTACGTTCCCAATAACGTCTTCAAAAATCAAATTTTTATAATGGAATTCGATATAGAGAGCGAAGAATTCACTCTTCCCTTCCCCACCTACCATAGACATACCATAAAGAGAAGAGCATTTTCTGAGGAAAGCTAAAAAAACACCTAGACCTCAATCATAAATGGCATTTTCACTTCCGAAAGGATCATGAGAAAAATACAAAATACTTATCCTCTCCACTTCAGCTGTTTCAAAAGTAGATACACCCAAAGACAAGTTATCGACGTCATCTCCGAAGAGGAACAAAATAATATAGTAACTGCGCAGCACATGAGAGCCCATAGAAACGCCATAAAAAATAAAATACAAATACTTAGCAAATATTTTTCCCCTAGCCTTCGAAAGAAAACAGATGCCACTGCCAAATCATGTAAAGCCTGCAATGTTGCAAAATCCGATAGACACCCGCCTCATGGGGAAATCCAACCCACCCCAGCTCCAACTTACCCTGGGGAGATAATCCATATTGACATCTACACGACACAAAAAAATTAGTCCTCACAGCCATTGATAAATTTTCGAAATTCGCACAAATAAAGATAATAAAATCAAAAGCGTCGGAAGATATAAAAAAAACCCGTTTAGAGAAACTATGACAGTTTTCGGTATGCCTAGATTAGTGGTGATGGATAACAAGCGAGCGCTAAATTCAGCAGCCATAAAGTTCCTTCTACAGGATCAGCTACAAACAGAAATCTACATAACACCACCGTATAACTCCACTAGCAACGGCCAGGTCGAGAGACTCCACTCGACTCTGACCGAAATCATGAGATGCCTGAAAACTGACGAGGGCTTACTAGATTTCGAAGACTTGATTTATAGAGCCGTACAGGAATATAATGCCTCAGTACATTCAACTACAAAAACCAAACCAATAAACGTTTTTTTTTCGGAAATAGATTAGCAACAGACCCTCTGAAATTACAAGTTAGTAGAGAAAAAATCGCCAAGAAATTAAAACACAAACAAGATATAGATCTGAATTATCATAACAAAAAGAAAACACCCACAAGAAAGTACCAGATCGGAGAAAGAGTCTACGTTAGGATAGATAAGCGACTAGGGTCAAAGTTAACCCCGAAGAAATAGTTTCAGAAGACAGGAACACTACCATAAAAACACAGTCAGGGAAAATTGTCCACAAAAATAATTTAAAGACATAATGTTCATTTACAAAATTCTCTTCCTGCCAACCTGCCTAGGCCACCATATTAGACTACTCGCATTCGCAGCTAATTCCCATAAGGACAGGGACTGCGAACATTCAAAATGGGACGTTTAAAATCATACATTCTTTTTAAAATAACAGAATAGGAATCAGCCTTCATCGATATAGCCGACAGACTCAGCGAAGTGAATAGGTCACACCCACTCTTTCCTTTCCTAAAGTTCGACTTAGCAAGCGTCGAAAACGAGTTAAGACGGCTTAAACCATTTAAAAGGAAGGCCAGGGCAATTGACGCATTGGGTACTGCATAGAAATGGTTGGCCGGTTCACCGGATCACCACGATCAGGAAATAATAACGAGCAAAATAAACGAACAACTCAAAAACAATAATAGACAACTAATCATAAAGAAAGTATTTAAAGAGAGAATAAATTACCTAAACCTTAGCTACAACAACATTGTCAAAGCAAATATGGAAAGTAAAACCTTTAAAGATGAAGGAATCTCTTTGTTAAGATACAAACTTCACATTATGAAAGAAGAATTGAAAAGCTTAATTCATGCCGTTGATTGGGCAAAAACAAATACTATAAACTCCATGATACTATCAGAATATGAAGTAGAGAATTTGAATGATAATTGTACGGCAAAGAGGTTATGTTCATCAACATTGAGGAATTACTAGAATTTTCAAAAGTCAGGATAGCCACCAATAGCAAAAGCTTATTGTACATCATTAGCATACTACTAATTACTACCGAAAATTGTATATCCACACTCCTAAAATCAATTAAGCAGGGAAAACTAATTAATGAAAATAAAATAAAATAAATAAAATATAAAAATATTATCCAATGTAATAAGATAAATTACGGACTAAAAGCAAATTGTGAATCCCATAATGATAAGACAATATGTAATTAAAACAAGTAAGAACGTTGCCTTAGGGCGAGACCTAAGGCGTGATACTCGTTTCCCACAGGGGCATCTGGTATTTTAAATTTAATAATTTATCTCAAATTTTGCATTTTTGTAGATTCATGTGAATTTTATGCAATTTCAATTTTTGCCATGTGAATGAATTAGCATTTGTATAAAATGTAAAAAATTCAATAGAATCATATGCTGAAAGTTTCATCAAGTTCCGTTAAGTCAGTCGCAATCTATTAAACAAAACGTTTGGCCAATTATGACACGCACGCGTTAAGCAGCGACAGCAAAATATATTTACATTTACACATATGTACATACATTGAAACGTGCAAGCGTGTTTGCTTATGCATGGTCATAAATAAATTCAGCGCCATTCATTCTAGCATATTCTTCAACCAAAATTGTTATTGAATTGTGCTTGCATTTTCAGCCGCTTCTTTAGTTTTGTATTTGTCAAATATTGCCCTTTATACGCATACATTCAACCGACCACCGTTTTTGTATGTACACATATAAATACATACGTTCATATGCGCGCATTTCAGCATTTTCTAAGAATCACAATTGCGATTGATTTATGTTTATATTATGTTTGCATTAACAGCAGCTTCTATAGTTTTGTATTTGTCAAAAGTCGCCCTTGTAGTGAAGTAGTTTCGGATTTGCCAACAGGCAATGCAAAACTGATGTGGCGCAGCAGGTAGATGAAAAGCGTGTAAGCAAAAGGGTCCGCGTTCGAGACGCGGCGGCGACGGCATGAAAATAGTTGCGCAGCTGTTCGTGCCTCCATACATACATACCTAATGGGACCTATCGTCAATTTTTTTGTGTGTAAATAATTTTGTTCGGACTAAGTCGATTACACAAATATCGATATTTGATATTTACATTTTTTGTCAGGGTCACACACACAAAAAGAAAATAACATAACTGACCTAGGCTATACGAAAAATGATAATTTTAGCAGATAAATTATTTGCAGAACTTCAACATTAAATCGAATTACATATATTTCTCAGAAATGCCGTTTGTCGTCTTAGTAATTCTTATTAAGCTTATTTATATAGGTGGCACAGGCATATGAATTTTGCAGCTGGGCGTTACAAATTTTGTTGCTAATTTGCCACGCCCCCAGTAGGCGTAGACATATCATATTTGGCAAGTTCCTAGAAGGAGTCTAGGGTAACGTAACTGTAAAGTTTGGATGCTTACACTTCAAAAATGTGAAAGTTACAGGGTATTTTTTCGATATACCACGCCCCCAAAGGGGCGTAAGATTTTTGGGGAATCAACAGAGGGGGCCCCCAGTAACACAAACATCCAATTTGGAATCGTCTAGCTCTAAAACTATAGGAGCTATAAGCTTTTTCCGATTTGCCACGCCCCTGAAGGCGTAGGTATATCCGCCATATCTTTTTGATCTTGGGTTGCTTATCCGAGTATATATATCAAATTTCAAGTCTCTAGCATCAATAGTGCTCAAAATATAGCTGAATTTGTAAAATTACTCTATATTCAGATCCGATTTGCCACGCCCCCAGTGGGATAATTACGTAAGCTAGTGAATAAGAAAGAAATAAGTTAAGTGAACACAAAAACAAAGAAGAAAAAAATACTTGTGAATGAAAAATAAAAACGAATACAATTTTTTGCAAAGAAGTAAATAATTAAGGTGAAAGTTAAAATCTAAGAAAAAATAAAAAATTTCCGTCAATAAGTAACAACGATTAATCGAGCTCAATAAGATGAAAATATTTTTGATAATTTTGATAATTTTATAATAATAAAATATATTAAATTAAGAATTTATTACGCACTAAAACACACAAATTTCCACGAAACCTTAACATTGTTCGTCTGAAACCGAAACAGTGCCTAATCAAGTTAAAACGAAATGGATAAAGAACTAGATCGCTCGTTGGCTGCCCTTACGATAGGCACTAATCAAAAAGATCCAAAGAAACAAGGAAACATTAGGAAAAGGGTATATTTTATAGGGCCAGAACTATAGGGCGGAAACGCTAACCGACGTACCAGCTATAAGCCTTTCTCCAGGAGACCAAGAAAAGCTGCCAGACTTAACAGAGTTGGTTAGGGAGTTCTCTGGAAATCGTACCGAGTTCGGCTCATGGAAGAAGAATGTATCATGTATTATGAGCTTATACGAAGGTAGGGAAGATACAGAGGCTTATTATCTCATAACGCTAGCGATTCGTAACAAGGTTACCGGCGAAGCTGACGTAGTCCTGGAATCTATAACACACCTCTGAGCTGGAAGTCTATTTCAAAGTGCTTAACATATCATTTCGCTGATAAGCGCGATCTGAAAACACTGGAGTATCAACTATTCTCGCTCATTCAAGGCAAACTCTATCAGGCGGTCTACTATCAACTCTCCTTGATATTAAACCAGATCACTGTCCAAGATTTGACACCCGAAAGTATTAGGGCTTTGACTCAGAGCTATTGGGAAAAGGCTTTGGATACTTTTGTTAGAGGACTAAACGGTTATTTACCCACTTAGAGAACTAAGAGCAACGAAACGCTTTTACTCCGAAGTTTCGGCAAACACCCCCAACACTACCCCCTAGACAGTCCTCCGCTCCTAGGATCGCACCCCATAAACAGCAGTTACCAAATACAACAACTAACTGGCAGGCTTTTAACCTCAGACTCTATTATAATCCCAATCCAATGGGAATCCCAGCGAATAACTGGAGAAGCCCGGACTTCTGTAACCACAATAATAGAACAACTTACACTCAACCTCCCATATCTCATGAACAATATGGTGGGAGACCATTGCATCCTCCAGCACGCCCTGTAGCTCCTAAACCGGAACCTAAACCGGTAGCTATGGTATTTGATGGATCTCTTTACTCCGGCCGTATCAATTATATGAACAGGCCTTCGCCCAATGATCGCTTCGGAAAACGGCCCCCTTCCCCAGGTGGACCGCAACCCAAGTTCCAAAGGCTGTTCATTCTTGCCGCGGGAGCACCCGATCAAGCGAACGAAGAAGTAGAGCATAATGGTTTGAACTATATTAGTCCCGAAGAACAGGCTTACTATCCTTACCCGGCTTCGCATTATCAGACCTTCACGGTCACCATACAACGCACCTGTATGGATAGTACCAAAGAAAAGCGACGCCTCTTGTGAAAAGAAGTTCACAGTAGTAATAGACTATCGGAAACTCAATTCTATAACCATTTCGAATAGGTACCCTATCCCCGATGTCGGTGAAATAATCGCACAGTTGGGCGATAACAAATATTTCTCCGTACTAGATCTCAAGAGCGGATTTCACCAAATCCCTTTGAAAGAAAGGGACATGGAGAAAACCGCCTTCGCAATAAACGGCGGAAAATTCGAGCTTACACGACTGCCTCTTGGTCTTAAGAACTCCCCGTCCATTTTCCAAAGAACGTTAGACGATATCCTAAGGGATCATATAGGAAAAATATGCTACGTCTACATCGACGATATTGTCGTCTTTAGTCGGTCCGAAAGCGAACACGCCATACATCTAGATGCAATATTTGCAACACTAGCCGAAGTTCAAATAGACAAATGCGAATTTTTCAAGGAAGAAGTAAATTTCTTCGGCTTCACCATATTCCGACAAGGCGTAAAAACAAACATCGACAAAGTAAAAGCAATAGAAAAATTCCCAACGCCTAGAACTTTGAAAGACCTGAGATCTTTCATAGAAATTGCTAGTTACTATAGAAGGTTTATTCGCGACTAACCTAAGGGCGAAAACGGACGTCTTCCAAAAAATATCTCCAATAAGACAACCATAACGGTAGACTAGCACGCAACAGATTCCTTTAACAAAGTTAAAAGAGCTTTAGTCTCAGGAGACGTAGTTCTATCCTACCCATATTTTAACAAAGAGTTCCATTTGATAACCGAAGCCTCCAATTATGCAATCGTAGCGGTGCTAGAACAAGCATCCCGTCCCATCATTTTTATATCATACACTCTCACAAAAACGGAAGAGAACTACGCAGCAAATAAAACAGAAATGCTGGCGATAGTCTGGGCACTTCAAAACCTGCGGATGTACCTCTACGGTACCGCTAAAGTGATAATATTCACAGATCATCTACCTCTGACTTTTGCCCTTAGTTCCAAAAACCACAACGGTAAACTGAAACGCTAATAGAGTTATTTAGAAGAATACAATCACGAACTAAGATACAAGCCAGGTGCAACAAACGTAATAGCAGACGCCTTATGTAGAATCCCACCAGCTCCACAAATAAATAGTGCTACAGCCACGATTCATAGCGACGAAAGCTCGTCCCACAATCTCATTCCAGTCGAGAACGTTCCCAATAACGTCTTCAAAAATCAAATTTTTATAATGGAATTCGATATAGAGAGCGAAGAATTCACTCTTCCCTTCCCCACCTACCATAGACATACCATAAAGAGAAGAGCATTTTCTGAGGAAAGCTAAAAAAACACCTAGACCTCAATCATAAATGGCATTTTCACTTCCGAAAGGTTCATGAGAAAAATACAAAATACTTATCCTCTCCACTTCAGCTGTTTCAAAAGTAGATACACCCAAAGACAAGTTATCGACGTCATCTCCGAAGAGGAACAAAATAATATAGTAACTGCGCAGCACATGAGAGCCCATAGAAACGCCATAAAAAATAAAATACAAATACTTAGCAAATATTTTTTCCCTAGCCTTCGAAAGAAAACAGATGCCACTGCCAAATCATGTAAAGCCTGCAATGTTGCAAAATCCGATAGACACCCGCCTCATGGGGAAATCCAACCCACCCCAGCTCCAACTTACCCTGGGGAGATAATCCATATTGACATCTACACGACACAAAAAAATTAGTCCTCACAGCCATTGATAAATTTTCGAAATTCGCACAAATAAAGATAATAAAATCAAAAGCGTCGGAAGATATAAAAAAAACCCGTTTAGAGAAACTATGACAGTTTTCGGTATGCCTAGATTAGTGGTGATGGATAACAAGCGAGCGCTAAATTCAGCAGCCATAAAGTTCCTTCTACAGGATCAGCTACAAACAGAAATCTACATAACACCACCGTATAACTCCACTAGCAACGGCCAGGTCGAGAGACTCCACTCGACTCTGACCGAAATCATGAGATGCCTGAAAACTGACGAGGGCTTACTAGATTTCGAAGACTTGATTTATAGAGCCGTACAGGAATATAATGCCTCAGTACATTCAACTACAAAAACCAAACCAATAAACGTTTTTTTTCGGAAATAGATTAGCAACAGACCCTCTGAAATTACAAGTTAGTAGAGAAAAAATCGCCAAGAAATTAAAACACAAACAAGATATAGATCTGAATTATCATAACAAAAAGAAAACACCCACAAGAAAGTACCAGATCGGAGAAAGAGTCTACGTTAGGATAGATAAGCGACTAGGGTCAAAGTTAACCCCGAAGAAATTGTTTCAGAAGACAGGAACACTACCATAAAAACACAGTCAGGGAAAATTGTCCACAAAAATAATTTAAAGACATAATGTTCATTTACAAAATTCTCTTCCTGCCAACCTGCCCAGGCCACCATATTAGACTACTCGCATTCGCAGCTAATTCCCATAAGGACAGGGACTGCGAACATTCAAAATGGGACGTTTAAAATCATACATTCTTTTTAAAATAACAGAATAGGAATCAGCCTTCATCGATATAGCCGACAGACTCAGCGAAGTGAATAGGTCACACCCACTCTTTCCTTTCCTAAAGTTCGACTTAGCAAGCGTCGAAAACGAGTTAAGACGGCTTAAACCATTTAAAAGGAAGGCCAGGGCAATTGACGCATTGGGTACTGCATAGAAATGGTTGGCCGGTTCACCGGATCACCACGATCAGGAAATAATAACGAGCAAAATAAACGAACAACTCAAAAACAATAATAGACAACTAATCATAAAGAAAGTATTTAAAGAGAGAATAAATTACCTAAACCTTAGCTACAACAACATTGTCAAAGCAAATATGGAAAGTAAAACCTTTAAAGATGAAGGAATCTCTTTGTTAAGATACAAACTTCACATTATGAAAGAAGAATTGAAAAGCTTAATTCATGCCGTTGATTGGGCAAAAACAAATACTATAAACTCCATGATACTATCAGAATATGAAGTAGAGAATTTGAATGATAATTGTACGGCAAAGAGGTTATGTTCATCAACATTGAGGAATTACTAGAATTTTCAAAAGTCAGGATAGTCACCAATAGCAAAAGCTTATTGTACATCATTAGCATACTACTAATTACTACCGAAAATTGTATATCCACACTCCTAAAATCAATTAAGCAGGGAAAACTAATTAATGAAAATAAAATAAAATAAATAAAATATAAAAATATTATCCAATGTAATAAGATAAATTACGGACTAAAAGCAAATTGTGAATCCCATAATGATAAGACAATATGTAATTAAAACAAGTAAGAACGTTGCCTTAGGGCGAGACCTAAGGCGTGATACTCGTTTCCCACAGGGGCATCTGGTATTTTAAGTTTAATAATTTATCTCAAATTTTGCATTTTTGTAGATTCATGTGAATTTTATGCAATTTCAATTATTGCCATGTGAATGAATTAGCATTTGTATAAAATGTAAAAAATTCAATAGAATCATATGCTGAAAGTTTCATCAAGTTCCGTTAAGTCAGTCGCAATCTATTAAACAAAACGTTTGGCCAATTATGACACGCACGCGTTAAGCAGCGACAGCAAAATATATTTACATTTACACATATGTACATACATTGAAACGTGCAAGCGTGTTTGCTTATGCATGGTCACAAATAAATTCAGCGCCATTCATTCTAGCATATTCTTCAACCAAAATTGTTATTGAATTGTGCTTGCATTTTCAGCCGCTTCTTTAGTTTTGTATTTGTCAAATATTGCCCTTTATACGCATACATTCAACCGACCACCGTTTTTGTATGTACACATATAAATACATACGTTCATATACGCGCATTTCAGCATTTTCTAAGAATCACAATTGCGATTGATTTATGTTTATATTATGTTTGCATTAACAGCAGCTTCTATAGTTTTGTATTTGTTAAAAGTCGCCCTTGTAGTGAAGTAGTTTCGGATTTGCCAACAGGCAATGCAAAACTGATGTGGCGCAGCAGGTAGATGAAAAGCGTGTAAGCAAAAGGGTCCGCGTTCGAGACGCGGCGGCGACGGCATGAAAATAGTTGCGCAGCTGTTCGTGCCTCCATACATACATACCTAATGGGACCTATCGTCAATTTTTTTGTGTGTAAATAATTTTGTTCGGACTAAGTCGATTACACAAATATCGATATTTGATATTTACATTTTTTGTCAGGGTCACACACACAAAAAGAAAATAACATAACTGACCTAGGCTATACGAAAAATGATAATTTTAGCAGATAAATTATTTGCAGAACTTCAACATTAAATCGAATTACATATATTTCTCAGAAATGCCGTTTGTCGTCTTAGTAATTCTTATTAAGCTTATTTATATAGGTGGCACAGGCATATGAATTTTGCAGCTGGGCGTTACAAATTTTGTTGCTAATTTGCCACGCCCCCAGTAGGCGTAGACATATCATATTTGGCAAGTTCCTAGAAGGAGTCTAGGGTAACGTAACTGTAAAGTTTGGATGCTTACACTTCAAAAATGTGAAAGTTACAGGGTATTTTTTCGATATACCACGCCCCCAAAGGGGCGTAAGATTTTTGGGGAATCAACAGAGGGGGCCCCCAGTAACACAAACATCCAATTTGGAATCGTCTAGCTCTAAAACTATAGGAGCTATAAGCTTTTTCCGATTTGCCACGCCCCTGAAGGCGTAGGTATATCCGCCATATCTTTTTGATCTTGGGTTGCTTATCCGAGTATATATATCAAATTTCAAGTCTCTAGCATCAATAGTGCTCAAAATATAGCTGAATTTGTAAAATTACTCTATATTCAGATCCGATTTGCCACGCCCCCAGTGGGATAATTACGTAAGCTAGTGAATAAGAAAGAAATAAGTTAAGTGAACACAAAAACAAAGAAGAAAAAAATACTTGTGAATGAAAAATAAAAACGAATACAATTTTTTGCAAAGAAGTAAATAATTAAGGTGAAAGTTAAAATCTAAGAAAAAATAAAAAATTTCCGTCAATAAGTAACAACGATTAATCGAGCTCAATAAGATGAAAATATTTTTGATAATTTTGATAATTTTATAATAATAAAATATATTAAATTAAGAATTTATTACGCACTAAAACACACAAATTTCCACGAAACCTTAACATTGTTCGTCTGAAACCGAAACAGTGCCTAATCAAGTTAAAACGAAATGGATAAAGAACTAGATCGCTCGTTGGCTGCCCTTACGATAGGCACTAATCAAAAAGATCCAAAGAAACAAGGAAACATTAGGAAAAGGGTATATTTTATAGGGCCAGAACTATAGGGCGGAAACGCTAACCGACGTACCAGCTATAAGCCTTTCTCCAGGAGACCAAGAAAAGCTGCCAGACTTAACAGAGTTGGTTAGGGAGTTCTCTGGAAATCGTACCGAGTTCGGCTCATGGAAGAAGAATGTATCATGTATTATGAGCTTATACGAAGGTAGGGAAGATACAGAGGCTTATTATCTCATAACGCTAGCGATTCGTAACAAGGTTATCGGCGAAGCTGACGTAGTCCTGGAATCTATAACACACCTCTGAGCTGGAAGTCTATTTCAAAGTGCTTAACATATCATTTCGCTGATAAGCGCGATCTGAAAACACTGGAGTATTAACTATTCTCGCTCATTCAAGGCAAACTCTATCAGGCGGTCTACTATCAACTCTCCTTGATATTAAACCAGATCACTGTCCAAGATTTGACACCCGAAAGTATTAGGGCTTTGACTCAGAGCTATTGGGAAAAGGCTTTGGATACTTTTGTTAGAGGACTAAACGGTTATTTACCCACTTAGAGAACTAAGAGCAACGAAACGCTTTTACTCCGAAGTTTCGACAAACACCCCCAACACTACCCCCTAGACAGTCCTCCGCTCCTAGGATCGCACCCCATAAACAGCAGTTACCAAATACAACAACTAACTGGCAGGCTTTTAACCTCAGACTCTATTATAATCCCAATCCAATGGGAATCCCAGCGAATAACTGGAGAAGCCCGGACTTCTGTAACCACAATAATAGAACAACTTACACTCAACCTCCCATATCTCATGAACAATATGGTGGGAGACCATTGCATCCTCCAGCACGCCCTGTAGCTCCTAAACCGGAACCTAAACCGGTAGCTATGGTATTTGATGGATCTCTTTACTCCGGCCGTATCAATTATATGAACAGGCCTTCGCCCAATGATCGCTTCGGAAAACGGCCCCCTTCCCCAGGTGGGCCGCAACCCAAGTTCCAAAGGCAGTTCATTCTTGCCGCGGGAGCACCCGATCAAGCGAACGAAGAAGTAGAGCATAATGGTTTGAACTATATTAGTCCCGAAGAACAGGCTTACTATCCTTACCCGGCTTCGCATTATCAGACCTTCACGGTCACCATACAACGCACCTGTATGGATAGTACCAAAGAAAAGCGACGCCTCTTGTGAAAAGAAGTTCACAGTAGTAATAGACTATCGGAAACTCAATTCTATAACCATTTCGAATAGGTACCCTATCCCCGATGTCGGTGAAATAATCGCACAGTTGGGCGATAACAAATATTTCTCCGTACTAGATCTCAAGAGCGGATTTCACCAAATCCCTTTGAAAGAAAGGGACATGGAGAAAACCGCCTTCGCAATAAACGGCGGAAAATTCGAGTTTACACGACTGCCTCTTGGTCTTAAGAACTCCCCGTCCATTTTCCAAAGAACGTTAGACGATATCCTAAGGGATCATATAGGAAAAATATGCTACGTCTACATCGACGATATTGTCGTCTTTAGTCGGTCCGAAAGCGAACACGCCATACATCTAGATGCAATATTTGCAACACTAGCCGAAGTTCAAATAGACAAATGCGAATTTTTCAAGGAAGAAGTAAATTTCTTCGGCTTCACCATATTCCGACAAGGCGTAAAAACAAACATCGACAAAGTAAAAGCAATAGAAAAATTCCCAACGCCTAGAACTTTGAAAGACCTGAGATCTTTCATAGAAATTGCTAGTTACTATAGAAGGTTTATTCGCGACTAACCTATTAAAGGGCGAAAACGGACGTCTTCCAAAAAATATCTCCAATAAGACAACCATAACGGTAGACTAGCACGCAACAGATTCCTTTAACAAAGTTAAAAGAGCTTTAGTCTCAGGAGACGTAGTTCTATCCTACCCATATTTTAACAAAGAGTTCCATTTGATAACCGAAGCCTCCAATTATGCAATCGTAGCGGTGCTAGAACAAGAATCCCGTCCCATCATTTTTATATCATACACTCTCACAAAAACGGAAGAGAACTACGCAGCAAATAAAACAGAAATGCTGGCGATAGTCTGGGCACTTCAAAACCTGCGGATGTACCTCTACGGTACCGCTAAAGTGATAATATTCACAGATCATCTACCTCTGACTTTTGCCCTTAGTTCCAAAAACCACAACGGTAAACTGAAACGCTAATAGAGTTATTTAGAAGAATACAATCACGAACTAAGATACAAGCCAGGTGCAACAAACGTAATAGCAGACGCCTTATCTAGAATCCCACCAGCTCCACAAATAAATAGTGCTACAGCCACGATTCATAGCGACGAAAGCTCGTCCCACAATCTCATTCCAGTCGAGTACGTTCCCAATAACGTCTTCAAAAATCAAATTTTTATAATGGAATTCGATATAGAGAGCGAAGAATTCACTCTTCCCTTCCCCACCTACCATAGACATACCATAAAGAGAAGAGCATTTTCTGAGGAAAGCTAAAAAAACACCTAGACCTCAATCATAAATGGCATTTTCACTTCCGAAAGGATCATGAGAAAAATACAAAATACTTATCCTCTCCACTTCAGCTGTTTCAAAAGTAGATACACCCAAAGACAAGTTATCGACGTCATCTCCGAAGAGGAACAAAATAATATAGTAACTGCGCAGCACATGAGAGCCCATAGAAACGCCATAAAAAATAAAATACAAATACTTAGCAAATATTTTTTCCCTAGCCTTCGAAAGAAAACAGATGCCACTGCCAAATCATGTAAAGCCTGCAATGTTGCAAAATCCGATAGACACCCGCCTCATGGGGAAATCCAACCCACCCCAGCTCCAACTTACCCTGGGGAGATAATCCATATTGACATCTACACGACACAAAAAAATTAGTCCTCACAGCCATTGATAAATTTTCGAAATTCGCACAAATAAAGATAATAAAATCAAAAGCGTCGGAAGATATAAAAAAAACCCGTTTAGAGAAACTATGACAGTTTTCGGTATGCCTAGATTAGTGGTGATGGATAACAAGCGAGCGCTAAATTCAGCAGCCATAAAGTTCCTTCTACAGGATCAGCTACAAACAGAAATCTACATAACACCACCGTATAACTCCACTAGCAACGGCCAGGTCGAGAGACTCCACTCGACTCTGACCGAAATCATGAGATGCCTGAAAACTGACGAGGGCTTACTAGATTTCGAAGACTTGATTTATAGAGCCGTACAGGAATATAATGCCTCAGTACATTCAACTACAAAAACCAAACCAATAAACGTTTTTTTTCGGAAATAGATTAGCAACAGACCCTCTGAAATTACAAGTTAGTAGAGAAAAAATCGCCAAGAAATTAAAACACAAACAAGATATAGATCTGAATTATCATAACAAAAAGAAAACACCCACCAGAAAGTACCAGATCGGAGAAAGAGTCTACGTTAGGGTAGATAAGCGACTAGGGTCAAAGTTAACCCCGAATTTCAGAGAAGAAATAGTTTCAGAAGACAGGAACACTACCATAAAAACACAGTCAGGGAAAATTGTCCACAAAAATAACTTAAAGAGATAATGTTCATTTACAAAATTCTCTTCCTGCCAACCTGGCCAGGCCACCATATTAGACTACTCGCATTCGCAGCTAATTCCCATAAAGACAGGGACTGCGAACATTCAAAATGGGACGTTTAAAATCATACATTCTTTTTAAAATAACAGAATAGGAATCAGCCTTCATCGATATAGCCGACAGACTCAGCGAAGTGAATAGGTCACACCCACTCTTTCCTTTCCTAAAGTTCGACTTAGCAAGCGTCGAAAACGAGTTAAGACGGCTTAAACCATTTAAAAGGAAGGCCAGGGCAATTGACGCATTGGGTACTGCATAGAAATGGTTGGCCGGTTCACCGGATCACCACGATCAGGAAATAATAACGAGCAAAATAAACGAACAACTCAAAAACAATAATAGACAACTAATCATAAAGAAAGTATTTAAAGAGAGAATAAATTACCTAAACCTTAGCTACAACAACATTGTCAAAGCAAATATGGAAAGTAAAACCTTTAAAGATGAAGGAATCTCTTTGTTAAGATACAAACTTCACATTATGAAAGAAGAATTGAAAAGCTTAATTCATGCCGTTGATTGGGCAAAAACAAATACTATAAACTCCATGATACTATCAGAATATGAAGTAGAGAATTTGAATGATAATTGTACGGCAAAGAGGTTATGTTCATCAACATTGAGGAATTACTAGAATTTTCAAAAGTCAGGATAGCCACCAATAGCAAAAGCTTATTGTACATCATTAGCATACTACTAATTACTACCGAAAATTGTATATCCACACTCCTAAAATCAATTAAGCAGGGAAAACTAATTAATGAAAATAAAATAAAATAAATAAAATATAAAAATATTATCCAATGTAATAAGATAAATTACGGACTAAAAGCAAATTGCATAAAAGCATAATGATAAGACAATATGTAATTAAAACAAGTAAGAACGTTGCCTTAGGGCGAGACCTAAGGCGTGATACTCGTTTCCCACAGGGGCATCTGGTATTTTAAATTTAATAATTTATCTCAAATTTTGCATTTTTGTAGATTCATGTGAATTTTATGCAATTTCAATTATTGCCATGTGAATGAATTAGCATTTGTATAAAATGTAAAAAATTCAATAGAATCATATGCTGAAAGTTTCATCAAGTTCCGTTAAGTTAGTCGCAATCTATTAAACAAAACGTTTGGCCAATTATGACACGCACGCGTTAAGCAGCGACAGCAAAATATATTTACATTTACACATATGTACATACATTGAAACGTGCAAGCGTGTTTGCTTATGCATGGTCATAAATAAATTCAGCGCCATTCATTCTAGCATATTCTTCAACCAAAATTGTTATTGAATTGTGCTTGCATTTTCAGCCGCTTCTTTAGTTTTGTATTTGTCAAATATTGCCCTTTATACGCATACATTCAACCGACCACCGTTTTTGTATGTACACATATAAATACATACGTTCATATGCGCGCATTTCAGCATTTTCTAAGAATCACAATTGCGATTGATTTATGTTTACATTAACAGTTTGTTTTTATGTTTGCATTAACAGCAGCTTCTATAGTTTTGTATTTGTCAAAAGTCGCCCTTGTAGTGAAGTAGTTTCGGATTTGCCAACAGGCAATGCAAAACTGATGTGGCGCAGCAGGTAGATGAAAAGCGTGTAAGCAAAAGGGTCCGCGTTCGAGACGTGGCGGCGACGGCATGAAAATAGTTGCGCAGCTGTTCGTGCCTCCATACATACATACCTAATGGGACCTATCGTCAATTTTTTTGTGTGTAAATAATTTTGTTCGGACTAAGTCGATTACACAAATATCGATATTTGATATTTACATTTTTTGTCAGGGTCACACACACAAAAAGAAAATAACATAACTGACCTAGGCTATACGAAAAATGATAATTTTAGCAGATAAATTATTTGCAGAACTTCAACATTAAATCGAATTACATATATTTCTCAGAAATGCCGTTTGTCGTCTTAGTAATTCTTATTAAGCTTATTTATATAGGTGGCACAGGCATATGAATTTTGCAGCTGGGCGTTACAAATTTTGTTGCTAATTTGCCACGCCCCCAGTAGGCGTAGACATATCATATTTGGCAAGTTCCTAGAAGGAGTCGAGGGTAACGTAACTGTAAAGTTTGGATGCTTACACTTCAAAAATGTGAAAGTTACAGGGTATTTTTTCGATATACCACGCCTCCAAAGGGGTGTAAGATTTTTGGGGAATCAACAGAGGGGGCCCCCAGTAACACAAACATCCAATTTGGAATCGTCTAGCTCTAAAACTATAGGAGCTATAAGCTTTTTCCGATTTGCCACGCCCCTGAAGGCGTAGGTATATCCGCCATATCTTTTTGATCTTGGGTTGCTTATCCGAGTATATATATCAAATTTCAAGTCTCTAGCATCAATAGTGCTCAAAATATAGCTGAATTTGTAAAATTACTCTATATTCAGATCCGATTTGCCACGCCCCCAGTGGGATAATTACGTAAGCTAGTGAATAAGAAAGAAATAAGTTAAGTGAACACAAAAACAAAGAAGAAAAAAATACTTGTGAATGAAAAATAAAAACGAATACAATTTTTTGCAAAGAAGTAAATAATTAAGGTGAAAGTTAAAATCTAAGAAAAAATAAAAAATTTCCGTCAATAAGTAACAACGATTAATCGAGCTCAATAAGATGAAAATTTTTTTGATAATTTTGATAATTTTATAATAATAAAATATATTAAATTAAGAATTTATTACGCACTAAAACACACAAATTTCCACGAAACCTTAACATTGTTCGTCTGAAACCGAAACAGTGCCTAATCAAGTTAAAACGAAATGGATAAAGAACTAGATCGCTCGTTGGCTGCCCTTACGATAGGCACTAATCAAAAAGATCCAAAGAAACAAGGAAACATTAGGAAAAGGGTATATTTTATAGGGCCAGAACTATAGGGCGGAAACGCTAACCGACGTACCAGCTATAAGCCTTTCTCCAGGAGACCAAGAAAAGCTGCCAGACTTAACAGAGTTGGTTAGGGAGTTCTCTGGAAATCGTACCGAGTTCGGCTCATGGAAGAAGAATGTATCATGTATTATGAGCTTATACGAAGGTAGGGAAGATACAGAGGCTTATTATCTCATAACGCTAGCGATTCGTAACAAGGTTACCGGCGAAGCTGACGTAGTCCTGGAATCTATAACACACCTCTGAGCTGGAAGTCTATTTCAAAGTGCTTAACATATCATTTCGCTGATAAGCGCGATCTGAAAACACTGGAGTATCAACTATTCTCGCTCATTCAAGGCAAACTCTATCAGGCGGTCTACTATCAACTCTCCTTGATATTAAACCAGATCACTGTCCAAGATTTGACACCCGAAAGTATTAGGGCTTTGACTCAGAGCTATTGGGAAAAGGCTTTGGATACTTTTGTTAGAGGACTAAACGGTTATTTACCCACTTAGAGAACTAAGAGCAACGAAACGCTTTTACTCCGAAGTTTCGGCAAACACCCCCAACACTACCCCCTAGACAGTCCTCCGCTCCTAGGATCGCACCCCATAAACAGCAGTTACCAAATACAACAACTAACTGGCAGGCTTTTAACCTCAGACTCTATTATAATCCCAATCCAATGGGAATCCCAGCGAATAACTGGAGAAGCCCGGACTTCTGTAACCACAATAATAGAACAACTTACACTCAACCTCCCATATCTCATGAACAATATGGTGGGAGACCATTGCATCCTCCAGCACGCCCTGTAGCTCCTAAACCGGAACCTAAACCGGTAGCTATGGTATTTGATGGATCTCTTTACTCCGGCCGTATCAATTATATGAACAGGCCTTCGCCCAATGATCGCTTCGGAAAACGGCCCCCTTCCCCAGGTGGGCCGCAACCCAAGTTCCAAAGGCAGTTCATTCTTGCCGCGGGAGCACCCGATCAAGCGAACGAAGAAGTAGAGCATAATGGTTTGAACTATATTAGTCCCGAAGAACAGGCTTACTATCCTTACCCGGCTTCGCATTATCAGACCTTCACGGTCACCATACAACGCACCTGTATGGATAGTACCAAAGAAAAGCGACGCCTCTTGTGAAAAGAAGTTCACAGTAGTAATAGACTATCGGAAACTCAATTCTATAACCATTTCGAATAGGTACCCTATCCCCGATGTCGGTGAAATAATCGCACAGTTGGGCGATAACAAATATTTCTCCGTACTAGATCTCAAGAGCGGATTTCACCAAATCCCTTTGAAAGAAAGGGACATGGAGAAAACCGCCTTCGCAATAAACGGCGGAAAATTCGAGTTTACACGACTGCCTCTTGGTCTTAAGAACTCCCCGTCCATTTTCCAAAGAACGTTAGACGATATCCTAAGGGATCATATAGGAAAAATATGCTACGTCTACATCGACGATATTGTCGTCTTTAGTCGGTCCGAAAGCGAACACGCCATACATCTAGATGCAATATTTGCAACACTAGCCGAAGTTCAAATAGACAAATGCGAATTTTTCAAGGAAGAAGTAAATTTCTTCGGCTTCACCATATTCCGACAAGGCGTAAAAACAAACATCGACAAAGTAAAAGCAATAGAAAAATTCCCAACGCCTAGAACTTTGAAAGACCTGAGATCTTTCATAGAAATTGCTAGTTACTATAGAAGGTTTATTCGCGACTAACCTATTAAAGGGCGAAAACGGACGTCTTCCAAAAAATATCTCCAATAAGACAACCATAACGGTAGACTAGCACGCAACAGATTCCTTTAACAAAGTTAAAAGAGCTTTAGTCTCAGGAGACGTAGTTCTATCCTACCCATATTTTAACAAAGAGTTCCATTTGATAACCGAAGCCTCCAATTATGCAATCGTAGCGGTGCTAGAACAAGAATCCCGTCCCATCATTTTTATATCATACACTCTCACAAAAACGGAAGAGAACTACGCAGCAAATAAAACAGAAATGCTGGCGATAGTCTGGGCACTTCAAAACCTGCGGATGTACCTCTACGGTACCGCTAAAGTGATAATATTCACAGATCATCTACCTCTGACTTTTGCCCTTAGTTCCAAAAACCACAACGGTAAACTGAAACGCTAATAGAGTTATTTAGAAGAATACAATCACGAACTAAGATACAAGCCAGGTGCAACAAACGTAATAGCAGACGCCTTATCTAGAATCCCACCAGCTCCACAAATAAATAGTGCTACAGCCACGATTCATAGCGACGAAAGCTCGTCCCACAATCTCATTCCAGTCGAGAACGTTCCCAATAACGTCTTCAAAAATCAAATTTTTATAATGGAATTCGATATAGAGAGCGAAGAATTCACTCTTCCCTTCCCCACCTACCATAGACATACCATAAAGAGAAGAGCATTTTCTGAGGAAAGCTAAAAAAACACCTAGACCTCAATCATAAATGGCATTTTCACTTCCGAAAGGATCATGAGAAAAATACAAAATACTTATCCTCTCCACTTCAGCTGTTTCAAAAGTAGATACACCCAAAGACAAGTTATCGACGTCATCTCCGAAGAGGAACAAAATAATATAGTAACTGCGCAGCACATGAGAGCCCATAGAAACGCCATAAAAAATAAAATACAAATACTTAGCAAATATTTTTTCCCTAGCCTTCGAAAGAAAACAGATGCCACTGCCAAATCATGTAAAGCCTGCAATGTTGCAAAATCCGATAGACACCCGCCTCATGGGGAAATCCAACCCACCCCAGCTCCAACTTACCCTGGGGAGATAATCCATATTGACATCTACACGACACAAAAAAATTAGTCCTCACAGCCATTGATAAATTTTCGAAATTCGCACAAATAAAGATAATAAAATCAAAAGCGTCGGAAGATATAAAAAAAACCCGTTTAGAGAAACTATGACAGTTTTCGGTATGCCTAGATTAGTGGTGATGGATAACAAGCGAGCGCTAAATTCAGCAGCCATAAAGTTCCTTCTACAGGATCAGCTACAAACAGAAATCTACATAACACCACCGTATAACTCCACTAGCAACGGCCAGGTCGAGAGACTCCACTCGACTCTGACCGAAATCATGAGATGCCTGAAAACTGACGAGGGCTTACTAGATTTCGAAGACTTGATTTATAGAGCCGTACAGGAATATAATGCCTCAGTACATTCAACTACAAAAACCAAACCAATAAACGTTTTTTTTTCGGAAATAGATTAGCAACAGACCCTCTGAAATTACAAGTTAGTAGAGAAAAAATCACCAAGAAATTAAAACACAAACAAGATATAGATCTGAATTATCATAACAAAAAGAAAACACCCACAAGAAAGTACCAGATCGGAGAAAGAGTCTACGTTAGGATAGATAAGCGACTAGGGTCAAAGTTAACCCCGAAGAAATAGTTTCAGAAGACAGGAACACTACCATAAAAACACAGTCAGGGAAAATTGTCCACAAAAATAATTTAAAGACATAATGTTCATTTACAAAATTCTCTTCCTGCCAACCTGGCCAGGCCACCATATTAGACTACTCGCATTCGCAGCTAATTCCCATAAGGACAGGGACTGCGAACATTCAAAATGGGACGTTTAAAATCATACATTCTTTTTAAAATAACAGAATAGGAATCAGCCTTCATCGATATAGCCGACAGACTCAGCGAAGTGAATAGGTCACACCCACTCTTTCCTTTCCTAAAGTTCGACTTAGCAAGCGTCGAAAACGAGTTAAGACGGCTTAAACCATTTAAAAGGAAGGCCAGGGCAATTGACGCATTGGGTACTGCATAGAAATGGTTGGCCGGTTCACCGGATCACCACGATCAGGAAATAATAACGAGCAAAATAAACGAACAACTCAAAAACAATAATAGACAACTAATCATAAAGAAAGTATTTAAAGAGAGAATAAATTACCTAAACCTTAGCTACAACAACATTGTCAAAGCAAATATGGAAAGTAAAACCTTTAAAGATGAAGGAATCTCTTTGTTAAGATACAAACTTCACATTATGAAAGAAGAATTGAAAAGCTTAATTCATGCCGTTGATTGGGCAAAAACAAATACTATAAACTCCATGATACTATCAGAATATGAAATAGAGAATTTGAATGATTGTACGGCAAAGAGGTTATGTTCATCAACATTGAGGAATTACTAGAATTTTCAAAAGTCAGGATAGCCACCAATAGCAAAAGCTTATTGTACATCATTAGCATACTACTAATTACTACCGAAAATTGTATATCCACACTCCTAAAATCAATTAAGCAGGGAAAACTAATTAATGAAAATAAAATAAAATAAATAAAATATAAAAATATTATCCAATGTAATAAGATAAATTACGGACTAAAAGCAAATTGTGAATCCCATAATGATAAGACAATATGTAATTAAAACAAGTAAGAACGTTGCCTTAGGGCGAGACCTAAGGCGTGATACTCGTTTCCCATAGGGGCATCTGGTATTTTAAATTTAATAATTTATCTCAAATTTTGCATTTTTGTAGATTCATGTGAATTTTATGCAATTTCAATTATTGCCATGTGAATGAATTAGCATTTGTATAAAATGTAAAAAATTCAATAGAATCATATGCTGAAAGTTTCATCAAGTTCCGTTAAGTCAGTCGCAATCTATTAAACAAAACGTTTGGCCAATTATGACACGCACGCGTTAAGCAGCGACAGCAAAATATATTTACATTTACACATATGCACATACATTGAAACGTGCAAGCGTGTTTGCTTATGCATGGTCATAAATAAATTCAGCGCCATTCATTCTAGCATATTCTTCAACCAAAATTGTTATTGAATTGTGCTTGCATTTTCAGCCGCTTCTTTAGTTTTGTATTTGTCAAATATTGCCCTTTATACGCATACATTCAACCGACCACCGTTTTTGTATGTACACATATAAATACATACGTTCATATGCGCGCATTTCAGCATTTTCTAAGAATCACAATTGCGATTGATTTATGTTTATATTATGTTTGCATTAACAGCAGCTTCTATAGTTTTGTATTTGTCAAAAGTCGCCCTTGTAGTGAAGTAGTTTCGGATTTGCCAACAGGCAATGCAAAACTGATGTGGCGCAGCAGGTAGATGAAAAGCGTGCGTGAAAATAGTTGCGCAGCTGTTCGTGCCTCCATACATACATACCTAATGGGACCTATCGTCAATTTTTTTGTGTGTAAATAATTTTGTTCGGACTAAGTCGATTACACAAATATCGATATTTGATATTTACATTTTTTGTCAGGGTCACACACACAAAAAGAAAATAACATAACTGACCTAGGCTATACGAAAAATGATAATTTTAGCAGATAAATTATTTGCAGAACTTCAACATTAAATCGAATTACATATATTTCTCAGAAATGCCGTTTGTCGTCTTAGTAATTCTTATTAAGCTTATTTATATAGGTGGCACAGGCATATGAATTTTGCAGCTGGGCGTTACAAATTTTGTTGCTAATTTGCCACGCCCCCAGTAGGCGTAGACATATCATATTTGGCAAGTTCCTAGAAGGAGTCTAGGGTAACGTAACTGTAAAGTTTGGATGCTTACACTTCAAAAATGTGAAAGTTACAGGGTATTTTTTCGATATACCACGCCCCCAAAGGGGCGTAAGATTTTTGGGGAATCAACAGAGGGGGCCCCCAGTAACACAAACATCCAATTTGGAATCGTCTAGCTCTAAAACTATAGGAGCTATAAGCTTTTTCCGATTTGCCACGCCCCTGAAGGCGTAGGTATATCCGCCATATCTTTTTGATCTTGGGTTGCTTATCCGAGTATATATATCAAATTTCAAGTCTCTAGCATCAATAGTGCTCAAAATATAGCTGAATTTGTAAAATTACTCTATATTCAGATCCGATTTGCCACGCCCCCAGTGGGATAATTACGTAAGCTAGTGAATAAGAAAGAAATAAGTTAAGTGAACACAAAAACAAAGAAGAAAAAAATACTTGTGAATGAAAAATAAAAACGAATACAATTTTTTGCAAAGAAGTAAATAATTAAGGTGAAAGTTAAAATCTAAGAAAAAATAAAAAATTTCCGTCAATAAGTAACAACGATTAATCGAGCTCAATAAGATGAAAATATTTTTGATAATTTTGATAATTTTATAATAATAAAATATATTAAATTAAGAATTTATTACGCACTAAAACACACAAATTTCCACGAAACCTTAACATTGTTCGTCTGAAACCGAAACAGTGCCTAATCAAGTTAAAACGAAATGGATAAAGAACTAGATCGCTCGTTGGCTGCCCTTACGATAGGCACTAATCAAAAAGATCCAAAGAAACAAGGAAACATTAGGAAAAGGGTATATTTTATAGGGCCAGAACTATAGGGCGGAAACGCTAACCGACGTACCAGCTATAAGCCTTTCTCCAGGAGACCAAGAAAAGCTGCCAGACTTAACAGAGTTGGTTAGGGAGTTCTCTGGAAATCGTACCGAGTTCGGCTCATGGAAGAAGAATGTATCATGTATTATGAGCTTATACGAAGGTAGGGAAGATACAGAGGCTTATTATCTCATAACGCTAGCGATTCGTAACAAGGTTACCGGCGAAGCTGACGTAGTCCTGGAATCTATAACACACCTCTGAGCTGGAAGTCTATTTCAAAGTGCTTAACATATCATTTCGCTGATAAGCGCGATCTGAAAACACTGGAGTATCAACTATTCTCGCTCATTCAAGGCAAACTCTATCAGGCGGTCTACTATCAACTCTCCTTGATATTAAACCAGATCACTGTCCAAGATTTGACACCCGAAAGTATTAGGGCTTTGACTCAGAGCTATTGGGAAAAGGCTTTGGATACTTTTGTTAGAGGACTAAACGGTTATTTACCCACTTAGAGAACTAAGAGCAACGAAACGCTTTTACTCCGAAGTTTCGGCAAACACCCCCAACACTACCCCCTAGACAGTCCTCCGCTCCTAGGATCGCACCCCATAAACAGCAGTTACCAAATACAACAACTAACTGGCAGGCTTTTAACCTCAGACTCTATTATAATCCCAATCCAATGGGAATCCCAGCGAATAACTGGAGAAGCCCGGACTTCTGTAACCACAATAATAGAACAACTTACACTCAACCTCCCATATCTCATGAACAATATGGTGGGAGACCATTGCATCCTCCAGCACGCCCTGTAGCTCCTAAACCGGAACCTAAACCGGTAGCTATGGTATTTGATGGATCTCTTTACTCCGGCCGTATCAATTATATGAACAGGCCTTCGCCCAATGATCGCTTCGGAAAACGGCCCCCTTCCCCAGGTGGGCCGCAACCCAAGTTCCAAAGGCAGTTCATTCTTGCCGCGGGAGCACCCGATCAAGCGAACGAAGAAGTAGAGCATAATGGTTTGAACTATATTAGTCCCGAAGAACAGGCTTACTATCCTTACCCGGCTTCGCATTATCAGACCTTCACGGTCACCATACAACGCACCTGTATGGATAGTACCAAAGAAAAGCGACGCCTCTTGTGAAAAGAAGTTCACAGTAGTAATAGACTATCGGAAACTCAATTCTATAACCATTTCGAATAGGTACCCTATCCCCGATGTCGGTGAAATAATCGCACAGTTGGGCGATAACAAATATTTCTCCGTACTAGATCTCAAGAGCGGATTTCACCAAATCCCTTTGAAAGAAAGGGACATGGAGAAAACCGCCTTCGCAATAAACGGCGGAAAATTCGAGTTTACACGACTGCCTCTTGGTCTTAAGAACTCCCCGTCCATTTTCCAAAGAACGTTAGACGATATCCTAAGGGATCATATAGGAAAAATATGCTACGTCTACATCGACGATATTGTCGTCTTTAGTCGGTCCGAAAGCGAACACGCCATACATCTAGATGCAATATTTGCAACACTAGCCGAAGTTCAAATAGACAAATGCGAATTTTTCAAGGAAGAAGTAAATTTCTTCGGCTTCACCATATTCCGACAAGGCGTAAAAACAAACATCGACAAAGTAAAAGCAATAGAAAAATTCCCAACGCCTAGAACTTTGAAAGACCTGAGATCTTTCATAGAAATTGCTAGTTACTATAGAAGGTTTATTCGCGACTAACCTAAGGGCGAAAACGGACGTCTTCCAAAAAATATCTCCAATAAGACAACCATAACGGTAGACTAGCACGCAACAGATTCCTTTAACAAAGTTAAAAGAGCTTTAGTCTCAGGAGACGTAGTTCTATCCTACCCATATTTTAACAAAGAGTTCCATTTGATAACCGAAGCCTCCAATTATGCAATCGTAGCGGTGCTAGAACAAGAATCCCGTCCCATCATTTTTATATCATACACTCTCACAAAAACGGAAGAGAACTACGCAGCAAATAAAACAGAAATGCTGGCGATAGTCTGGGCACTTCAAAACCTGCGGATGTACCTCTACGGTACCGCTAAAGTGATAATATTCACAGATCATCTACCTCTGACTTTTGCCCTTAGTTCCAAAAACCACAACGGTAAACTGAAACGCTAATAGAGTTATTTAGAAGAATACAATCACGAACTAAGATACAAGCCAGGTGCAACAAACGTAATAGCAGACGCCTTATCTAGAATCCCACCAGCTCCACAAATAAATAGTGCTACAGCCACGATTCATAGCGACGAAAGCTCGTCCCACAATCTCATTCCAGTCGAGAACGTTCCCAATAACGTCTTCAAAAATCAAATTTTTATAATGGAATTCGATATAGAGAGCGAAGAATTCACTCTTCCCTTCCCCACCTACCATAGACATACCATAAAGAGAAGAGCATTTTCTGAGGAAAGCTAAAAAAACACCTAGACCTCAATCATAAATGGCATTTTCACTTCCGAAAGGATCATGAGAAAAATACAAAATACTTATCCTCTCCACTTCAGCTGTTTCAAAAGTAGATACACCCAAAGACAAGTTATCGACGTCATCTCCGAAGAGGAACAAAATAATATAGTAACTGCGCAGCACATGAGAGCCCATAGAAACGCCATAAAAAATAAAATACAAATACTTAGCAAATATTTTTTCCCTAGCCTTCGAAAGAAAACAGATGCCACTGCCAAATCATGTAAAGCCTGCAATGTTGCAAAATCCGATAGACACCCGCCTCATGGGGAAATCCAACCCAACCCAGTTCCAACTTACCCTGGGGAGATAATCCATATTGACATCTACACAACACAAAAAAATTAGTCTTCACAGCCATTGATAAATTTTCGAAATTCGCACAAATAAAGATAATAAAATCAAAAGCGTCGGAAGATATAAAAAAAACCCGTTTAGAGAAACTATGACAGTTTTCGGTATGCCTAGATTAGTGGTGATGGATAACAAGCGAGCGCTAAATTCAGCAGCCATAAAGTTCCTTCTACAGGATCAGCTACAAACAGAAATCTACATAACACCACCGTATAACTCCACTAGCAACGGCCAGGTCGAGAGACTCCACTCGACTCTGACCGAAATCATGAGATGCCTGAAAACTGACGAGGGCTTACTAGATTTCGAAGACTTGATTTATAGAGCCGTACAGGAATATAATGCCTCAGTACATTCAACTACAAAAACCAAACCAATAAACTTTTTTTTCGGAAATAGATTAGCAACAGACCCTCTGAAATTACAAGTTAGTAGAGAAAAAATCGCAAAGAAATTAAAACACAAACAAGATATAGATCTGAATTATCATAACAAAAAGAAAACACCCACCAGAAAGTACCAGATCGGAGAAAGAGTCTACGTTAGGGTAGATAAGCGACTAGGGTCAAAGTTAACCCCGAATTTCAGAGAAGAAATAGTTTCAGAAGACAGGAACACTACCATAAAAACACAGTCAGGGAAAATTGTCCACAAAAATAATTTAAAGACATAATGTTCATTTACAAAATTCTCTTCCTGCCAACCTGCCCAGGCCACCATATTAGACTACTCGCATTCGCAGCTAATTCCCATAAGGACAGGGACTGCGAACATTCAAAATGGGACGTTTAAAATCATACATTCTTTTTAAAATAACAGAATAGGAATCAGCCTTCATCGATATAGCCGACAGACTCAGCGAAGTGAATAGGTCACACCCACTCTTTCCTTTCCTAAAGTTCGACTTAGCAAGCGTCGAAAACGAGTTAAGACGGCTTAAACCATTTAAAAGGAAGGCCAGGGCAATTGACGCATTGGGTACTGCATAGAAATGGTTGGCCGGTTCACCGGATCACCACGATCAGGAAATAATAACGAGCAAAATAAACGAACAACTCAAAAACAATAATAGACAACTAATCATAAAGAAAGTATTTAAAGAGAGAATAAATTACCTAAACCTTAGCTACAACAACATTGTCAAAGCAAATATGGAAAGTAAAACCTTTAAAGATGAAGGAATCTCTTTGTTAAGATACAAACTTCACATTATGAAAGAAGAATTGAAAAGCTTAATTCATGCCGTTGATTGGGCAAAAACAAATACTATAAACTCCATGATACTATCAGAATATGAAGTAGAGAATTTGAATGATAATTGTACGGCAAAGAGGTTATGTTCATCAACATTGAGGAATTACTAGAATTTTCAAAAGTCAGGATAGCCACCAATAGCAAAAGCTTATTGTACATCATTAGCATACTACTAATTACTACCGAAAATTGTATATCCACACTCCTAAAATCAATTAAGCAGGGAAAACTAATTAATGAAAATAAAATAAAATAAATAAAATATAAAAATATTATCCAATGTAATAAGATAAATTACGGACTAAAAGCAAATTGTGAATCCCATAATGATAAGACAATATGTAATTAAAACAAGTAAGAACGTTGCCTTAGGGCGAGACCTAAGGCGTGATACTCGTTTCCCACAGGGGCATCTGGTATTTTAAGTTTAATAATTTATCTCAAATTTTGCATTTTTGTAGATTCATGTGAATTTTATGCAATTTCAATTATTGCCATGTGAATGAATTAGCATTTGTATAAAATGTAAAAAATTCAATAGAATCATATGCTGAAAGTTTCATCAAGTTCCGTTAAGTCAGTCGCAATCTATTAAACAAAACGTTTGGCCAATTATGACACGCACGCGTTAAGCAGCGACAGCAAAATATATTTACATTTACACATATGTACATACATTGAAACGTGCAAGCGTGTTTGCTTATGCATGGTCACAAATAAATTCAGAGCCATTCATTCTAGCATATTCTTCAACCAAAATTGTTATTGAATTGTGCTTGCATTTTCAGCCGCTTCTTTAGTTTTGTATTTGTCAAATATTGCCCTTTATACGCATACATTCAACCGACCACCGTTTTTGTATGTACACATATAAATACATACGTTCATATGCGCGCATTTCAGCATTTTCTAAGAATCACAATTGCGATTGATTTATGTTTATATTATGTTTGCATTAACAGCAGCTTCTATAGTTTTGTATTTGTTAAAAGTCGCCCTTGTAGTGAAGTAGTTTCGGATTTGCCAACAGGCAATGCAAAACTGATGTGGCGCAGCAGGTAGATGAAAAGCGTGTAAGCAAAAGGGTCCGCGTTCGAGACGCGGCGGCGACGGCATGAAAATAGTTGCGCAGCTGTTCGTGCCTCCATACATACATACCTAATGGGACCTATCGTCAATTTTTTTGTGTGTAAATAATTTTGTTCGGACTAAGTCGATTACACAAATATCGATATTTGATATTTACATTTTTTGTCAGGGTCACACACACAAAAAGAAAATAACATAACTGACCTAGGCTATACGAAAAATGATAATTTTAGCAGATAAATTATTTGCAGAACTTCAACATTAAATCGAATTACATATATTTCTCAGAAATGCCGTTTGTCGTCTTAGTAATTCTTATTAAGCTTATTTATATAGGTGGCACAGGGATATGAATTTTGCAGCTGGGCGTTACAAATTTTGTTGCTAATTTGCCACGCCCCCAGTAGGCGTAGACATATCATATTTGGCAAGTTCCTAGAAGGAGTCTAGGGTAACGTAACTGTAAAGTTTGGATGCTTACACTTCAAAAATGTGAAAGTTACAGGGTATTTTTTCGATATACCACGCCCCCAAAGGGGCGTAAGATTTTTGGGGAATCAACAGAGGGGGCCCCCAGTAACACAAACATCCAATTTGGAATCGTCTAGCTCTAAAACTATAGGAGCTATAAGCTTTTTCCGATTTGCCACGCCCCTGAAGGCGTAGGTATATCCGCCATATCTTTTTGATCTTGGGTTGCTTATCCGAGTATATATATCAAATTTCAAGTCTCTAGCATCAATAGTGCTCAAAATATAGCTGAATTTGTAAAATTACTCTATATTCAGATCCGATTTGCCACGCCCCCAGTGGGATAATTACGTAAGCTAGTGAATAAGAAAGAAATAAGTTAAGTGAACACAAAAACAAAGAAGAAAAAAATACTTGTGAATGAAAAATAAAAACGAATACAATTTTTTGCAAAGAAGTAAATAATTAAGGTGAAAGTTAAAATCTAAGAAAAAATAAAAAATTTCCGTCAATAAGTAACAACGATTAATCGAGCTCAATAAGATGAAAATTTTTTTTGATAATTTTGATAATTTTATAATAATAAAATATATTAAATTAAGAATTTATTACGCACTAAAACACACAAATTTCCACGAAACCTTAACATTGTTCGTCTGAAACCGAAACAGTGCCTAATCAAGTTAAAACGAAATGGATAAAGAACTAGATCGCTCGTTGGCTGCCCTTACGATAGGCACTAATCAAAAAGATCCAAAGAAACAAGGAAACATTAGGAAAAGGGTATATTTTATAGGGCCAGAACTATAGGGCGGAAACGCTAACCGACGTACCAGCTATAAGCCTTTCTCCAGGAGACCAAGAAAAGCTGCCAGACTTAACAGAGTTGGTTAGGGAGTTCTCTGGAAATCGTACCGAGTTCGGCTCATGGAAGAAGAATGTATCATGTATTATGAGCTTATACGAAGGTAGGGAAGATACAGAGGCTTATTATCTCATAACGCTAGCGATTCGTAACAAGGTTATCGGCGAAGCTGACGTAGTCCTGGAATCTATAACACACCTCTGAGCTGGAAGTCTATTTCAAAGTGCTTAACATATCATTTCGCTGATAAGCGCGATCTGAAAACACTGGAGTATCAACTATTCTCGCTCATTCAAGGCAAACTCTATCAGGCGGTCTACTATCAACTCTCCTTGATATTAAACCAGATCACTGTCCAAGATTTGACACCCGAAAGTATTAGGGCTTTGACTCAGAGCTATTGGGAAAAGGCTTTGGATACTTTTGTTAGAGGACTAAACGGTTATTTACCCACTTAGAGAACTAAGAGCAACGAAACGCTTTTACTCCGAAGTTTCGGCAAACACCCCCAACACTACCCCCTAGACAGTCCTCCGCTCCTAGGATCGCACCCCATAAACAGCAGTTACCAAATGCAACAACTAACTGGCAGGCTTTTAACCTCAGACTCTATTATAATCCCAATCCAATGGGAATCCCAGCGAATAACTGGAGAAGCCCGGACTTCTGTAACCACAATAATAGAACAACTTACACTCAACCTCCCATATCTCATGAACAATATGGTGGGAGACCATTGCATCCTCCAGCACGCCCTGTAGCTCCTAAACCGGAACCTAAACCGGTAGCTATGGTATTTGATGGATCTCTTTACTCCGGCCGTATCAATTATATGAACAGGCCTTCGCCCAATGATCGCTTCGGAAAACGGCCCCCTTCCCCAGGTGGGCCGCAACCCAAGTTCCAAAGGCAGTTCATTCTTGCCGCGGGAGCACCCGATCAAGCGAACGAAGAAGTAGAGCATAATGGTTTGAACTATATTAGTCCCGAAGAACAGGCTTACTATCCTTACCCGGCTTCGCATTATCAGACCTTCACGGTCACCATACAACGCACCTGTATGGATAGTACCAAAGAAAAGCGACGCCTCTTGTGAAAAGAAGTTCACAGTAGTAATAGACTATCGGAAACTCAATTCTATAACCATTTCGAATAGGTACCCTATCCCCGATGTCGGTGAAATAATCGCACAGTTGGGCGATAACAAATATTTCTCCGTACTAGATCTCAAGAGCGGATTTCACCAAATCCCTTTGAAAGAAAGGGACATGGAGAAAACCGCCTTCGCAATAAACGGCGGAAAATTCGAGTTTACACGACTGCCTCTTGGTCTTAAGAACTCCCCGTCCATTTTCCAAAGAACGTTAGACGATATCCTAAGGGATCATATAGGAAAAATATGCTACGTCTACATCGACGATATTGTCGTCTTTAGTCGGTCCGAAAGCGAACACGCCATACATCTAGATGCAATATTTGCAACACTAGCCGAAGTTCAAATAGACAAATGCGAATTTTTCAAGGAAGAAGTAAATTTCTTCGGCTTCACCATATTCCGACAAGGCGTAAAAACAAACATCGACAAAGTAAAAGCAATAGAAAAATTCCCAACGCCTAGAACTTTGAAAGACCTGAGATCTTTCATAGAAATTGCTAGTTACTATAGAAGGTTTATTCGCGACTAACCTATTAAAGGGCGAAAACGGACGTCTTCCAAAAAATATCTCCAATAAGACAACCATAACGGTAGACTAGCACGCAACAGATTCCTTTAACAAAGTTAAAAGAGCTTTAGTCTCAGGAGACGTAGTTCTATCCTACCCATATTTTAACAAAGAGTTCCATTTGATAACCGAAGCCTCCAATTATGCAATCGTAGCGGTGCTAGAACAAGAATCCCGTCCCATCATTTTTATATCATACACTCTCACAAAAACGGAAGAGAACTACGCAGCAAATAAAACAGAAATGCTGGCGATAGTCTGGGCACTTCAAAACCTGCGGATGTACCTCTACGGTACCGCTAAAGTGATAATATTCACAGATCATCTACCTCTGACTTTTGCCCTTAGTTCCAAAAACCACAACGGTAAACTGAAACGCTAATAGAGTTATTTAGAAGAATACAATCACGAACTAAGATACAAGCCAGGTGCAACAAACGTAATAGCAGACGCCTTATCTAGAATCCCACCAGCTCCACAAATAAATAGTGCTACAGCCACGATTCATAGCGACGAAAGCTCGTCCCACAATCTCATTCCAGTCGAGAACGTTCCCAATAACGTCTTCAAAAATCAAATTTTTATAATGGAATTCGATATAGAGAGCGAAGAATTCACTCTTCCCTTCCCCACCTACCATAGACATACCATAAAGAGAAGAGCATTTTCTGAGGAAAGCTAAAAAAACACCTAGACCTCAAAATCATAAATGGCATTTTCACTTCCGAAAGGATCATGGGAAAAATACAAAATATCTATCCTCTCCACTTCAGCTGTTTCAAAAGTAGATACACCCAAAGACAAGTTATCGACGTCATCTCCGAAGAGGAACAAAATAATATAGTAACTGCGCAGCACATGAGAGCCCATAGAAACGCCATAGAAAATAAAATACAAATACTTAGCAAATATTTTTTCCCTAGCCTTCGAAAGAAAACAGATGCCACTGCCAAATCATGTAAAGCCTGCAATGTTGCAAAATCCGATAGACACCCGCCTCATGGGGAAATCCAACCCACCCCAGCTCCAACTTACCCTGGGGAGATAATCCATATTGACATCTACACGACACAAAAAAATTAGTCCTCACAGCCATTGAGATAATAAAATCAAAAGCGTCGGAAGATATAAAAAAAAACCCGTTTAGAGAAACTATGACAGTTTTCGGTATGCCTAGATTAGTGGTGATGGATAACAAGCGAGCGCTAAATTCAGCAGCCATAAAGTTCCTTCTACAGGATCAGCTACAAACAGAAATCTACATAACACCACCGTATAACTCCACTAGCAACGGCCAGGTCGAGAGACTCCACTCGACTCTGACCGAAATCATGAGATGCCTGAAAACTGACGAGGGCTTACTAGATTTCGAAGACTTGATTTATAGAGCCGTACAGGAATATAATGCCTCAGTACATTCAACTACAAAAACCAAACCAATAAACGTTTTTTTTCGGAAATAGATTAGCAACAGACCCTCTGAAATTACAAGTTAGTAGAGAAAAAATCGCAAAGAAATTAAAACACAAACAAGATATAGATCTGAATTATCATAACAAAAAGAAAACACCCACCAGAAAGTACCAGATCGGAGAAAGAGTCTACGTTAGGGTAGATAAGCGACTAGGGTCAAAGTTAACCCCGAATTTCAGAGAAGAAATAGTTTCAGAAGACAGGAACACTACCATAAAAACACAGTCAGGGAAAATTGTCCACAAAAATAATTTAAAGACATAATGTTCATTTACAAAATTCTCTTCCTGCCAACCTGCCCAGGCCACCATATTAGACTACTCGCATTCGCAGCTAATTCCCATAAGGACAGGGACTGCGAACATTCAAAATGGGACGTTTAAAATCATACATTCTTTTTAAAATAACAGAATAGGAATCAGCCTTCATCGATATAGCCGACAGACTCAGCGAAGTGAATAGGTCACACCCACTCTTTCCTTTCCTAAAGTTCGACTTAGCAAGCGTCGAAAACGAGTTAAGACGGCTTAAACCATTTAAAAGGAAAGCCAGGGCAATTGACGCATTGGGTACTGCATAGAAATGGTTGGCCGGTTCACCGGATCACCACGATCAGGAAATAATAACGAGCAAAATAAACGAACAACTCAAAAACAATAATAGACAACTAATCATAAAGAAAGTATTTAAAGAGAGCATAAATTACCTAAACCTTAGCTACAACAACATTGTCAAAGCAAATATGGAAAGTAAAACCTTTAAAGATGAAGGAATCTCGTTGTTAAGATACAAACTTCACATTATGAAAGAAGAATTGAAAAGCTTAATTCATGCCGTTGATTGGGCAAAAACAAATACTATAAACTCCATGATACTATCAGAATATGAAGTAGAGAATTTGAATGATTGTACGGCAAAGAGGTTATGTTCATCAACATTGAGGAATTACTAGAATTTTCAAAAGTCAGGATAGCCACCAATAGCAAAAGCTTATTGTACATCATTAGCATACTACTAATTACTACCGAAAATTGTATATCCACACTCCTAAAATCAATTAAGCAGGGAAAACTAATTAATGAAAATAAAATAAAATAAATAAAATATAAAAATATTATCCAATGTAATAAGATAAATTACGGACTAAAAGCAAATTGTGAATCCCATAATGATAAGACAATATGTAATTAAAACAAGTAAGAACGTTGCCTTAGGGCGAGACCTAAGGCGTGATACTCGTTTCCCACAGGGGCATCTGGTATTTTAAATTTAATAATTTATCTCAAATTTTGCATTTTTGTAGATTCATGTGAATTTTATGCAATTTCAATTATTGCCATGTGAATGAATTAGCATTTGTATAAAATGTAAAAAATTCAATAGAATCATATGCTGAAAGTTTCATCAAGTTCCGTTAAGTCAGTCGCAATCTATTAAACAAAACGTTTGGCCAATTATGACACGCACGCGTTAAGCAGCGACAGCAAAATATATTTACATTTACACATATGTACATACATTGAAACGTGCAAGCGCGTTTGCTTATGCATGGTCACAAATAAATTCAGCGCCATTCATTCTAGCATATTCTTCAACCAAAATTGTTATTGAATTGTGCTTGCATTTTCAGCCGCTTCTTTAGTTTTGTATTTGTCAAATATTGCCCTTTATACGCATACATTCAACCGACCACCGTTTTTGTATGTACACATATAAATACATACGTTCATATGCGCGCATTTCAGCATTTTCTAAGAATCACAATTGCGATTGATTTATGTTTATATTATGTTTGCATTAACAGCAGCTTCTATAGTTTTGTATTTGTTAAAAGTCGCCCTTGTAGTGAAGTAGTTTCGGATTTGCCAACAGGCAATGCAAAACTGATGTGGCGCAGCAGGTAGATGAAAAGCGTGTAAGCAAAAGGATCCGCGTTCGAGACGCGGCGGCGACGGCATGAAAATAGTTGCGCAGCTGTTCGTGCCTCCATACATACATACCTAATGGGACCTATCGTCAATTTTTTTGTGTGTAAATAATTTTGTTCGGACTAAGTCGATTACACAAATATCGATATTTGATATTTACATTTTTTGTCAGGGTCACACACACAAAAAGAAAATAACATAACTGACCTAGGCTATACGAAAAATGATAATTTTAGCAGATAAATTATTTGCAGAACTTCAACATTAAATCGAATTACATATATTTCTCAGAAATGCCGTTTGTCGTCTTAGCAATTCTTATTAAGCTTATTTATATAGGTGGCACAGGCATATGAATTTTGCAGCTGGGCGTTACAAATTTTGTTGCTAATTTGCCACGCCCCCAGTAGGCGTAGACATATCATATTTGGCAAGTTCCTAGAAGGAGTCTAGGGTAACGTAACTGTAAAGTTTGGATGCTTACACTTAAAAAATGTGAAAGTTACAGGGTATTTTTTCGATATACCACGCCCCCAAAGGGGCGTAAGATTTTTGGGGAATCAACAGAGGGGGCCCCCAGTAACACAAACATCCAATTTGGAATCGTCTAGCTCTAAAACTATAGGAGCTATAAGCTTTTTCCGATTTGCCACGCCCCTGAAGGCGTAGGTATATCCGCCATATGTTTTTGATCTTGGGTTGCTTATCCGAGTATATATATCAAATTTCAAGTCTCTAGCATCAATAGTGCTCAAAATATAGCTGAATTTGTAAAATTACTCTATATTCAGATCCGATTTGCCACGCCCCCAGTGGGCGTGGACATAAAATCTTTTTATGAATCTTTATAGAATCGAAGCGTTAAGATACGTGCCAATTTTCAGCATTCTAGCTTTAAAACTGTAGAAGTTACAGTATAACAAGTATACATTCCAAATTTCAACTCTCTAGCTTTTCAACTAATATGATTTCTATGATTTCTATTAACTATGGGCGCAACCATTTTCCCATTTGCCACGCCCCTAGTGGGCGTATCCGGAAAATCTTGACACTTTATAATTCGAGGGTATACACGAGTATATGTTCCAAATTTCAAGTCTCTAGCTTCAATAGCGTAGAAAAATATTGCATTCATACGGACAGACATACGGACATACGGACAGACGGACATACGGCCAGACGGACAGACGGACGGACAGCAAGACGGACATTTCACAAAACCAATATACTCTTTTTCCCTTTGCGAAACGAGTATAAAAATTTAATAGATTTAAGTAACGATACCTGCGTCATCCCGCTCATGACCAACCGGAAACCGCTCTGCAGACTCATAAACAGCCAACACATAGCCGACCACGAAGAACTGCTGCCGGGTACGATTCTGCTGAACAACTTTAACGGTTCCATCTACATCGACGAAGAGGAAACCGAACTAGAGGGCATATTTCTAATCCAAGCCTCAAATGCAACAATCAAAGGAGCAAACAATATATACGAGATGAAAGTGATATCATATGCTAAAGCGATACCATCCGTCTTACAACTAAAATCACAAAGGAGCCAAGTGGAAGAGATACTCTCTCTTCAGATGCTGAAGGAAATAAACATCAACAACACCTTGGAGATCGAAAAAATAAGAGACGACACTAACAGCGGCGAACATTAAGTCTCCAACGATCCTAGTGGCCACCATCGCAGCCATAATCGTCTGGAAGCTGAAGCAAACATCGTGCACCGCTAAGAAAGCATCAAATGAGCCTAAAATGAGCCAAAGTTACACCAAACGCGCTCCAAGTAATTCAGTAACAGTGTTAGTGCACTGAACCCAAGGCGGCTTCCGCCACGTGCGCTGCGTCAGCATTCCCACGGAGTCAAAGAACAACAACAACTGCAGCGGCACCAGCAGCGACGGCAGCGACTACAACAACAAACCGCAGCGACACCAGCAGCGACAGCAGCGATTACAACACCAAACCACAGCGTCACCAGCAGCAACGGCAGCGACTACTACAACAAGTCGCAGCGGCATCGGCAGCGACAGCAGCGTAGGCAGCAGCGGCAGCGATGCAACAACAGCGGCATCCCATAGCTATAAATTACATTTTTATCACTAATCAGATGAAGTTTAATAAAGAAACCAGCCAGTCGGCTTATTACGAATAAATCACCGAACGGTTTTTAATAATTTATGTGTAAATGTAAATTATTTTGCTGTCGCTGCTTAACACGTGCGTGTGATAATTGGCCAAACGTTTTGTTTAATAGATTGGGACTAACTTAACGGAACTTTCAGCATATGATTCTATTGAATTTTTTACATTTTTTAAAAAGAAGAATTCACTCTCCCCTTCCCCACCTACCATAGGCATACCATAAAGAGAAGAGCATTTTCTGAGGAAAGCTCAAAAAACACCTAGACCTCAAAATCATAAATGGCATTTTCACTTCCGAAAGGATCATGGGAAAAATACAAAATATTTATCCTCTCCACTTCAGCTGTTTCAAAAGTAGATACATCCAAAGACAAGTTATCGACGTCATCTCCGAAGAGGAACAAAATAATATAGTAACTGCGGAGCACATGAGAGCCCATAGAAACGCCATAGAAAATAAAATACAAATACTTAGCAAATATTTTTTCCCTAGCCTTCGAAAGAAAACAGATGCCACTGCCAAATCATGTAAAGCCTGCAATGTTGCAAAATCCGATAGACACCCGCCTCATGGGGAAATCCAACCCAACCCAGTTCCAACTTACCCTGGGGAGATAATCCATATTGACATCTACACAACACAAAAAAATTAGTCTTCACAGCCATTGATAAATTTTCGAAATTCGCACAAATAAAGATAATAAAATCAAAAGCGTCGGAAGATATAAAAAAAACCCGTTTAGAGAAACTATGACAGTTTTCGGTATGCCTAGATTAGTGGTGATGGATAATAAGCGAGCGCTAAATTCAGCAGCCATAAAGTTCCTTCTACAGGATCAGCTACAAACAGAAATCTACATAACACCACCGTATAACTCCACTAGCAACGGCCAGGTCGAGAGACTCCACTCGACTCTGACCGAAATCATGAGATGCCTGAAAACTGACGAGGGCTTACTAGATTTCGAAGACTTGATTTATAGAGCCGTACAGGAATATAATGCCTCAGTACATTCAACTACAAAAACCAAACCAATAAACTTTTTTTTCGGAAATAGATTAGCAACAGACCCTCTGAAATTACAAGTTAGTAGAGAAAAAATCGCAAAGAAATTAAAACACAAACAAGATATAGATCTGAATTATCATAACAAAAAGAAAACACCCACCAGAAAGTACCAGATCGGAGAAAGAGTCTACGTTAGGGTAGATAAGCGACTAGGGTCAAAGTTAACCCCGAATTTCAGAGAAGAAATAGTTTCAGAAGACAGGAACACTACCATAAAAACACAGTCAGGGAAAATTGTCCACAAAAATAATTTAAAGACATAATGTTCATTTACAAAATTCTCTTCCTGCCAACCTGCCCAGGCCACCATATTAGACTACTCGCATTCGCAGCTAATTCCCATAAGGACAGGGACTGCGAACATTCAAAATGGGACGTTTAAAATCATACATTCTTTTTAAAATAACAGAATAGGAATCAGCCTTCATCGATATAGCCGACAGACTCAGCGAAGTGAATAGGTCACACCCACTCTTTCCTTTCCTAAAGTTCGACTTAGCAAGCGTCGAAAACGAGTTAAGACGGCTTAAACCATTTAAAAGGAAAGCCAGGGCAATTGACGCATTGGGTACTGCATAGAAATGGTTGGCCGGTTCACCGGATCACCACGATCAGGAAATAATAATGAGCAAAATAAACGAACAACTCAAAAACAATAATAGACAACTAATCATAAAGAAAGTATTTAAAGAGAGAATAAATTACCTAAACCTTAGCTACAACAACATTGTCAAAGCAAATATGGAAAGTAAAACCTTTAAAGATGAAGGAATCTCTTTGTTAAGATACAAACTTCACATTATGAAAGAAGAATTGAAAAGCTTAATTCATGCCGTTGATTGGGCAAAAACAAATACTATAAACTCCATGATACTATCAGAATATGAAGTAGAGAATTTGAATGATTGTACGGCAAAGAGGTTATGTTCATCAACATTGAGGAATTACTAGAATTTTCAAAAGTCAGGATAGCCACCAATAGCAAAAGCTTATTGTACATCATTAGCATACTACTAATTACTACCGAAAATTGTATATCCACACTCCTAAAATCAATTAAGCAGGGAAAACTAATTAATGAAAATAAAATAAAATAAATAAAATATAAAAATATTATCCAATGTAATAAGATAAATTACGGACTAAAAGCAAATTGTGAATCCCATAATGATAAGACAATATGTAATTAAAACAAGTAAGAACGTTGCCTTAGGGCGAGACCTAAGGCGTGATACTCGTTTCCCACAGGGGCATCTGGTATTTTAAGTTTAATAATTTATCTCAAATTTTGCATTTTTGTAGATTCATGTGAATTTTATGCAATTTCAATTATTGCCATGTGAATGAATTAGCATTTGTATAAAATGTAAAAAATTCAATAGAATCATATGCTGAAAGTTTCATCAAGTTCCGTTAAGTCAGTCGCAATCTATTAAACAAAACGTTTGGCCAATTATGACACGCACGCGTTAAGCACCGACAGCAAAATATATTTACATTTACACATATGTACATACATTGAAACGTGCAAGCGCGTTTGCTTATGCATGGTCACAAATAAATTCAGCGCCATTCATTCTAGCATATTCTTCAACCAAAATTGTTATTGAATTGTGCTTGCATTTTCAGCCGCTTCTTTAGTTTTGTATTTGTCAAATATTGCCCTTTATACGCATACATTCAACCGACCACCGTTTTTGTATGTACACATATAAATACATACGTTCATATGCGCGCATTTCAGCATTTTCTAAGAATCACAATTGCGATTGATTTATGTTTATATTATGTTTGCATTAACAGCAGCTTCTATAGTTTTGTATTTGTTAAAAGTCGCCCTTGTAGTGAAGTAGTTTCGGATTTGCCAACAGGCAATGCAAAACTGATGTGGCGCAGCAGGTAGATGAAAAGCGTGTAAGCAAAAGGGTCCGCGTTCGAGACGCGGCGGCGACGGCATGAAAATAGTTGCGCAGCTGTTCGTGCCTACATACATACATACCTAATGGGACCTATCGTCAATTTTTTTGTGTGTAAATAATTTTGTTCGGGCTAAGTCGATTACACAAATATCGATATTTGATATTTACATTTTTTGTCAGGGTCACACACACAAAAAGAAAATAACATAACTGACCTAGGCTATACGAAAAATGATAATTTTAGCAGATAAATTATTTGCAGAACTTCAACATTAAATCGAATTACATATATTTCTCAGAAATGCCGTTTGTCGTCTTAGTAATTCTTATTAAGCTTATTTATATAGGTGGCACAGGCATATGAATTTTGCAGCTGGGCGTTACAAATTTTGTTGCTAATTTTCCACGCCCCCAGTAGGCGTAGACATATCATATTTAGCAAGTTCCTAGAAGGAGTCTAGGGTAACGTAACTGTAAAGTTTGGATGCTTACACTTAAAAAATGTGAAAGTTACAGGGTATTTTTTCGATATACCACGCCCCCAAAGGGGCGTAAGATTTTTGGGGAATCAACAGAGGGGGCCCCCAGTAACACAAACATCCAATTTGGAATCGTCTAGCTCTAAAACTATAGGAGCTATAAGCTTTTTCCGATTTGCCACGCCCCTGAAGGCGTAGGTATATCCGCCATATGTTTTTGATCTTGGGTTGCTTATCCGAGTATATATATCAAATTTCAAGTCTCTAGCATCAATAGTGCTCAAAATATAGCTGAATTTGTAAAATTACTCTATATTCAGATCCGATTTGCCACGCCCCCAGTGGGCGTGGACATAAAATCTTTTTATGAATCTTTATAGAATCGAAGCGTTAAGATACGTGCCAATTTTCAGCATTCTAGCTTTAAAACTGTAGAAGTTACAGTATAACAAGTATACATTCCAAATTTCAACTCTCTAGCTTTTCAACTAATATGATTTCTATGATTTCTATTAACTATGGGCGCAACCATTTTCCCATTTGCCACGCCCCTAGTGGGCGTATCCGGAAAATCTTGACACTTTATAATTCGAGGGTATACACGAGTATATGTTCCAAATTTCAAGTCTCTAGCTTCAATAGCGTAGAAAAATATTGCATTCATACGGACAGACGGACAGACGGCCAGACGGACAGACGGACGGACAGCAAGACGGACATTTCACAAAACCAATATACTCTTTTTCCCTTTGCGAAACGAGTATAAAAATTTAATAGATTTAAGTAACGATACCTGCGTCATCCCGCTCATGACCAACCGGAAACCGCTCTGCAGACTCATAAACAGCCAACACATAGCCGACCACGAAGAACTGCTGCCGGGTACGATTCTGCTGAACAACTTTGACGGTTCCATCTACATCGACGAAGAGGAAACCGAACTAGAGGGCATATTTCTAATCCAAGCCTCAAATGCGACAATCAAAGGAGCAAACAATGTATACGAGATGAAAGTGATATCATATGCTAAAGCGATACCATCCGTCTTACAACTAAAATCACAAAGGAGCCAAGTGGAGGAGATACTCTCTCTTCAGATGCTGAAGGAAATAAACATCAACAACACCTTGGAGATCGAAAAAATAAGAGACGACACTAACAGCGGCGAACATTAAGTCTCCAACGATCCTAGTGGCCACCATCGCAGCCATAATCGTCTGGAAGCTGAAGCAAACATCGTGCACCGCTAAGAAAGCATCAAATGAGCCTAAAATTTCAACTATAACCCAAACAGGCTTATACATCGCTACCGGGGACGGCAGCATCTAAAAGGGGGAGGTGTTAACACACAAAGTTACACCAAACGCGCTCCAAGTAATTCAGTAACAGTGTTAGTGCACTGAACCCAAGGCGGCTTCCGCCACGTGCGCTGCGTCAGAATTCATATGGAGTCAAAAACAACAACAACAACAGGCCTCCGCCACGTGCGCTGCGTCAGCATTCCCACGGAGTCAAAGAACAACAACAACTGCAGCGGCACCAGCAGCGACGGCAGCGACTACAACAACAAACCGCAGCGACACCAGCAGCGACAGCAGCGATTACAACACCAAACCACAGCGTCACCAGCAGCAACGGCAGCGACTACTACAACAAGTCGCAGCGGCATCGGCAGCGACAGCAGCGTAGGCAGCAGCGGCAGCGATGCAACAACAGCGGCATCCCATAGCTATAAATTACATTTTTATCACTAATCAGATGAAGTTTAATAAAGAAACCAGCCAGTCGGCTTATTACGAATAAATCACCGAACGGTTTTTAATAATTTATGTGTAAATGTAAATTATTTTGCTGTCGCTGCTTAACACGTGCGTGTGATAATTGGCCAAACGTTTTGTTTAATAGATTGGGACTAACTTAACGGAACTTTCAGCATATGATTCTATTGAATTTTTTACATTTTTTAAAAAGAAGAATTCACTCTCCCCTTCCCCACCTACCATAGGCATACCATAAAGAGAAGAGCATTTTCTGAGGAAAGCTAAAAAAACACCTAGACCTCAAAATCATAAATGGCATTTTCACTTCCGAAAGGATCATGGGAAAAATACAAAATATTTATCCTCTCCACTTCAGCTGTTTCAAAAGTAGATACATCCAAAGACAAGTTATCGACGTCATCTCCGAAGAGGAACAAAATAATATAGTAACTGCGGAGCACATGAGAGCCCATAGAAACGCCATAGAAAATAAAATACAAATACTTAGCAAATATTTTTTCCCTAGCATTCGAAAGAAAACAGATGCCACTGCCAAATCATGTAAAGCCTGCAATGTTGCAAAATCCGATAGACACCCGCCTCATGGGGAAATCCAACCCAACCCAGTTCCAACTTACCCTGGGGAGATAATCCATATTGACATCTACACAACACAAAAAAATTAGTCTTCACAGCCATTGATAAATTTTCGAAATTCGCACAAATAAAGATAATAAAATCAAAAGCGTCGGAAGATATAAAAAAACCCGTTTAGAGAAACTATGACAGTTTTCGGTATGCCTAATCTGCCTTATCCTAACCACTAATCAGTGGTGATGGATAACAAGCGAGCGCTAAATTCAGCAGCCATAAAGTTCCTTCTACAGGATCAGCTACAAACAGAAATCTACATAACACCACCGTATAACTCCACTAGCAACGGCCAGGTCGAGAGACTCCACTCGACTCTGACCGAAATCATGAGATGCCTGAAAACTGACGAGGGCTTACTAGATTTCGAAGACTTGATTTATAGAGCCGTACAGGAATATAATGCCTCAGTACATTCAACTACAAAAACCAAACCAATAAACGTTTTTTTTCGGAAATAGATTAGCAACAGACCCTCTGAAATTACAAGTTAGTAGAGAAAAAATCGCCAAGAAATTAAAACACAAAGAAGATATAGATCTGAATTATCATAACAAAAAGAAAACACCCACCAGAAAGTACCAGATCGGAGAAAGAGTCTACGTTAGGGTAGATAAGCGACTAGGGTCAAAGTTAACCCCGAATTTCAGAGAAGAAATAGTTTCAGAAGACAGGAACACTACCATAAAAACACAGTCAGGGAAAATTGTCCACAAAAATAACTTAAAGAGATAATGTTCATTTACAAAATTCTCTTCCTGCCAACCTGGCCAGGCCACCATATTAGACTACTCGCATTCGCAGCTAATTCCCATAAAGACAGGGACTGCGAACATTCAAAATGGGACGTTTAAAATCATACATTCTTTTTAAAATAACAGAATAGGAATCAGCCTTCATCGATATAGCCGACAGACTCAGCGAAGTGAATAGGTCACACCCACTCTTTCCTTTCCTCAAGTTCGAATTAGCAAGCGTCGAAAACGAGTTAAGACGGCTTAAACCATTTAAAAGGAAGGCCAGGGCACCATTGACGCATTGGGTACTGCATAGAAATGGTTGGCCGGTTCACCGGATCACCACGATCAGGAAATAATAACGAGCAAAATAAACGAACAACTCAAAAACAATAATAGACAACTAATCATAAAGAAAGTATTTAAAGAGAGAATAAATTACCTAAACCTTAGCTACAACAAATTTGTCAAAGCAAATATAGAGAGTAAAACCCTTAAAGATGAAGGAATCTCTATGTTAAGATACAAACTTCACATTATGAAAGAAGAATTGAAAAACTTAATTCATGCCGTTGATTGGGCAAAAACATAAACTATAAACTCCATGATACTATCAGAATATGAAGTAGAGAAATTGAATGATTGTACGGCAAAGAGGTTATGTTCATCAACATTGAGGAATTACTAGAATTTTCAAAAGTCAGGATAGCCACCAATAGCAAAAGCTTATTGTACATCATTAGCATACTACTAATTACTACCGAAAATTGTATATCCACACTCCTAAAATCAATTAAGCAGGGAAAACTTATTAATGAAAATAAAATAAAATAAATAAAATATAAGAATATTATCCAATGTAATAAGATAAATTACGGACTAAAAGCAAATTGTGAGTCCCATAATGATAAGACAATATGTAATTAAAAAAATTTAATAGATTTAAGTAACGATACCTGCGTCATCCCGCTCATGACCAACCGGAAACCGCTCTGCAGACTCATAAACAGCCAACACATAGCCGACCACGAAGAACTGCTGCCGGGTACGATTCTGCTGAACAACTTTAACGGTTCCATCTACATCGACGAAGGTGAAACCGAACTAGAGGGCACATTTCTAATCCAAGCCTCAAATGCGACAGTCAAAGTAGCATGAAAGGGCTATCATATGCTAAAGCGATACCATCCGTCTTACAACTAAAATCACAAAGGAGCCAAGTGGAAGAGATACTCTCTCTTCAGATGCTGAAGGAAATAAACATCAACAACACCTTGGAGATCGAAAAAATAAGAGACGACACTAACAGCGGCGAACATTAAGTCTTCAACGATCCTAGTGGCCATCATCGCAGCCATAATCGTCTGGAAGCTGAAGCAAACATCGTGCACCGCTAAGAAAGCATCAAATGAGCCTAAAATTTCAACTATAACCCAAACAGGCTTATACATCGCTACCGGGGACGTCAGCATCTAAAAGGGGGAGGTGTTAACACACAAAGTTACACCAAACGCGCTCCAAGTAACTCAGTAACAGTGTTAGTGCACTGAACCCAAGGCGGCTTCCGCCACGTGCGCTGCGTCAGCATTCATACGGAGTCATAAACAACAACAACAACAGGCCCCCGCCACGTGCGCTGCGTCAGCATTCCCACGGAGTCAAAGACAACAACAAAAACAGGCTTCCACCATGGGCGCTGCATCAGCATTCCCACGGAGTCAAAGAACAACAACAACTGCAGCGGCACCAGCAGCGACGGCAGCGACTACAACAACAAACCGCAGCGACACCAGCAGCGACAGCAGCGATTACAACACCAAACCACAGCGTAACCAGCAGCAACGGCATCGACAGCGACAGCAACATAGGCAGCAGCGGCAACGATGCAACAACAGCGGCATCCCATAGCTATAAATTACATTTTTATCACTAATCAGATGAAGTTTAATAAAGAAACCAGCCAGTCGGCTTATTACGAATAAATCACCGAACGGTTTTTAATAATTTATGTGTAAATGTAAATTATTTTGCTGTCGCTGCTTAACACGTGCGTGTGATAATTGGCCAAACGTTTTGTTTAATAGATTGGGACTAACTTAACGGAACTTTCAGCATATGATTCTATTGAATTTTTTACATTTTTTAAAAAGAAGAATTCACTCTCCCCTTCCCCACCTACCATAGGCATACCATAAAGAGAAGAGCATTTTCTGAGGAAAGCTAAAAAAACACCTAGACCTCAAAATCATAAATGGCATTTTCACTTCCGAAAGGATCATGGGAAAAATACAAAATATCTATCCTCTCCACTTCAGCTGTTTCAAAAGTAGATACACCCTGTAGTTACATGTATATACTTAAAGACGTCTTCTTTCTTCAGAGTTCATTTATTGAATAATTCTTAGTTTTTTACATTTCGGTTGTTAAAGCTAAAGACCGCGTAGCTGCGCTGCCAGTGACGCCGGCAGAGGAGCGGTCAGCTTATGTATAAATGTTTACATAAAAACGTAAGGGCCGACGAGAGTCGCCGCGACAGAGAGGAGGTAATATGTTCACTTGGTTATAGAACCGTCGCGCATGTCAACTATGCCGACTCAGCAATGTTAAGGTCCATGCACTCAAGGGATCGTATTACCACAAGTGCTTGGACTTGGTTTTGTATATATTAAAATTGTATATATGAATATTGTATTGTATATATGTATATTATGAATATTGTAACTAAGTGCTACAATGTGTGTGTATTAATATTTACGCAACTCACTGAGTACAGTGTGTATTCGATAAGTGAACATACTACATCTCCCTCCTTTGGAAAAATAACGTAATTACATGAAGTTATTTTATTAGTATTATACTTATTAAAAAAATTAACTTATTATTATTATTATTTTTTTTTTTTTTTATTATTTATTATTATTTTTTTTTTTTTTTAGCTTAATCAAATTTGATGACATATATAAAAACAAAATAGTTTTTTTTTTTTTTTTAATTTTTTTTTTTTTTTTACGAATTTAACTTTTTTTTTTTTTTTTTTTTTTTTTTTTTTATATATATATATATATTTTTTTTTTTTGTATTTAATTTATGTATGGTACTTAGTCTATGTATGGCCATACTTGAATAAGATAAATTTAAATTTGTTATGAAGTAAAAATTTTTAACCTATCTTGATGAACTAGTTGTTTTTTATTTTTAGCATTTGAAATTGTTATATTATCGTTTTGTTCTATACTTTCTACCCCATAAGGTCCAGTATATTTAAAATCTAGCTTATGACCTGTTTCGTTTCTTAAAAGAACATTATCTCCTATTTTTAGATTTAAGTTTAGTGTATTTCTATCATAATAAAGTTTCTGTTTTCTCTTATTTTCTTCTAACATTATTCTAGCTCTTTTATAAGCCTGTTCTAATCTAAATTTTGATTCTTTAGCATAGTCTTCTACATTATAAAGTGGTTTAATGGTATCTATGCTATTAAATTGTTTTGGCAAGTTTGAGGTTTTACCGAATACCAGCTCATATGGACAATAGTCATGTGCCATAGAGGGTGTTGTATTAAAGCAATATACGAAGTATTGTAGCCATACGTCCCAATCTGTCTTATCAACTGATATGTATGAACGTATGAACTCGTTAAGTGTTCTGTGGCTTCGCTCCACGGTACCTACTGTCTGATGATGATGTGCGGTTGAAGATATGTTTTTTATATTAAGATTTTTACATAAGTCTTCAATTATTGAATTTTTATATTCTGTACCCATGTCCGTAATGAACGTCTTCATTGGACCGTAGATCAAAATAAAATTTTCAAATATAGCTTTTGCTACTATTTTCGCACTTTTGTCTTTGATTGGTATTGCTATCAGGTATTTTGTTAAATCGCAGATTAAAGTTACTGCGTATTCATTTCCTTGTTCGGATTTGGGTAACGGACCGATCGTATCAACAATTACCCTGTCGAAAGCCATTTGTGGCGTTTCAGTAATAGTTAGTGGAGTTTTAGTGTGTTTAGTCGTTTTAGACTTTTGACACTTTTGACATTTTCTTATATAATTTGAGATATCTCTTGTCATATTCTTCCAATAATAATGCCTTTTTATTTTGGCTATTGTTCTGGCTATTCCTGTATGACCTCCTTGTATTGGATCGTCATGATATGTAAACAGTATTGCTTCTTTCTCTTTATTTTTATCATTTGATAATAGGGTCACCGGCTTGAGTAGCGCTACTCTTATTGATTTTAATATTTTATTGCCCATTAATTTAAAAGATTCTATTGAGATAATCTCAAAGATCTTTTCGCTCGGTGCCACTTTGAGTTTGCTAATATTAAGTATACCGGCTTCTGTTTCAAGCCTTTGAAAGAATTGACCTAAGTCAAACGTTTCATTAATATACATATTGCTAACATCAATTCTTGCTAGAACATTCTTTCCGTGTTTTAGTAAACATAGAGAATCTGTTATTCGCAAGGTCACTACTTTTCGTACCTCGTCATTTGCAATGACTTCGTATACGTTGGGCTGAGAAGCATTTGGAGTTTGCTTTTGCAAAACTTCCTTTTCTTTTTCTTTTCCTGCGCAGGAATTTAACTGTTTACTTTGATTTCTGGTAGTGACTTTCAGAATTTTATTATTGGCTTGTATATTTTGTAAATCTTGTATTGTTATTCTCGATAGCGCGTCGGCTACGAAATTATCTTTTCCCTTTAGATACTCTACCGTAAAATTATATTCCTCTAATTCAAGTCGCATTCTTGTTAACTTAGAACTTGGATTTGTCATTGAAAACAAATAGGTTAATGCCCTATGGTCCGTTTTGACAGTGAAATGTCTTCCATAAATGTATGGTCTGAAATGCGTAATTGCCCAATGAATAGCTGCTAGTTCTTGTTCTGTTGTACTTTTGTTGCTTTCACCTTTTGTAAATGATCTTGATGCGTATGCAACTGGGAGTTGGAGTCCGTTTTTGTTCTGAGTTAGAACTGCTCCACATGCTTGTTTACTAGCATCTGTAATAATGCAGAATTCTTTGCTGAAGTCTGGATATTGTAGGAGTGTTGGATTCATTAGTGCTGATTTTAGATGTTCGAAGGCGTTTTGGCAATTAGCTGTCCATTCGAATTTTACATCTTTTTTACATAATCTCGTTATGTGACGAAAATAGTCAGCAAAATTTTTTATGAATCTTCGGTAATAGTTACAAAATGCAACAAATCTTATAGCGCTGTCCGCATCGTGTGGGACTGGATAATTTTGAATGACGTCGTATTTTTTGTCGTCGGGCAAGATTCCTTTGTCTGTGCATTTATGTCCTAAGAAAGTGACTTCATGCATGAAAAATGAGCATTTTTCGGGATGTAACTTTAGATTGTGTTGCCTACATTTGTCAAAAACATCATTTAAATTTTTGAGCATATGTTTTTCGGAACAACCAATGACTATTAAGTCATCCATATAAAGGAATGCTTGTGAAGGTTCAAGTCCAGAGAAGGCTATAGTCATCATTCTCTGGAATGAATTGGGCGCTATTTTTAAACCAAATGGTAATCGCGTGAAGCGATATGAGCCATTACATGTTGAAAAGGATGTAATGTCTCGTGACTCTTCTTCGAGTTCAATTTGATGAAAACCTGACATTAAGTCAAGGCATGAAAAGTATTTTGCTCTACCTAGCTGATCCAAAATATCGTCAATTCTAGGGAGCGGAAATTTATCAGACAACAGTTTTTTATTAATCTGACGATAGTCAATTACTAATCGCCATTTTTTATTTTCGGAATTTGGTAACGATTTTTTCGGTACCAATAAAAGTGGGCTATTGTAAGCAGATACGGAGGGCTCGACTATTTTGTCGTTTATCAATTTTTGGACCTGTCTTTGAATTTCATCTTTCTGACTATGAGGATTTCTATAATTTTTTATATATATCGCTTCATCATCCTTCAATCTCAGTTTTTGTTTATAGAAATTATTGGTAGTCATTGGTTCGGTTTCTAAGCCGAACACATCGCTGTATTGTGTGCATAGCGACATTAGCTGTTTATGGAATAGTGGTGGAAATTTTTTTGATAGCTGGGTTAATACAGTTTTTTCTCTATTTTCTGGATTTGTTTTAACTACATCGTAGTTTGAAAGTGGTTCATATTTTAAATTATTTATACTAATAAATTGATCTGTATTTGTTGTATTAAGCATTCTTAAGAATGCATTTTGAGAGTTTACTATGGTATTTGCTATGTAGATACCATGGTGAATTTCCTGGTTTGGAATAAATATACTGTCTTCTTCTGAGTTTATTTTAATTTTTCGGACGACTTGAGATCTCGCTGGCAGAATTATGGAATTGTTGCCAGAACTATATGTTATTTGAACATAAATGGGATATTTTAAATTATTTGGTCTAATTATTAGCCAGTCTTCGGTTGGGTTGAAATCTAATAGACAGTTGTATTTTTTTATAAAATCGATTCCTAGTATTCCGTCACATGGAATAGCGAAATTTAGATTTACGATGTGAAAATCGTGTGGAATTATATATTTTGAAGTCTGTATTTCTATAGAAGTTGATCCTTTTGATTTGGTTACTTCTTGACTTATTCCCTGTATATTAATTATATCGTTGGATTGGATGTTTTGAAAAACATCTGAATTTTCTTTTAATAGGGATATGTCTGCACCAGTGTCTATTAAAAAGACCAGTTCTTTTCCTGTATTAACGTTTGTGAAATTTACATATATATTTTGACTGAGATTGATTGTGTGAATTTCGATATTTTGTACTGCTGAGCATCTAAAGGTTGTTGGGAGTTTCCCGAAGCATTTTGGGCCACCCTAACATTGTTATTATTATTGTTGTTATTGTTTCGGTTATAACCGCTGTTCTGCTGGTTATTTCCTCTATAGTTACCTCTGTTAATTCTATTATTGTTGTATCCTCTATTATTTCCTCTGTAGTTGTTATTTTGATAGCTATTTTGATAGTTATAGCGATCATTATTATTATTATAATAACCGCGGCCATTGCCTCTACCACGACCTCTGTTATTGAAATTACCTCGACCCCTTTGGGTGTAGAACACCGTGTTTGGATTTCCGGTCATTTCTGTACTACATTGTACATATTTGGCTATGGCCTCATTCATTGTTTTGAAGTTTCCAGCCTCAAGGATTGTTTTTAGTTTACCTTGTTCGCAATTTTTAATCATTGCGTCAATGGCTTCCTTGGTACTGAACTTATCAGCATGTGCTGCTGGTAAACCTTCATCAATATACGAAGCCTCGAGAAGCCTTCGTAAATTGTCTATTTCGGTCGTGAATTTTTCGGCCGTTTTTCCTTTTTGTATAGTTTTTGATAGTTTGGCCTTTACTACGTCGGATGTTTCACCAACTATAGTATCTTGAAGTTTCTTTATTATTGCCTTTATAGATGTTTCATCTTGGACTTTATATAGTGTTGAGCCAATAATTTTTGATTTTATTACTTCAACAGCTATATCTTCAAATGTGCCTTTAGTAAGATCTACTAACTTCAAAGCTCTTATGAATCTTTGAAGATGTATTCTTTGTCCGTTGAATTCCGGAATGGCATTTGAAATGTCCTTTATGTAGGCTCTCTGATCGTTTATATCTGTCATGATGTTTATTTTTGTATCTACTATACTTGTATTAGAGTCTATGTCTGAATCTTCTTCTAGTTCATTATCGGGTTCCGATAATGTAAATAGGGCTGGTATTGTTAGATCGTTTAGATCTTTTTCTTTTATCTGAGTTTCGGATTCAGAATCGGAATTTTCATCAACTGATTCTATGTCTGTCGATGATTGTTCTTTTCCAGTGAAGATAGCTAGAGGTGTATTCAAGACGGTTGGTATGAATATATCTAGCTTATATTTTTCTTTTACGTTTATAAGGTTCGAACGTAGTTTGATCAATAGTTTTGAAATCTTTGTCCAATTTGATTTGCCAATTATTTCTCTATTGTCATTTACTAACGTTCGTGCGTCGTTGAATGAATCAACGAGAATTTTCGCATGCTTATTTAACGTTTCTTTCTGTATTGTCCTATTCTGTGTTACACATTTGTAGGATTTAGTAAATTTTTCTTTAATTTTTCTAATATGGAGAGATAGCTGCTCCCATTCCATGCTTAAAATTCATAATGTATATGTTTTTTTTTTTTTAAATATTTTATTTACTTTTCTTATATATTCTCATGTTTAGAAAAAAAATTTTTTTTTTTTTGTATACTTATATACATATATATATATATATAAAATTTTTTAAATGTATTCTTGTTTAGATCGTCTGTGCATTTATTTAGATCTTGTCTAGATCATTAGCTTGGCTTAAGGCCCTCTTTGTAATACATTTGTTGTGTAGCAAGTATGCTTTATAAATTACATATGCACTCATAATTATGACGATTATAAACAGCAAAATATTTGTTATTTTAGAATCAATATTATTTGTCTCAATTTTGTTAATTACGTTTGCAGTGGAATCCACTGTCTTTGTGTCTATGAGTCCCATTTTGGGTGCTATTCTTAATTCGACAAATTCCTCAGATTCTATTTTTCGAATTTACTGATACTATTACTTCGCATAGAAGTATGAAACGATAATATAATAATTCTTGTTAAAATGTATTTCTTATATATTTATTTATTTATTTTTTTTTTTTCAATTCATAATCAAGTTTTAGGTTTGTCAATTACTTGTTTTTTTTTTCTCAATTTGGCTTTTCTTAATTTTGGTATACTTAGTTCATTTATATTTTTTTTTTGTATTATAATTTTCCTATGCGATCAACGCAGTGATCTCCTGGCTAATGTTTCGTATGGCTTTCAGGCCATACTCTATTACGAGCAACGCAATTATCGCTCAGTATTACAAAATGTCTTATATATATATACAATTTTGTCTTAAACTATTAAACAATTTTTTTTTTTGATTCAAACATTTTTTTTTTTTTATATTTATTATTTGTTGTGCGCTCTCTGTAGCGCTGTCGGTCCCCGAAGATGATTTAGCTTGAAACGCTAAATGGTGCCGGTGCTGGTCCTCGCACAGGCTGTTGGGGCGCCGGTGCTGGTCCTTTTTATACACGTATAGACGCAGTGAGGCGTCTCCAATGGTCCAACGCAGTCAGCAGGGCATTTATCGTCAGGTTTTGTTTTGATGTCTTTCTTTAGTGGCACTGCTTGGAATTTTATTTCATTAATAGTTTTTATTTTCTTAATTTTTTCTTCGTTTGTAGAGGATGAGCTTTTATATTGTTGCTAAATCGACTCGATATTGTCGATTTCAGCTTGTAGTTTATTGCCAGTTTCCCAACTTATTTTTGTGTTGGTGGCAAATAGCAGTTTGAGGAGCTCGGCTTTTTTATTTTTAAGCCTTCTTTCAACTCCACTGCGCCTAGTTTTAGGCATTGCTCAGAGCCTCTACTCACTCAGTAGTTATCCATAGTTTTTCCTGATGCCATTGCCTGCTGCTGCTTCGCTTCCGGTGGACGTTGTTGTTCCCGTTGTGGTGGTTTAAGTTAGAATTTATTCCGTTGGTGTTGAAATGGTGATTGTTGTTGCAGTTGTTGTTTTTGTTGTTGTAACGGGTTTAGGTTCGGGTGCTTTCTCCACTGGAACTTCCTTGATTGGGTCTTTGCACGTTTCGTGAACGTGTCACGGTCGCCATGTAGTTACATGTATATACTTAAAGACGTCTTCTTTCTTCAGAGTTCATTTATTGAATAATTCTTAGTTTTTTACATTTCGGTTGTTAAAGCTAAAGACCGCGTAGCTGCGCTGCCAGTGACGCCGGCAGAGGAGCGGTCAGCTTATGTATAAATGTTTACATAAAAACGTAAGGGCCGACGAGAGTCGCCGCGACAGAGAGGAGGTAATATGTTCACTTGGTTATAGAACCGTCGCGCATGTCAACTATGCCGACTCAGCAATGTTAAGGTCCATGCACTCAAGGGATCGTATTACCACAAGTGCTTGGACTTGGTTTTGTATATATTAAAATTGTATATATGAATATTGTATTGTATATATGTATATTATGAATATTGTAACTAAGTGCTACAATGTGTGTGTATTAATATTTACGCAACTCACTGAGTACAGTGTGTATTCGATAAGTGAACATACTACAACCCAAAGACAAGTTATCGACGTCATCTCCGAAGAGGAACAAAATAATATAGTAACTGCGGAGCACATGAGAGCCCATAGAAACGCCATAGAAAATAAAATACAAATACTTAGCAAATATTTTTTCCCTAGCCTTCGAAAGAAAACAGATGCCACTGCCATATCATGTAAAGCCTGCAATGTTGCAAAATCCGATAGACACCCGCCTCATGGGGAAATCCAACCCACCCCAGCTCCAACTTACCCTGGGGAGATAATCCATATTGACATCTACACGACACAAAAAAATTAGTCCTCACAGCCATTGATAAATTTTCGAAATTCGCACAAATAAAGATAATAAAATCAAAAGCGTCGGAAGATATAAAAAAAACCCGTTTAGAGAAACTATGACAGTTTTCGGTATGCCTAGATTAGTGGTGATGGATAACAAGCGAGCGCTAAATTCAGCAGACATAAAGTCTACAGGATCAGCTACAAACAGAAATCTACATAACACCACCGTATAACTCCACTAGCAACGGCCAGGTCGAAAGACTCCACTCGACTCTGACCGAAATCATGAGATGCCTGAAAACTGACGAGGGCTTACTAGATTTCGAAGACTTGATTTATAGAGCCGTACAGGAATATAATGCCTCAGTACATTCAACTACAAAAACCAAACCAATAAACGTTTTTTTCGGAAATAGATTAGCAAAAGACCCTCTGAAATTACAAGTTAGTAGAGAAAAAATCGCCAAGAAATTAAAACACAAACAAGATATAGATCTGAATTATCATAACAAAAAGAAAACACCCACAAGAAAGTACCAGATCGGAGAAAGAGTCTACGTTAGGATAGATAAGCGACTAGGGTCAAAGTTAACCCCGAAGAAATAGTTTCAGAAGACAGGAACACTACCATAAAAACACAGTCAGGGAAAATTGTCCACAAAAATAACTTAAAGACATAATGTTCATTTACAAAATTCTCTTCCTGCCAACCTGCCCAGGCCACCATATTAGACTACTCGCATTCGCAGCTAATTCCCATAAAGACAGGGACTGCGAACATTCAAAATGGGACGTTTAAAATCATACATTCTTTTTAAAATAACAGAATACGAATCAGCCTTCATCGATATAGTCGACAGACTCAGCGAAGTGAATAGGTCACACCCACTCTTTCCTTTCCTCAAGTTCGACTTAGCAAGCGTCGAAAACGAGTTAAGACGGCTTAAACCATTTAAAAGGAAGGCCAGGGCAATTGACGCATTGGGTACTGCATAGAAATGGTTGGCCGGTTCACCGGATCACCACGATCAGGAAATAATAACGAGCAAAATAAACGAACAACTCAAAAACAATAATAGACAACTAATCATAAAGAAAGTATTTAAAGAGAGAATAAATTACCTAAACCTTAGCTACAACAACATTGTCAAAGCAAATATGGAAAGTAAAACCTTTAAAGATGAAGGAATCTCTTTGTTAAGATACAAACTTCACATTATGAAAGAAGAATTGAAAAGCTTAATTCATGCCGTTGATTGGGCAAAAACAAATACTATAAACTCCATGATACTATCAGAATATGAAGTAGAGAATTTGAATGATTGTACGGCAAAGAGGTTATGTTCATCAACATTGAGGAATTACTAGAATTTTCAAAAGTCAGGATAGCCACCAATAGCAAAAGCTTATTGTACATCATTAGCATACTACTAATTACTACCGAAAATTGTATATCCACACTCCTAAAATCAATTAAGCAGGGAAAACTTATTAATGAAAATAAAATAAAATAAATAAAATATAAGAATATTATCCAATGTAATAAGATAAATTACGGACTAAAAGCAAATTGTGAGTCCCATAATGATAAGACAATATGTAATTAAAAAAATTTAATAGATTTAAGTAACGATACCTGCGTCATCCCGCTCATGACCAACCGGAAACCGCTCTGCAGACTCATAAACAGCCAACACATAGCCGACCACGAAGAACTGCTGCCGGGTACGATTCTGCTGAACAACTTTAACGGTTCCATCTACATCGACGAAGAGGAAACCGAACTAGAGGGCATATTTCTAATCCAAGCCTCAAATGCGATAATCAAAGGAGCAAACAATGTATACGAGATGAAAGTGATATCATATGCTAAAGCGATACCATCCGTCTTACAACTAAAATCACAAAGGAGCCAAGTGGAGGAGATACTCTCTCTTCAGATGCTGAAGGAAATAAACATCAACAACACCTTGGAGATCGAAAAAATAAGAGACGACACTAACAGCGGCGAACATTAAGTCTCCAACGATCCTAGTGGCCACCATCGCAGCCATAATCGTCTGGAAGCTGAAGCAAACATCGTGCACCGCTAAGAAAGCATCAAATGAGCCTAAAATTTCAACTATAACCCAAACAGGCTTATACATCGCTACCGGGGACGGCAGCATCTAAAAGGGGGAGGTGTTAACACACAAAGTTACACCAAACGCGCTCCAAGTAATTCAGTAACAGTGTTAGTGCACTGAACCCAAGGCGGCTTCCGCCACGTGCGCTGCGTCAGAATTCATATGGAGTCAAAAACAACAACAACAACAGGCCTCCGCCACGTGCGCTGCGTCAGCATTCCCACGGAGTCAAAGAACAACAACAACTGCAGCGGCACCAGCAGCGACGGCAGCGACTACAACAACAAACCGCAGCGACACCAGCAGCGACAGCAGCGATTACAACACCAAACCACAGCGTCACCAGCAGCAACGGCAGCGACTACTACAACAAGTCGCAGCGGCATCGGCAGCGACAGCAGCGTAGGCAGCAGCGGCAGCGATGCAACAACAGCGGCATCCCATAGCTATAAATTACATTTTTATCACAAATCAGATGAAGCCAGTCGGCTTATTACGAATAAATCACCGAACGGTTTTTAATAATTTATGTGTAAATGTAAATTATTTTGCTGTCGCTGCTTAACACGTGCGTGTGATAATTGGCCAAACGTTTTGTTTAATAGATTGGGACTAACTTAACGGAACTTTCAGCATATGATTCTATTGAATTTTTTACATTTTTTAAAAAGAAGAATTCACTCTCCCCTTCCCCACCTACCATAGGCATACCATAAAGAGAAGAGCATTTTCTGAGGAAAGCTAAAAAAACACCTAGACCTCAAAATCATAAATGGCATTTTCACTTCCGAAAGGATCATGGGAAAAATACAAAATATCTATCCTCTCCACTTCAGCTGTTTCAAAAGTAGATACACCCAAAGACAAGTTATCGACGTCATCTCCGAAGAGGAACAAAATAATATAGTAACTGCGGAGCACATGAGAGCCCATAGAAACGCCATAGAAAATAAAATACAAATACTTAGCAAATATTTTTTCCCTAGCCTTCGAAAGAAAACAGATGCCACTGCCAAATCATGTAAAGCCTGCAATGTTGCAAAATCCGATAGACACCCGCCTCATGGGGAAATCCAACCCACCCCAGTTCCAACTTATCCTGGGGAGATAATCCATATTGACATCTACACAACACAAAAAAATTGTCCTCACAGCCATTGATAAATTTTCGAAATTCGCACAAATAAAGATAATAAAATCAAAAGCGTCGGAAGATATCAAAAAACCCGTTTAGAGAAACTATGACAGTTTTCGGTATGCCTAGATTAGTGGTGATGGATAACAAGCGAGCGCTAAATTCAGCAGCCATAAAGTTCCTTCTACAGGATCAGCTACAAACAGAAATCTACATAACACCACCGTATAACTCCACTAGCAACGGCCAGGTCGAAAGACTCCACTCGACTCTGACCGAAATCATGAGATGCCTGAAAACTGACGAGGGCTTACTAGATTTCGAAGACTTGATTTATAGAGCCGTACAGGAATATAATGCCTCAGTACATTCAACTACAAAAACCAAACCAATAAACGTTTTTTTCGGAAATAGATTAGCAAAAGACCCTCTGAAATTACAAGTTAGTAGAGAAAAAATCGCCAAGAAATTAAAACACAAACAAGATATAGATCTGAATTATCATAACAAATAGAAAACACCCACCAGAAAGTACCAGATCGGAGAAAGAGTCTACGTTAGGGTAGATAAGCGACTAGGGTCAAAGTTAACCCCGAATTTCAGAGAAGAAATAGTTTCAGAAGACAGGAACACCACCATAAAAACACAGTCAGGGAAAATTGTCCACAAAAATAACTTAAAGACATAATGTTCATTTACAAAATTCTCTTCCTGCCAACCTGCCCAGGCCACCATATTAGACTACTCGCATTCGCAGCTAATTCCCACAAAGACAGGGACTGCGAACATTCAAAATGGGACGTTTAAAATCATACATTCTTTTTAAAATAACAGAATAGGAATCAGCCTTCATCGATATAGCCGACAGACTCAGCGAAGTGAATAGGTCACACCCACTCTTTCCTTTCCTAAAGTTCGACTTAGCAAGCGTCGAAAACGAGTTAAGACGGCTTAAACCATTTAAAAGGAAGGCCAGGGCAATTGACGCATTGGGTACTGCATAGAAATGGTTGGCCGGTTCACCGGATCACCACGATCAGGAAATAATAACGAGCAAAATAAACGAACAACTCAAAAACAATAATAGACAACTAATCATAAAGAAAGTATTTAAAGAGAGAATAAATTACCTAAACCTTAGCTACAACAACATTGTCAAAGCAAATATGGAAAGTAAAACCTTTAAAGATGAAGGAATCTCTTTGTTAAGATACAAACTTCACATTATGAAAGAAGAATTGAAAAGCTTATTTCATGCCGTTGATTGGGCAAAAACAAATACTATAAACTCCATGATACTATCAGAATATGAAGTAGAGAATTTGAATGATTGTACGGCAAAGAGGTTATGTTCATCAACATTGAGGAATTACTAGAATTTTCAAAAGTCAGGATAGCCACCAATAGCAAAAGCTTATTGTACATCATTAGCATACTACTAATTACTACCGAAAATTGTATATCCACACTCCTAAAATCAATTAAGCAGGAAAAACTTATTAATGAAAATAAAATAAAATAAATAAAATATAAAAATATTATCCAATGTAATAAGATAAATTACGGACTAAAAGCAAATTGCATAAAAGCATAATGATAAGACAATATGTAATTAAAACAAGTAAGATCGTTGCCTTAGGGCGAGACCTAAGGCGTGATACTCGTTTCCCACAGGGGCATCTGGTATTTTAAATTTAATAATTTATCTCAAATTTTGCATTTTTGTAGATTCATGTGAATTTTATGCAATTTCAATTTTTGCCATGTGAATGAATTAGCATTTGTATAAAATGTAAAAAATTCAATAGAATCATATGCTGAAAGTTTCATCAAGTTCCGTTAAGTCAGTCGCAATCTATTAAACAAAACGTTTGGCCAATTATGACACGCACGCGTTAAGCAGCGACAGCAAAATATATTTACATTTACACATATGTACATACATTGAAACGTGCAAGCGTGTTTGCTTATGCATGGTCACAAATAAATTCAGCGCCATTCATTCTAGCATATTCTTCAACCAAAATTGTTATTGAATTGTGCTTGCATTTTCAGCCGCTTCTTTAGTTTTGTATTTGTCAAATATTGCCCTTTATACGCATACATTCAACCGACCACCGTTTTTGTATGTACACATATAAATACATACGTTCATATGCGCGCATTTCAGCATTTTCTAAGAATCACAATTGTAATTATGTTTATATTATGTTTGCATTAACAGCAGTTTCTATAGTTTTGTATTTGTCAAAAGTCGCCCTTGTAGTGAAGTAGTTTCGGATTTGCCAACAGGCAATGCAAAACTGATGTGGCGCAGCAGGTAGATGAAAAGCGTGTAAGCAAAAGGGTCCGCGTTCGAGACGCGGCGGCGACGGCATGAAAATAGTTGCGCAGCTGTTCGTGCCTACATACATACATACCTGATGGGACCTATCGTCAATTTTTTTGTGTGTAAATAATTTTGTTCGGACTAAGTCGATTACACAAATATCGATATTTGATATTTACATTTTTTGTCACAAAAAGAAAATAACATAACTGACCTAGGTTATACGAAAAATGATAATTTTAGCAGATAAATTATTTGCAGAACTTCAACATTAAATCGAATTACATATATTTCTCAGAAATGCCGTTTGTCGTCTTAGTAATTCTTATTAAGCTTATTTATATAGGTGGCACAGGCATATGAATTTTGCAGCTGGGCGTTACAAATTTTGTTGCTTATTTGCCACGCCCCCAGTAGGCGTAGACATATCATATTTAGCAAGTTCCTAGAAGGAGTCTAGGGTAACGTAACTGTAAAGTTTGGATGCTTACACTTCAAAAATGTGAAAGTTACAGGGTATTTTTTCGATATACCACGCCCCCAAAGGGGCGTAAGATGTTTGGGGAATCAACAGAGGGGGCCCCCAGTAACACAAACATCCAATTTGGAATCGTCTAGCTCTAAAACTATAGGAGCTATAAGCTTTTTCCGATTTGCCACGCCCCTGAAGGCGTAGGTATATCCGCCATATCTTTTTGATCTTGGGTTGCTTATCCGAGTATATATATCAAATTTCAAGTCTCTAGCATCAATAGTGCTCAAAATATAGCTGAATTTGTAAAATTACTCTATATTCAGATCCGATTTGCCACGCCCCCAGCGGGGGCGTGGACATAAAATCTTTTTATGAATCTTTATAGAATCGAAGCGTTAAGATACGTGCCAATTTTCAGCATTCTAGCTTTAAAACTGTAGAAGTTACAGTATAACAAGTATACATTCCAAATTTCAACTCTCTAGCTTTTCAACTAATATGATTTCTATGATTTCTATTAACTATGGGCGCAACCATTTTCCCATTTGCCACGCCCCTAGTGGGCGTATCCGGAAAATCTTGACACTTTATAATTCGAGGGTATACACGAGTATATGTTCCAAATTTCAAGTCTCTAGCTTCAATAGCGTAGAAAAATATTGCATTCATACGGACAGACGGACAGACGGCCAGACGGACAGACGGACGGACAGCAAGACGGACATTTCACAAAACCAATATACTCTTTTTCCCTTTGCGAAACGAGTATAAAAATTTAATAGATTTAAGTAACGATACCTGCGTCATCCCGCTCATGACCAACCGGAAACCGCTCTGCAGACTCATAAACAGCCAACACATAGCCGACCACGAAGAACTGCTGCCGGGTACGATTCTGCTGAACAACTTTGACGGTTCCATCTACATCGACGAAGAGGAAACCGAACTAGAGGGCATATTTCTAATCCAAGCCTCAAATGCGATAATCAAAGGAGCAAACAATGTATACGAGATGAAAGTGATATCATATGCTAAAGCGATACCATCCGTCTTACAACTAAAATCACAAAGGAGCCAAGTGGAGGAGATACTCTCTCTTCAGATGCTGAAGGAAATAAACATCAACAACACCTTGGAGATCGAAAAAATAAGAGACGACACTAACAGCGGCGAACATTAAGTCTCCAACGATCCTAGTGGCCACCATCGCAGCCATAATCGTCTGGAAGCTGAAGCAAACATCGTGCACCGCTAAGAAAGCATCAAATGAGCCTAAAATTTCAACTATAACCCAAACAGGCTTATACATCGCTACCGGGGACGGCAGCATCTAAAAGGGGGAGGTGTTAACACACAAAGTTACACCAAACGCGCTCCAAGTAATTCAGTAACAGTGTTAGTGCACTGAACCCAAGGCGGCTTCCGCCACGTGCGCTGCGTCAGAATTCATATGGAGTCAAAAACAACAACAACAACAGGCCTCCGCCACGTGCGCTGCGTCAGCATTCCCACGGAGTCAAAGAACAACAACAACTGCAGCGGCACCAGCAGCGACGGCAGCGACTACAACAACAAACCGCAGCGACACCAGCAGCGACAGCAGCGATTACAACACCAAACCACAGCGTCACCAGCAGCAACGGCAGCGACTACTACAACAAGTCGCAGCGGCATCGGCAGCGACAGCAGCGTAGGCAGCAGCGGCAGCGATGCAACAACAGCGGCATCCCATAGCTATAAATTACATTTTTATCACTAATCAGATGAAGTTTAATAAAGAAACCAGCCAGTCGGCTTATTACGAATAAATCACCGAACGGTTTTTAATAATTTATGTGTAAATGTAAATTATTTTGCTGTCGCTGCTTAACACGAGCGTGTGATAATTGGCCAAACGTTTTGTTTAATAGATTGGGACTAACTTAACGGAACTTTCAGCATATGATTCTATTGAATTTTTTACATTTTTTAAAAAGAAGAATTCACTCTCCCCTTCCCCACCTACCATAGGCATACCATAAAGAGAAGAGTATTTTCTGAGAAAAGCTAAAAAAACACCTAGACCTCAAAATCATAAATAGCATTTTCACTTCCGAAAGGATCATGGGAAAAATACAAAATATTTATCCTCTCCACTTCAGCTGTTTCAAAAGTAGATACATCCAAAGACAAGTTATCGACGTCATCTCCGAAGAGGAACAAAATAATATAGTAACTGCGGAGCACATGAGAGCCCATAGAAACGCCATAGAAAATAAAATACAAATACTTAGCAAATATTTTTTCCCTAGCCTTCGAAAGAAAACAGATGCCACTGCCAAATCATGTAAAGCCTGCAATGTTGCAAAATCCGATAGACACCCGCCTCATGGGGAAATCCAACCCACCCCAGTTCCAACTTATCCTGGGGAGATAATCCATATTGACATCTACACAACACAAAAAAATTGTCCTCACAGCCATTGATAAATTTTCGAAATTCGCACAAATAAAGATAATAAAATCAAAAGCGTCGGAAGATATCAAAAAACCCGTTTAGAGAAACTATGACAGTTTTCGGTATGCCTAGATTAGTGGTGATGGATAACAAGCGAGCGCTAAATTCAGCAGCCATAAAGTTCCTTCTACAGGATCAGCTACAAACAGAAATCTACATAACACCACCGTATAACTCCACTAGCAACGGCCAGGTCGAAAGACTCCACTCGACTCTGACCGAAATCATGAGATGCCTGAAAACTGACGAGGGCTTACTAGATTTCGAAGACTTGATTTATAGAGCCGTACAGGAATATAATGCCTCAGTACATTCAACTACAAAAACCAAACCAATAAACGTTTTTTTCGGAAATAGATTAGCAAAAGACCCTCTGAAATTACAAGTTAGTAGAGAAAAAATCGCCAAGAAATTAAAACACAAACAAGATATAGATCTGAATTATCATAACAAAAAGAAAACACCCACCAGAAAGTACCAGATCGGAGAAAGAGTCTACGTTAGGGTAGATAAGCGACTAGGGTCAAAGTTAACCCCGAATTTCAGAGAAGAAATAGTTTCAGAAGACAGGAACACCACCATAAAAACACAGTCAGGGAAAATTGTCCACAAAAATAACTTAAAGACATAATGTTCATTTACAAAATTCTCTTCCTGCCAACCTGCCCAGGCCACCATATTAGACTACTCGCATTCGCAGCTAATTCCCACAAAGACAGGGACTGCGAACATTCAAAATGGGACGTTTAAAATCATACATTCTTTTTAAAATAACAGAATACGAATCAGCCTTCATCGATATAGCCGACAGACTCAGCGAAGTGAATAGGTCACACCCACTCTTTCCTTTCCTAAAGTTCGAATTAGCAAGCGTCGAAAACGAGTTAAGACGGCTTAAACCATTTAAAAGGAAGGCCAGGGCAATTGACGCATTGGGTACTGCATAGAAATGGTTGGCCGGTTCACCGGATCACCACGATCAGGAAATAATAACGAGCAAAATAAACGAACAACTCAAAAACAATAATAGACAACTAATCATAAAGAAAGTATTTAAAGAGAGAATAAATTACCTAAACCTTAGCTACAACAACATTGTCAAAGCAAATATGGAAAGTAAAACCTTTAAAGATGAAGGAATCTCTTTGTTAAGATACAAACTTCACATTATGAAAGAAGAATTGAAAAGCTTATTTCATGCCGTTGATTGGGCAAAAACAAATACTATAAACTCCATGATACTATCAGAATATGAAGTAGAGAATTTGAATGATTGTACGGCAAAGAGGTTATGTTCATCAACATTGAGGAATTACTAGAATTTTCAAAAGTCAGGATAGCCACCAATAGCAAAAGCTTATTGTACATCATTAGCATACTACTAATTACTACCGAAAATTGTATATCCACACTCCTAAAATCAATTAAGCAGGAAAAACTTATTAATGAAAATAAAATAAAATAAATAAAATATAAAAATATTATCCAATGTAATAAGATAAATTACGGACTAAAAGCAAATTGTGAATCCCATAATGATAAGACAATATGTAATTAAAACAAGTAAGAACGTTGCCTTAGGGCGAGACCTAAGGCGTGATACTCGTTTCCCACAGGGGTATTTTAAATTTAATAATTTATCTCAAATTTTGCATTTTTGTAGATTCATGTGAATTTTATGCAATTTCAATTTTTGCCATGTGAATGAATTAGCATTTGTATAAAATGTAAAAAATTCAATAGAATCATATGCTGAAAGTTTCATCAAGTTCCGTTAAGTCAGTCGCAATCTATTAAACAAAACGTTTGGCCAATTATGACACGCACGCGTTAAGCAGCGACAGCAAAATATATTTACATTTACACATATGTACATACATTGAAACGTGCAAGCGTGTTTGCTTATGCATGGTCACAAATAAATTCAGCGCCATTCATTCTAGCATATTCTTCAACCAAAATTGTTATTGAATTGTGCTTGCATTTTCAGCCGCTTCTTTAGTTTTGTATTTGTCAAATATTGCCCTTTATACGCATACATTCAACCGACCACCGTTTTTGTATGCACACATATAAATACATACGTTCATATGCGCGCATTTCAGCATTTTCTAAGAATCACAATTGTAATTATGTTTATATTATGTTTGCATTAACAGCAGCTTCTATAGTTTTGTATTTGTCAAAAGTCGCCCTTGTAGTGAAGTAGTTTCGGATTTGCCAACAGGCAATGCAAAACTGATGTGGCGCAGCAGGTAGATGAAAAGCGTGTAAGCAAAAGGGTCCGCGTTCGAGACGCGGCGGCGACGGCATGAAAATAGTTGCGCAGCTGTTCGTGCCTACATACATACATACCTGATGGGACCTATCGTCAATTTTTTTGTGTGTAAATAATTTTGTTCGGACTAAGTCGATTACACAAATATCGATATTTGATATTTACATTTTTTGTCACAAAAAGAAAATAACATAACTGACCTAGGCTATACGAAAAATGATAATTTTAGCAGATAAATTATTTGCAGAACTTCAACATTAAATCGAATTACATATATTTCTCAGAAATGCCGTTTGTCGTCTTAGTAATTCTTATTAAGCTTATTTATATAGGTGGCACAGGCATATGAATTTTGCAGCTGGGCGTTACAAATTTTGTTGCTAATTTGCCACGCCCCCAGTAGGCGTAGACATATCATATTTAGCAAGTTCCTAGAAGGAGTCTAGGGTAACGTAACTGTAAAGTTTGGATGCTTACACTTCAAAAATGTGAAAGTTACAGGGTATTTTTTCGATATACCACGCCCCCAAAGGGGCGTAAGATGTTTGGGGAATCAACAGAGGGGGCCCCCAGTAACACAAACATCCAATTTGGAATCGTCTAGCTCTAAAACTATAGGAGCTATAAGCTTTTTCCGATTTGCCACGCCCCTGAAGGCGTAGGTATATCCGCCATATCTTTTTGATCTTGGGTTGCTTATCCGAGTATATATATCAAATTTCAAGTCTCTAGCATCAATAGTGCTCAAAATATAGCTGAATTTGTAAAATTACTCTATATTCAGATCCGATTTGCCACGCCCCCAGTGGGCGTGGACATAAAATCTTTTTATGAATCTTTATAGAATCGAAGCGTTAAGATACGTGCCAATTTTCAGCATTCTAGCTTTAAAACTGTAGAAGTTACAGTATAACAAGTATACATTCCAAATTTCAACTCTCTAGCTTTTCAACTAATATGATTTCTATGATTTCTATTAACTATGGGCGCAACCATTTTCCCATTTGCCACGCCCCTAGTGGGCGTATCCGGAAAATCTTGACACTTTATAATTCGAGGGTATACACGAGTATATGTTCCAAATTTCAAGTCTCTAGCTTCAATAGCGTAGAAAAATATTGCATTCATACGGACAGACGGACAGACGGCCAGACGGACAGACGGACGGACAGCAAGACGGACATTTCACAAAACCAATATACTCTTTTTCCCTTTGCGAAACGAGTATAAAAATTTAATAGATTTAAGTAACGATACCTGCGTCATCCCGCTCATGACCAACCGGAAACCGCTCTGCAGACTCATAAACAGCCAACACATAGCCGACCACGAAGAACTGCTGCCGGGTACGATTCTGCTGAACAACTTTGACGGTTCCATCTACATCGACGAAGAGGAAACCGAACTAGAGGGCAAGCCTCAAATGCGACAATCAAAGGAGCAAACAATGTATACGAGATGAAAGTGATATCATATGCTAAAGCGATACCATCCGTCTTACAACTAAAATCACAAAGGAGCCAAGTGTAGGAGATACTCTCTCTTCAGATGCTGAAGGAAATAAACATCAACAACACCTTGGAGATCGAAAAAATAAGAGACGACACTAACAGCGGCGAACATTAAGTCTCCAACGATCCTAGTGGCCACCATCGCAGCCATAATCGTCTGGAAGCTGAAGCAAACATCGTGCACCGCTAAGAAAGCATCAAATGAGCCTAAAATTTCAACTATAACCCAAACAGGCTTATACATCGCTACCGGGGACGGCAGCATCTAAAAGGGGGAGGTGTTAACACACAAAGTTACACCAAACGCGCTCCAAGTAATTCAGTAACAGTGTTAGTGCACTGAACCCAAGGCGGCTTCCGCCACGTGCGCTGCGTCAGAATTCATATGGAGTCAAAAACAACAACAACAACAGGCCTCCGCCACGTGCGCTGCGTCAGCATTCCCACGGAGTCAAAGAACAACAACAACTGCAGCGGCACCAGCAGCGACGGCAGCGACTACAACAACAAACCGCAGCGACACCAGCAGCGACAGCAGCGATTACAACACCAAACCACAGCGTCACCAGCAGCAACGGCAGCGACTACTACAACAAGTCGCAGCGGCATCGGCAGCGACAGCAGCGTAGGCAGCAGCGGCAGCGATGCAACAACAGCGGCATCCCATAGCTATAAATTACATTTTTATCACTAATCAGATGAAGTTTAATAAAGAAACCAGCCAGTCGGCTTATTACGAATAAATCACCGAACGGTTTTTAATAATTTATGTGTAAATGTAAATTATTTTGCTGTCGCTGCTTAACACGTGCGTGTGATAATTGGCCAAACGTTTTGTTTAATAGATTGGGACTAACTTAACGGAACTTTCAGCATATGATTCTATTGAATTTTTTACATTTTTTAAAAAGAAGAATTCACTCTCCCCTTCCCCACCTACCATAGGCATACCATAAAGAGAAGAGTATTTTCTGAGAAAAGCTAAAAAAACACCTAGACCTCAAAATCATAAATAGCATTTTCACTTCCGAAAGGATCATGGGAAAAATACAAAATATTTATCCTCTCCACTTCAGCTGTTTCAAAAGTAGATACATCCAAAGACAAGTTATCGACGTCATCTCCGAAGAGGAACAAAATAATATAGTAACTGCGGAGCACATGAGAGCCCATAGAAACGCCATAGAAAATAAAATACAAATACTTAGCAAATATTTTTTCCCTAGCCTTCGAAAGAAAACAGATGCCACTGCCAAATCATGTAAAGCCTGCAATGTTGCAAAATCCGATAGACACCCGCCTCATGGGGAAATCCAACCCAACCCAGTTCCAATTTACCCTGGGGAGATAATCCATATTGACATCTACACAACACAAAAAAATTAGTCTTCACAGCCATTGATAAATTTTCGAAATTCGCACAAATAAAGATAATAAAATCAAAAGCGTCGGAAGATATAAAAAAAACCCGTTTAGAGAAACTATGACAGTTTTCGGTATGCCTAATCTGCCTTATCCTAACCACTAATCAGTGGTGATGGATAACAAGCGAGCGCTAAATTCAGCAGCCATAAAGTTCCTTCTACAGGATCAGCTACAAACAGAAATCTACATAACACCACCGTATAACTCCACTAGCAACGGCCAGGTCGAGAGACTCCACTCGACTCTGACCGAAATCATGAGATGCCTGAAAACTGACGAGGGCTTACTAGATTTCGAAGACTTGATTTATAGAGCCGTACAGGAATGTAATGCCTCAGTACATTCAACTACAAAAACCAAACCAATAAACTTTTTTTTTCGGAAATAGATTAGCAACAGACCCTCTGAAATTACAAGTTAGTAGAGAAAAAATCGCCAAGAAATTAAAACACAAACAAGATATAGATCTGAATTATCATAACAAAAAGAAAACACCCACCAGAAAGTACCAGATCGGAGAAAGAGTCTACGTTAGGGTAGATAAGCGACTAAGGTCAAAGTTAACCCCGAATTTCAGAGAAGAAATAGTTTCAGAAGACAGGAACACCACCATAAAAACACAGTCAGGGAAAATTGTCCACAAAAATAACTTAAAGACATAATGTTCATTTACAAAATTCTCTTCCTGCCAACCTGCCCAGGCCACCATATTAGACTACTCGCATTCGCAGCTAATTCCCATAAGGACAGGGACTGCGAACATTCAAAATGGGACGTTTAAAATCATACATTCTTTTTAAAATAACAGAATACGAATCAGCCTTCATCGATATAGCCGACAGACTCAGCGAAGTGAATAGGTCACACCCACTCTTTCCTTTCCTCAAGTTCGAATTAGCAAGCGTCGAAAATGAGTTAAGACGGCTTAAACCATTTAAAAGGAAGGCCAGGGCAATTGACGCATTGGGTACTGCATAGAAATGGTTGGCCGGTTCACCGGATCACTACGATCAGGAAATAATAACGAGCAAAATAAACGAACAACTCAAAAACAATAATAGACAACTAATCATAAAGAAAGTATTTAAAGAGAATAAATTACCTAAACCTTAGCTACAACAACATTGTCACAGCAAATATGGAAAGTAAAACCTTTAAAGATGAAGGAATCTCTTTGTTAAGATACAAACTTCACATTATGAAAGAAGAATTGAAAAGCTTATTTCATGCCGTTGATTGGGCAAAAACAAATACTATAAACTCCATGATACTATCAGAATATGAAGTAGAGAATTTGAATGATTGTACGGCAAAGAGGTTATGTTCATCAACATTGAGGAATTACTAGAATTTTCAAAAGTCAGGATAGCCACCAATAGCAAAAGCTTATTGTACATCATTAGCATACTACTAATTACTACCGAAAATTGTATATCCACACTCCTAAAATCAATTAAGCAGGGAAAACTAATTAATGAAAATAAAATAAAATAAATAAAATATAAAAATATTATCCAATGTAATAAGATAAATTACGGACTAAAAGCAAATTGTGAATCCCATAATGATAAGACAATATGTAATTAAAACAAGTAAGAACGTTGCCTTAGGGCGAGACCTAAGGCGTGATACTCGTTTCCCACAGGGGCATCTGGTATTTTAAATTTAATAATTTATCTCAAATTTTGCATTTTTGTAGATTCATGTGAATTTTATGCAATTTCAATTTTTGCCATGTGAATGAATTAGCATTTGTATAAAATGTAAAAAATTCAATAGAATCATATGCTGAAAGTTTCATCAAGTTCCGTTAAGTCAGTCGCAATCTATTAAACAAAACGTTTGGCCAATTATGATACGCACGCGTTAAGCAGCGACAGCAAAATATATTTACATTTACACATATGTACATACATTGAAACGTGCAAGCGTGTTTGCTTATGCATGGTCACAAATAAATTCAGCGCCATTCATTCTAGCATATTCTTCAACCAAAATTGTTATTGAATTGTGCTTGCATTTTCAGCCGCTTCTTTAGTTTTGTATTTGTCAAATATTGCCCTTTATACGCATACATTCAACCGACCACCGTTTTTGTATGTACACATATAAATACATACGTTCATATGCGCGCATTTCAGCATTTTCTAAGAATCACAATTGTAATTATGTTTATATTATGTTTGCATTAACAGCAGCTTCTATAGTTTTATATTTGTCAAAAGTCGCCCTTGTAGTGAAGTAGTTTCGGATTTGCCAACAGGCAATGCAAAACTGATGTGGCGCAGCAGGTAGATGAAAAGCGTGTAAGCAAAAGGGTCCGCGTTCGAGACGCGGCGGAGACGGCGGGACCTATCGTCAATTTTTTTGTAAATAATTTTGTTCGGACTAAGTCGATTACACAAATATCGGTATTTGATATTTACATTTTTTTTTAGGGTCACACACACAAAAAGAAAATAACATAACTGACCTAGGCTATACGAAAAATGATAATTTTAACAGATAAATTATTTGCAGAACTTCAGCATTAAATCGAATTACATATATTTCTCAGAAATGCCGTTTGTCGTCTTAGTAATTCTTATTAAGCTTATTTATATAGGTGGCACAGGCATATGAATTTTGCAGCTGGGCGTTACAAATTTTGTTGCTAATTTGCCACGCCCCCAGTAGGCGTAGACATATCATATTTGGCAAGTTCCTAGAAGGAGTCTAGGGTAACGTAACTGTAAAGTTTGGATGCTTACACTTCAAAAATGTGAAAGTTACAGGGTATTTTTCCGATATACCACGCCCCCAAAGGGGCGTAAGATTTTTGGGGAATCAACAGAGGGGGCCCCCAGTAACACAAACATCCAATTTGGAATCGTCTAGCTCTAAAACTGTAGGAGCTATAAGCTTTTTCCGATTTGCCACGCCCCCTGAAGGCGTAGGTATATCCGCCATATCTTTTTGATCTTGGGTTGCTTATCCGAGTATATATATCAAATTTCAAGTCTCTAGCATCAATAGTGCTCAAAATATAGCTGAATTTGTAAAATCACTCTATATTCAGATCCGATTTGCCACGCCCCCAGTGGGCGTGGACGTAAAATCTTTTTATGAATCTGTTGGAAGCTGCCGAGCTTTTTCGGCAACTCTGGCTCCAATCATTTACGAAGGCAAAATAATAAAACCACGATTTAATTTAGCTTATTATTTATTAGTTTAATGCCTAGTCCGCGATGATCGTGTAGGCAAAGTTAATACAGTTTACAATAGAGAGATGTAGGTGTTGCTCGCTTGAAGGTGAATTTCGAACTTAAAGAATAGAATACAAAATGATAAGCAAGAGACCGAGCAGCATAAATTTACATATGTATGTGTGTTACAGTTTCTTTTTGTGCCTAACTGCACTATGAGCGAATGAGAATGTGATAAAGAGCAGATGGCTTAAGAGAAGCTTATTTAAGAGCAATTATTAGCTGCTGCGCCGAACATCCTCCCCCCCGTTGAAAGACCAAGTCTTTTAACAGGATCATCAACCGGAAGGACGCACAGCTTATTGACAGCTCGACGTGCAGTTCCAGTGGGTGTGCGCAGAACAGCGACTCTCACAGTACCATCAGCTCCAGCGATGGTCTCAACGACTCGAGCTAATGGCCATTTCAACGGCGGCAAGTTTTCATCCTTCACACATACGACATCATTGATCTTGATCGGAGGCTGCGAGGTGACCCATTTTCCACGCTGTTGAAGAATAGTAAGGTACTCCTCACTCCAGCGCTTCCAGAACAATTGCTGTATGTAAGCAATGCGTTGCCATTGACCGAGGCGATTGTGGTCGAGCCCAGTTACGTCTGGCTCGGGGAAATCGTTGAGTGGTCGACCAATCAAAAAATGTCCTGGAGTGAGAACTCCAAGATCATCGGGATTTTCTGAAAGTGGAACAAGAGGACGAGAATTGATTATAGCCTGAATTTGGCATACCAAGGTGCGAAGTTCATCGAAGCCGAGAAGTGATGATCCCATAGCGCGGTATAGATGACTCTTTGCGGTCTTCACTGCTGCTTCCCATAGGCCACCGAAATGTGGCGAGCGAGGAGGTATGAACTTCCAATCAAAACTGTTGTTGATGCAGTAGTTCTGAACTTCAGTGCGATGTTCCTGGCTCAACAATAAACGTTTCAGATCCGCTAGCTCGTTCCGTGCACCCACAAAGTTAGTAGCGTTGTCAGACCAAATGCATCTTGGAATGCCGCGCGTACTGATGAAACGCTTAAGGGCGCCCAAGAAAGCTGCGGTCGACAGATCCTTTGCGAGCTCCAACCATACAGCCTTAGTTGCGAAGCAAACGATTACGCAGATGTAGCATTTTATTGAAGTTCGGTTTCGTCCATCGGGTTTGTAGTAAAATGGTCCACAGTAGTCGATTCCAGTGACAGTAAATGCCGGTGAAGATTGTATACGATCCTTAGGCAAGTCCGCCATTATATGCTCCACTAGACGAGGCCGGGATCTACAGCATATGACACATTTTCGCAATGCTCGGGAGACAGTTTTCATGCCGCCTATGGGCCAAAACTGGAGTCGAATTACTCCAAGCAAGGCCTGCGGTCCTGCATGATGATGCGCCAGATGAAGATGAGATACTATAGAGAAGGTCAAGGGATGTTCTTTGGGCAAGATAATTGGGTGGCGCGCATCGAAGCCGAGAGTAGAGTGCCGCAAGCGGCCACCAACTCGAAGTAGACCAAAGTCATCCATAAACGGAGAGAGCGAAAAAATGGCGCTTGTCGAATGAACATTCTTTCCATTTCGTAGTGCAGAGTATTCTCGGTGCAGCTGAGTCCTTTGAACAAGACGACGCAATATGTGCGATCCTTGACGAAGATCGTCCGCTGACAATCCAGGTGTCTTTGTTCTCCTAATGAATTTGTTGATGTAACCAAAAATACGCTTCATTGTTCCGAATGAATTTATGTGTTTGAATGACAAAGAGATATCCACATGCTCTGCCGAGAACAGAACTCTTTGACGCATTTCAGGAAGGCATGCTTCAGATACGCAGTGCCTAGGCCAACAATGTCTTTCCATTTGCAAAAACGAAGGTCCGTGCATCCATAATCTCGAATGTAAAAGCTCCAACGGTGCTGCTCCTTTCGATAATATATCCGCTGGATTCATCCCAGTGGGCACGTAATGCCACTCCATGCCGGTCGTCAGCTGCTGTATGGCGCAAATCTTATTGGCGACAAATACATTGAATTTGGATGGCTCTTCTTTTAACCAAGACAAGACTACGGATGAATCTGACCAACAATGCATCTCACATTCAAACAAGTTCATTTTGTTTATTTCGCTTACCAAGTTCGCAAGCAGAAATGCCGCGCATAGCTCAAGCTTAGGCACCGTGAGGGTCTTTAATGGGGCGACTCTTGCCTTAGAACAGAGTAAGTGAACCTTAACAGCATTATTCTTCGCTGAACGAACATAGACACAAGAGCCGTAAGCCTCAAGACTGGCATCGCAGAAGGCATGTAGCTCGATTCTTGACTTGAGTTGGAGTACATAACGAGGAAATGTTGCATTGCGCACTTGATGAAAGTCCTTACAAAACTCACTCCAAGCTGATTCTAAAGGTTGTGGCAGGCTTTCATCCCATTGCAGCTTGTCTCTCCACATGCGTTGCAAGATTATTTTTGCTCTAGTTAAAGTTGGTCCAATCAAACCTAGCGGATCGTAGCATCGAGCGATGGTTGACAGAACCGAACGTTTTGTGTGATTAACTACACTACCTTTGGGCTCGAAAGTGAACACGAAGCTGTCCTTTCGAGGTTCCCAGATGAGTCCAAGTGCCTTGGTTACGTCACTGCCGTCATCAAGCTTGAGAAAACTTTCCTGTTCGGTTTCTGGAACTCCGCGAAGTACGTCTCTTGAATTGGAACACCATTTTCTCAACTTAAAGTTTCCTCGAGCAAGAAGACCTGTGGTTTGTTGCATTATGTCGTGAACTTCTTCAACTGAATTGCCTCCTGAGATCAGGTCATCAACGTAGAAATCTCGCAAAACCGTTTTGGATCCTAATGGGTATGCCGAAGACTCATCCATTGCTAGTTGATGCATTGCACGAATAGCCAAAAATGAAGCGGGTTTGGTCCCATAAGTGACGGTATTCAATCTGAAGACTTCGATAGCATCGTCTGATGAGTTTCGCCATAAAATGCACTGGAGCATAGAATCAGGCTCTGCGACCTTCACACACCTATACATTTTACCAATATCACCAGTAAGTGCAATCGAAAATGTACGAAAACGAACGAGTGTGTGAAACAAGGTAGCTTGAATAGTCGGTCCGGACATAAGCAAATCGTTTAATGAGAAACCAGATGTGGTAGCTGCCGAGCCATCGAAGACAACTCTCAGCTTTGTTGTCGAACTCTCTTCTTTGTATACGCAATGATGAGGTAAGAAATATTTGCATTTATTGATCTCTTCGCTGGGAACCAAAGACATATGATTGAGATCAATATACTCCTTTATAAATGCTGAGTATTGCTCCTTTAAAGTTTGATTTCGAGCGAACTTACGCTCTAAATTCAACAATCGACGCTTGGCCTGCAAATAGGAATCGCCCAAAGATTCAACGCCTTGCTTTTTTGGCAAGCAGACTGAATATTCCCCAGAAGGTAATCGACGATAGTTTGTAATGAAATGCTGCTCGCAATTAAGTTCTTCTGTGGTTACCTTGGCAATAGGCTCGAAAACATGTTCCACTTCCCAAAACTGACGCACCAACTCATCAAGCCGAGTGCTGTGATTGGCGTGATCCGAATTTCTTTGGGTTGCAATAAACGAACAGAGTTTGGGGGCATGTTGCCCGCCACCTGAAATGATCCAGCCGAGCTGCGTTTTCTGCACAACTGGTGATCCAGGTGCCAACTGAATTTGCCCAACACACATCAGCTCGAAGAAGAGACCAGCTCCGATGAGAAGATCAATCCGTTGTGACTTATGGAACAAGGGATCAGCTAGCTGTAAGTTTGAGGGTATATTCCAAGTGTTAGTAGAAATTGAGATGCCAGGCTGGTTGTCAGTAATAGTCTGGGCGACGATGGCAGTGATGGAGGCAGAATAATCAGAAATCCGCGATTTCAGAACGAGATTGACTGAATATCCTTCAGTTGAGAAGCTGGCATCTCCAATGCCAGACACTGCAGTCGAAGCTGAAGTTCGAAGCTGAAGCTGATTTGCAAATCGACTGGTGACGAAGTGAAGTTGAGAGCCTGAGTCCAAGAGTGCACGACACGGAACGAATATGCCAGCTCGGTTCTTGACAAGGATTATAGCAGTGGCTAGGAGCACAACATCAGACGAGTTAGGAGATATGTGGACTTGAGGCAGAGAAGGTGACATTGCAACCATGGCAGTGGGATGTATTGCATTTGCTTGTTGTTTAAGTTGAGGGACTACGTTCGATGTAACTGTTGAAGACTGATTGTAATGCAATAAAGTATGGTGCTTCAATTGGCAGGTACGGCAGGAACCGGATTTGCAATCCTTCAGCTGATGTCCTTTTCTTAGGCAATTGAGGCAAAGGGCGAGCCTCTTGGCCTCCTTGTGCCTTGCCATTGGGGACAATTGCTCAAAACGCTTACATTGGAATAGCGCGTGACTTGGATCGTCACAAAAGACACAACGAATAGGAGTCTTCGAAGCAACAAATGCTTTTCTTCCTGACTTGCCAACCTGACCATCCTGCAAAACTTGATCCACATTTTCAAGGACTCGACACCGTCCTTGCAAGAATTCTGACAATCTCGACCAAGATGGCAACTCATTAGTAGATGAGCCTTCCTCCCATTTAGCCTGAGTAGCCTTGTCCAGCTTTTGCAACACTGTTTGCACGATGACACAGTCAGCAATTTCTTCCCTCGATGCTAAAGAATCCATAGCCCGAATGTGAGACGTAACTTTATCCACCAACTGCCTCAGCCTGCCCACAGATGCATCAACTTTCTCAAGCCGGAAGATTGCTCTGATGTGTGCCTGTACAATAAAACGCTTATTATCAAATCGACGTTGAAGAATATCCAGAGCGACGAGATAGTTGGCTTTGTTGATTTCCAATGAGCTGATGGTATCCAACGCAGAACCACTTAAGCAGGATCGAAGATGCTGGAACTTCTCAATAGGACTGAGATCCGGGTCAGCGTCTATTATCGTCTTGAACATAGAGTAGAAGTTTTCCCACTCAGTGTAGGCTCCACTAAATTTTGGCAGCTCCAGCTGCGGCAAACGCGATCGATTAGCCATAACGAGTGTTGGATGAGAATTTGAACCACTTGTATTAAGCGTCGACGAAAGTTGTTGAACCGACCGATTTCCTAGTTCACGTTGAAGCAAGGCTTTAAACTTTACCAAGGTTGATTCAAACCGCGCAGGCAAATCACTAGATATGGACTCAAAGTTAGATTCTTCTAGGCTAGTATGGACTAAATCAAAGTTTGACTCTAGCTTGGTTAGCGAATCCAAACGCACACGTAAATCACACGAGTCCATTTGACTTAATTTGTCAATGTCCATATCGGTATATAACCCTTCAAGTCTAAGAGTTTTAAGAAAGTAACCTGAGATGCAGGCACTTGATCAATATTCGACTCTGAGTTATTCATTAGAGTTTGTTTACTCGGGAAAAAACACGTTTGGTTACAAAATTAATGCACAAGCTAATATACTCTCTAATGCACTTCGAGTTTAGCTGATCTAATATGCAGGTTCACTCTTTCACTGTAAATGCGTGTGTTTGTATGTGTGTGATCGACACAGCTATTTTCGGATTAGCGGGCCTTCTATGCAAACGCTGCACAAAGAAGCGCCAAAACGAGACGAACAACCAACGAACAAGAAGATGATAAAGATAAGCACAACGCAAGCGCTACCGCAAGCTTATCTGAGCTTTTATATATGTCTGTATGTGTGTCTTCTATGATTGACACAGCTTTTTCGGCTTAGCGGGCCCTATATGCAGACGAGGCACAGCAGGCGCCAAACGCGACGAACGAAACAGACGATTAAAGAGGAATAAGAAAAACTCAAGATAATGTATGCACAATTCCATACACTATTGTATGCACAAATTAATATGCAACTTGAGCATAAATGCTAATGTTTTACACGACGAGATTTGTTATTAATTTGAATGCACTATTTTGCACAAATTTTAACGCTTTGCACTGTCGTGTACGACGAAGTTTATTGTTAATTTGAATGCACTATTTTGCACAAATGTTAATGTTTTACACTGTTTCGTCGTACAACGCGATGTGTTATTAATTTGAATGCACTATTTTGCACAAATGTTAATGATTCACACCGTTGTACTTCGACGAAGTTGAGTACTAACTTGATACACTAAACGAAACACCACGGAGTGTATAAATCACGTCGGGGTCACCAAAATGTTGGAAGCTGCCGAGCTTTTTCGGCAACTCTGGCTCCAATCATTTACGAAGGAAAAATAATAAAACCACGATTTAATTTAGCTTATTATTTATTAGTTTAATGCCTAGTCCGCGATGATCGTGTAGGCAAAGTTAATACAGTTTACAATAGAGAGATGTAGGTGTTGCTCACTTGAAGGTGAATTTCGAACTTAAAGAATAGAACACAAAATGATAAGCAAGAGACCGAGCAGCATAAATTTACATATGTATGTGTGTTACAGTTTCTTTTTGTGCCTAACTGCACTATGAGCGAATGAGAATGTGATAAAGAGCAGATGGCTTAAGAGAAGCTTATTTAAGAGCAATTATTAGCTGCTGCGCCGAACAGAATCTTTATAGAATCGAAGCGTTAAGATACGTGCCAATTTTCAGCATTCTAGCTTTAAAACTGTAGAAGTTACAGTTTTCCCGATTTGCCACGCCCCCAATGGGCGTAGATATATCTGCCATATCTTTTTGAACTTGGGTGGTCAACGCAAGTATACATTCCAAATTTCAACTCTCTAGCTTTTCAACTAATATGATTTCTATGATTTCTATTAACTATGGGCGCAACCATTTTCCGATTTGCCACGCCCCTAGTGGGCGTATCCGGAAAATCTTGACACTTTATAATTCGAGGGTATACACGAGTATATGTTCCAAATTTCAAGTCTCTAGCTTCAATAGCGTAGAAAAATATTGCATTCATACGGACAGACGGACAGACGGCCAGACGGACGGACAGCAAGACGGACATTTCACAAAACCAATATACTCTTTTTCCCTTTGCGAAACGAGTATAAAAATTTAATAGATTTAAGTAACGATACCTGCGTCATCCCGCTCATGACCAACCGGAAACCGCTCTGCAGACTCATAAACAGCCAACACATAGCCGACCACGAAGAACTGCTGCCGGGTACGATTCTGCTGAACAACTTTAACGGTTCCATCTACATCGACGAAGAGGAAACCGAACTAGAGGGCATATTTCTAATCCAAGCCTCAAATGCGACAATCAAAGGAGCAAACAATGTATACGAGATGAAAGTGATATCATATGCTAAAGCGATACCATCCGTCTTACAACTAAAATCACAAAGGAACCAAGTGGAGGAGATACTCTCTCTTCAGATGCTGAAGGAAATAAACATCAACAACACCTTGGAGATCGAAAAAATAAGAGACGACACTAACAGCGGCGAACATTAAGTCTCCAACGATCCTAGTGGCCACCATCGCAGCCATAATCGTCTGGAAGCTGAAGCAAACATCGTGCACCGCTAAGAAAGCATCAAATGAGCCTAAAATTTCAACTATAACCCAAACAGGTTTATACATCGCTACCGGGGACGGCAGCATCTAAAAGGGGGAGGTGTTAACACACAAAGTTACACCAAACGCGCTCCAAGTAATTCAGTAACAGAACACAGAACACTAACAGTGCACTGAACCCAAGGCGGCTTCCGCCACGTGCGCTGCGTCAGAATTCATATGGAGTCAAAAACAACAACAACAACAGGCCTCCGCCACGTGCGCTGCATCAGCATTCCCACGGAGTCAAAGAACAACAACAACTGCAGCGGCACCAGCAGCGACGGCAGCGACTACAACAACAAACCGCAGCGACACCAGCAGCGACAGCAGCGATTACAACACCAAACCACAGCGTCACCAGCAGCAACGGCAGCGACTACTACAACAAGTCGCAGCGGCATCGGCAGCGACAGCAGCGTAGGCAGCAGCGGCAGCGATGCAACAACAGCGGCATCCCATAGCTATAAATTACATTTTTATCACTAATCAGATGAAGTTTAATAAAGAAACCAGCCAGTCGGCTTATTACGAATAAATCACCGAACGGTTTTTAATAATTTATGTGTAAATGTAAATTATTTTGCTGTCGCTGCTTAACACGTGCGTGTGATAATTGGCCAAACGTTTTGTTTAATAGATTGGGACTAACTTAACGGAACTTTCAGCATATGATTCTATTGAATTTTTTACATTTTTTAAAAAGAAGAATTCACTCTCCCCTTCCCCACCTACCATAGGCATACCATAAAGAGAAGAGTATTTTCTGAGGAAAGCTCAATAAACACCTAGACCTCAAAATCATAAATGGCATTTTCACTTCCGAAAGGATCATGGGAAAAATACAAAATATTTATCCTCTCCACTTCAGCTGTTTCAAAAGTAGATACATCCAAAGACAAGTTATCGACGTCATCTCCGAAGAGGAACAAAATAATATAGTAACTGCGGAGCACATGAGAGCCCATAGAAACGCCATAGAAAATAAAATACAAATACTTAGCAAATATTTTTTCCCTAGCCTTCGAAAGAAAACAGATGCCACTGCCAAATCATGTAAAGCCTGCAATGTTGCAAAATCCGATAGACACCCGCCTCATGGGGAAATCCAACCCACCCCAGTTCCAACTTACCCTGGGGAGATAATCCATATTGACATCTACACAACACAAAAAAATTAGTCTTCACAGCCATTGATAAATTTTCGAAATTCGCACAAATAAAGATAATAAAATCAAAAGCGTCGGAAGATATAAAAAAAACCCGTTTAGAGAAACTATGACAGTTTTCGGTATGCCTAATCTGCCTTATCCTAACCACTAATCAGTGGTGATGGATAACAAGCGAGCGCTAAATTCAGCAGCCATAAAGTTCCTTCTACAGGATCAGCTACAAACAGAAATCTACATAACACCACCGTATAACTCCACTAGCAACGGCCAGGTCGAGAGACTCCACTCGACTCTGACCGAAATCATGAGATGCCTGAAAACTGACGAGGGCTTACTAGATTTCGAAGACTTGATTTATAGAGCCGTACAGGAATGTAATGCCTCAGTACATTCAACTACAAAAACCAAACCAATAAACTTTTTTTTTCGGAAATAGATTAGCAACAGACCCTCTGAAATTACAAGTTAGTAGAGAAAAAATCGCCAAGAAATTAAAACACAAACAAGATATAGATCTGAATTATCATAACAAAAAGAAAACACTCACCAGAAAGTACCAGATCGGAGAAAGAGTCTACGTTAGGGTAGATAAGCGACTAGGGTCAAAGTTAACCCCGAATTTCAGAGAAGAAATAGTTTCAGAAGACAGGAACACTACCATAAAAACACAGTCAGGGAAAATTGTCCACAAAAATAACTTAAAGACATAATGTTCATTTACAAAATTCTCTTCCTGCCAACCTGCCCAGGCCACCATATTAGACTACTCGCATTCGCAGCTAATTCCCATAAGGACAGGGACTGCGAACATTCAAAATGGGACGTTTAAAATCATACATTCTTTTTAAAATAACAGAATACGAATCAGCCTTCATCGATATAGCCGACAGACTCAGCGAAGTGAATAGGTCACACCCACTCTTTCCTTTCCTCAAGTTCGAATTAGCAAGCGTCGAAAACGAGTTAAGACGGCTTAAACCATTTAAAAGGAAGGCCAGGGCAATTGACGCATTGGGTACTGCATAGAAATGGTTGGCCGGTTCACCGGATCACCACGATCAGGAAATAATAACGAGCAAAATAAACGAACAACTCAAAAACAATAATAGACAACTAATCATAAAGAAAGTATTTAAAGAGAGAATAAATTACCTAAACCTTAGCTACAACAACATTGTCAAAGCAAATATGGAAAGTAAAACCTTTAAAGATGAAGGAATCTCTTTGTTAAGATACAAACTTCACATTATGAAAGAAGAATTGAAAAGCTTAATTCATGCCGTTGATTGGGCAAAAACAAATACTATAAACTCCATGATACTATCAGAATATGAAGTAGCGAATTTGAATGATTGTACGGCAAAGAGGTTATGTTCATCAACATTGAGGAATTACTAGAATTTTCAAAAGTCAGGATAGCCACCAATAGCAAAAGCTTATTGTACATCATTAGCATACCACTAATTACTACCGAAAATTGTATATCCACACTTCTAAAATCAATTAAGCAGGAAAAACTTATTAATGAAAATAAAATAAAATAAATAAAATATAAGAATATTATCCAATGTAATAAGATAAACTACGGACTAAAAGCAAATTGTGAATCCCATAATGATAAGACAATATGTAATTAAAAAAATTTAATAAATTTAAGTAACGATACCTGCGTCATCCCGCTCATGACCAACCGGAAACCGCTCTGCAGACTCATAAACAGCCAACACATAGCCGACCACGAAGAACTGCTGCCGGGTACGATTCTGCTGAACAACTTTAACGGTTCCATCTACATCGACCAAGAGGAAATCGAACTAGAAGGCACATTTCTAATCCAAGCCTCAAATGCGACAATCAAAGTAGCATTAAAGGGCTGTCCATTATTCATTCCATTAAACAGAACTGCTCCTCCCTCCACATCCCCATGCTATGCTATTAACAGCTCTGTTAATAGCGTAAGCTCCAACTCCAGCTCTCCTGCTGGTTCTCTGGAGTTTTTCTGTGTTCTTTTCCTCCTCTCTTCCATCTTTTTACTATTCTTATCTTCCTTTCACCCTGTACGCACACTGACTGTGCAATTTCATATTAAAAACAAGTAAGAACGTTGCCTTAGGACGAAACCTGAAGCGTGATACTCGTTTCCCACAGGGGCATCTGGTATTTTAAATTTAATAATTTATCTCAAATTTTTGTATTTATATAGATTCATGTGAATTTTATGCAATTTCAATTTTTGCAAATATAACTATGTGGATGAATTAGCATTTTTATAAAATGTAAAAAATTCAATAGAATCATATGCTGAAAGTTTCATCAAGTTACGTTAAGTCAGTCGCAATCTATTAAACAAAACGTTTGGCCAATTATGACACGCACGCGTTAAGCAGCGAAAGCAAAATACATTTACATTTACACAAGCATATGTATGTACATTGAAACGTGCAAGCGCGTTTGCTTATGCACGGTCACAATTAAATTCAGCGCCATTCATTCTACAATATTGTTCAACTAAAATTGTTGTTCTAAGAATCACAATTGCGATTGATTTATGTTTATATTGTGTTTGCATTAACAGCAGCTTCTATAGTTTTGTATTTGTCAAAAGTCGTCCTTGTAGTGAAGTAGTTTCGGATTTGCCAACAGGCAATGCAAAACTGATGTGGCGCAGCAGGTAGATGAAAAGCGTGTAAGCAAAAGGGTCCGCGTTCGAATCGCGGCGGCGACGGCATGAAAATAGTTGCGCAGCTGTTCGTGCCTACATACATACATACATGATGGGTCCTATCGTCAATTTTTTTGTGTGGAATAATTTTGTTCGGACTAAGTCGATTACACAAATATCGATATTTGATATTTACATTTTTTGTCACAAAAAGAAAATAACATAACTAACATAGGCTATACGAAAAATGATAATTTTAGCAGATAAATTATTTGCAGAACTTCAACATTAAATCGAATTACATATATTTCTCAGAAATGCCGTTTGTCGTCTTAGCAATTCTTATTAAGCTTATTTATATAGGTGGCACAGGCATATGAATTTTGCAGCTGGGCGTTACATATTTTGCTGCCAGTTTGCCACGCCCCCATATCATATTTGGCAAGTTCCTAGAAGGAGTCTAGGGTAACGTAACTGCAAAGTTTGGATGCTTACACTTCAAAAATGTGAAAGTTACAGGGTATTTTTTCGATATACCACGCCCCCAAAGGGGCGTAAGAATTATTTTTGGGGAATCAATAGAGGAGGCGTCCATTAACACAAACATCCAATTTTGAAGCGTCTAGCTCTAAAACTATAGGAGCTATAAGCTTTTTGCGATTCGCCACGCCCCCTGAAAGCGTAGGTATGTCCGCCATATCTTTTTGATCTTGGGTTTCTTATCCGAGTATATAAGTTAATACAATCGACCAGCAAAGCATAAATATTCATTTTGATCACGCGCCGTCAGCATGAATGTTTACCACACTAGCCGTTCCCAGCGGATATTGCACAACAGCAGCAGTGGCTCCAACGCGCAACAATGTTGTTGCCCAAGGCAATGTGATGCCTCACATAATATGCAATGTCAGCATAATCAGGGTTTAGGGCTAGCTTTGATTATAAGAATTTATGTCACTTTACTTTAGTTGATTTTTGGAAATAAAGAACGTCGGTCATCACCACGGAATTATTCAAGTCTTCTCATTACGTGCAACACCGCACACTAACAGTTACAAGTGTTAATACCGCAACACCGTACAAGGTATCACCCCGCTACATAGTGATCTACAACCAATTCAAGATAAAGAACACCGCTATAGCGTATGTGTTAATTTATTTAAATATTACAAAGCGAAAACTATAATTGGCGCCCAACGTGGGGCTCAAAAAAAAAAAAAAAAAAAAAAAAAAAGAAAGAAAAAGGAAAAATAACAACGAAATTAAACTTCGATTAAAACAAGCATTCAGTGAGATAAATACCCCACAAGTGCAAAAAAAAAAAAAAAAAAAAAAAACATCAAGACAACTAAAATACATAACCAAAACGAAAAAAGAGAGAAGCAGTTCACCAGGAAAGCAGCATTAAACGAAGCAGTACACCGACGAAGCAGTTCACCAGGAAATCAGCATTAAACGAAGCAGTACACCGACGAAGCAGTTCTATCAAGAAAGCGGTATCCAACGAAGCAGTACATCAACGAAGCAGTACGCAGCAAAGACACCCACCACGAAGCAGCTCATCAGCAAAGAAATACACAACATACAGTCTACTAACATAATATAAAAACATGTGAGTAGGGTGTTCATTTCAAAAAAAAAAAGAAGAATTTAAAGAATAAAAACAAATAAAAATACAATTTCAACCTTTAAATATTAATTATTAATAACAAAAAACGCAGTACGCAAAATCCCCTGTCTTTACTTGCACCCTATGAGTGATAGTGAAATACACGATTTAATAACAAATTTCCAAAAAATTTACAACACGGAAAATTTAAAAATGTCTTTAAATTCAGATCGATTAAAAGCCATAGTGGAAGGCGCAATCGCAAGCGCTTTAGCTGCTCAAAAAGATAACTTTGAAAGAAAATGAAACGAAATTGAACAACGTATAAATTCAGTACAGGTTAGCACACCCGAGGTAGAAACTTTCAAGGACACAGAAATCAAAATAGGTGTTATTTGCAATGAAACCCTTGACATCATGAAATCCCTCCCGGACTTTGAAGGAAAAAACGAAACTTACTTATTATCTTGGAGAAAGGCTGCGCATATCGCATACAAGGTATATGAGAAATACGATGGTAGCTCAAAGCATTATCAAGCTTTGGGAATATTAAGAAACAAAATTAAGAACGCTGCCGATATGGTACTCTCTTCCTTCGACATTCCTCTAAATTTTAAGGCCATTATAAATCGGTTAGATTTCACGTACTCCGACAAACGACCGATATACTTAATTGAACAGGAGATGTCAACACTCCGTCAAGGAAATTTGACACTACTGCAGTACTACGACGAGGTAGAAAAGAAACTGACTTTACTTATAAATAAGACAATCATGACCTACGACACCACCGTTGCCTCTTCGCTAAATGAGAAATATAGAGCAGACGCCCTGCGAGTATTCATCTCAGGAACCAAGAAGGCCTTAAGTGATGTCTTATTCTCAGCTAGACCAATCGATCTTCCCTCTGCATTGGCATTGGCTCAAGAAGTTGAGTCAAATCATGAACGTTATATGTTCGCCACAAATTTTGCCCGCAGTATAGAAGAAAAAGCGCAGAGAATCGAACAAAGACAGCAAGTCAGAGACAAGACTCTAGCTCAAGACCCAAAACACAACCAACCAGGAAAAGCCCACACTACAAAAGACCAGAATTCTCACCGCGACAGGAACAGGTACAACCAATGGACGTTGACTCATCTTCTCGCTTTAGACAGGTTACGCAATACCAACAAAACGCTACCTCCTCGAAACAGACTCAGTGGCCAACCCAACAACAACACACTCAATACGAAAGCTACAATAACCAGGGACAAGCAAACAAACGACCAAACAACGGTAGCGCACGGTTCACAGGACCGAAACAACAAATAGTTAACCATCTAGGAACAGAAGATACAGAATACGAGCAGGACAATAGTGAATACCAAGCGATCGCAGAAACTGAGACAGAAGACGTTGACGATGAATTGGACGAATACGACCAGGTCAATTTTTTAGGAATAAATCCCTGCTCCCGTTCATAGAAAGAACGATAGCAGGAAAAACAATAAAGTTGCTAATAGATACCGGAGCCTCAAAAAATTACGTAAGACCATTAAAAGAACTAAAACATATTACGCCGGTAGAAAAACCCTTTCGAATAAAATCAATCCATGGCCACAACGTAGTTGACAGAAAATGCATAATGCATAATGCATCTTTTTAATACCAAGACAACATTTTTCTTATTACCAAACCTCACGACATTCGATGGTATAATCGGACTTGACTTACTAAACCAAACCAATGTTTTATTAGACTTCAAAAATAAGAAACTAACAACAAACTATGGTTCTGAAACCATTAACTTTCTAAAATGCCCAGCCGTAAATTTCACAAGTGTCAAAGAAATAGAAGCCCCTCAGGCTATAACAACGGAATTTCAAACAATGCTCAAAGCCCGAGCAGGAGTATTTGCGGAACCAAATGAAGCGCTTCCGTATAATACCAATGTCATTGCAACCATTAGAACAGAGGACGAGAATCCCATATATTCAAAATTATATCCATACCCAATGGGCGTATCAGAGTTCGTAAACACAGAAACTCAAGATCTGTTAAAAAATGATATAATACGTCCGTCCCAGTCACCATACAATAACCCCGTGTGGGTTGTAGATAAAAAAGGTACCGACGAGCAGGGAAGAAAAAAGAAACGTTTAGTTATAGACTTCAGAAAACTAAACAAAAAGACAATAGATGACAAATACCCCATTCCCAATATAGCCTCCATTTTATCCAACTTAGGCACAACAAAGTATTTTACAACACTAGATTTAAAATCCGGATTCCACCAGATTTTACTTGCTGAAAAGGACAGAGAAAAAACAGCCTTTTCTGTAGGAAGCGGAAAGTATGAGTTCTGCAGGCTCCCTTTTGGCTTGAAAAATGCACCTAGTATTTTTCAGAGAGCCATTGACGATGTGCTCAGAGAGCAAATTGGAAAATCTTGTTGTGTTTACGTAGACGACGTAATAATTTTTTCTGAAAATATGGAAAACCATGTCAAGCATATCGCCTGGGTCCTAGATAAACTATACGAGGCCAACATGAGAGTTTCACCAGAAAAGTCGCACTTTTTCCAAGAAAGTGTAGAATACCTAGGTTTCGTAGTCTCAAGTAATGGTATAAAGACATGTCCAAGTAAAGTTGAAGCGATTCGTAACTATGAATTACCAACAACTTTGTTTAACGTCAGATCATTCCTTGGGTTGGCAAGCTACTATAGGTGTTTCATCAAAGACTTCGCGTCTATAGCAAAACCTATAAGCGACATCTTAAAAGGCCAAAATGGCAAAGTGAGCGCCGGACAATCCAAAAAATTCCAGTAAAATTTGAAGAGAGTCAACATGCGGCATTCGAGAAGCTAAAAGAAGTTCTTGCATCCGAAAATGTAATGTTGCTCTACCCTGACTACAACAAGCCGTTTGATTTAACAACGGACGCTTCATCCTTTGGTCTTGGGGCAGTTCTGTCACAAGGTGGAAAACCAATCACCATGATATCAAGAACATTAAAGGATAGAGAGCTTATCTTTGCAACAAACGAGAGAGAACTACTTGCAATAGTTTGGGCCTTAAAAAACCTCCGAAATTATCTATATGGGGTAAAAAATTTAAATATCTTTACGGACCATCAGCCTCTGACGTTTGCAGTATCTGACCGAAACCCAAACGCAAAAATCAGGCGTTGGAAAGCTTTTATAGATGAATATAACGCAAACATCTATTACAAGCCAGGGAAGGAAAACTACGTCGCGGATGCACTATCACGGCATAATATTCATGCTCTAGAGGACGATGTACAGTCAGACAGAGCCACAATTCACAGCGAAATATCACTCACATACACCATAGACACAACAGACAAACCAATTAACTGTTTCCAAAATCAAATTATAATAGAAGAAAATAAGATAGCCTCTGATCGTACAGTTATCCTATTTGGTAAAAAAATCCGACATACAATTCATTTCTCAAACAGAGACTCGTTAATCGAAAGAGTTTGTGATGTAGTCAAAAAAGATGTCGTAAATGCAATCCATTGCGAGTTACCAATATTAGCATTCATACAACATAAACTAATAGAAACTTTTCCAGCAACAATATTTCGATATACAAAGTACATAGTAAATAACATTGTTGATAAAAACGAACAAAAAGAAATAATTGCAACAGAACACAATCCGGCTCACAGAGCAGCCCAAGAAAATGTAAAGCAGATTTTACAAGACTACTTTTTTCCGAAAACGACAAAATTATCGAACGAAGTTGTTTCAAATTGTAAAATTTGTAAAACAGCTAAGTACAATCGTCACCCACAAAAACAAATACTTGGGGAAACACCCATACCTTCCTATGTGGGCGAAATGCTACACATAGACATATACTCAACCGATAAAAAATATTTCCTTACATGCATAGATAAATTTTCGAAATTTGCAATTGTTCAACCCATCGCTTCAAGGACAATAATTGACATACAATCAGCAATTTTACAACTTGTAAATTTTTACCGGCATACCAAGACGATCTATTGCGATAACGAGCCCTCCATAAAGTCCGAAACAATAAAATCTCTACTAAACAATCAATATAACATCCAAATCGTAAATGCCCCACCACTTCATAGTACATCGAACGGACAAGTCGAGAGATTTCATAGCACCCTCAGTGACATTGCAAGATGCCTAGCAGCTCAAAGAAAAATTACTGATACTGTTGAAACGATACTTCAAGCAACTATCGAATATAACAACACAATTCACTCAACGGACAAACGACCAATCGATATAATCCACTCATCCTCCCCAGAACTCGAAATAGAGATAGGAAATAAAATTCAAAAGGCACAACAACTTCAAATAAACAGAGTAAATGAAACAAGACACGATAGACAATTTCAAATAGGTGATACAGTTCTTGAAAAAACAAACAGACGCTTAGGGAACAAACTGACACCACTATACAATGAAGGTAAAATTGACGCAGACTTGGGGACAACAGTCTTAATAAAAGGGAGGGTGGTCCACAAGGACAATCTAAGATAAACAAAACATTAAATTCCTCTTTTTATCTTTTTAGGATTTGGACTATACTTCTTTTTGCTACAACGATAACAGCGAAATTGACTGATTATACTAACATGGATTACATACCGATCTTGGACGGCTACGTAACCATTTGGACGGATTTTCAATACTTAAAACACTCGACTAACCTTACCCTATACTCAGAAATAGCAAAAGACACGAAAGAATTAGCAAACCATTTCCCACGATCACATATGAGACAGTTATTAGACGCAGATATACAACATATAGAAACATTAATAGCCACAGTAAATATCCATCATAGACATGCTAGGAGTATCAATATGCTAGGCACCGTTCTAAAAGTCGTAGCTGGCACACCAGACCATGATGACTTCGAGAAACTTAAATTTACACAGAATGAACTTGTAGAATCAGAAAATAGGCAGATAACCATAAATACAAAAATGCAAGAACAAATAAATAAGCTAACTGACACGGTAAACCTCTTAATAAAAAACACAAAAGCAAAGCAAGTAGACACGGAACATTTATACGAAACGCTGCTGTCAAGAAATAGAATAATTATCTCAGAACTAAAAACCTTAATGCTATCAGTAACACTTGCAAAGGTTGGAATTGTAAACCCCTCCATATTGGATTCCACTGACTTGAAAAATATTGTTAATGAACACCCTATAAATATCACTATTACTGACTTAATGGAAGTATCCCAAGTTAAAGTTTTGCTAAACGATAACTTTCTACATTTTATTATAAGATATCCCAAGCCTAGCACAGTATGTAAAAAATTAACCGTATACCCTGTCCAACACAACGGCATTATAATAAATTTCGCCGAAGACTACAATTTAGCCGACTGTGGAAATCATGTAATATCAATAGGAAACAAGTAAGAAAACTCTAGTCGGAGGTGCCCGACTAGGAGATACCCTGAGCCCCGTCCCATTTGCATTGTTTAATACGCTATGTAGCTTGCATATAACATTAAATTTTGCAAAATTAAATTATAATTTTGAAATTTTATTCAACTAGAATGTATCTAAATCAAAAATAAATTAATTATTAAATAAATAAACAAAAAAATGAAAAGAAAGCAAACATCACCGCACCTGGACTCGAACCTGCATCTATTTACTACATGTGTAACGGTAAAGCGCGTCATCTCAACTAGCACGACCACCTCATGTTTATAGATTTAAAAAAAAAAAAAAAATTAAAAAAGTTATGCTGTTGTCACTGAGTTTCGAACCCGGGACCTTTCGTTTACGCGCTTTGTGTCTATCCACTACGCCACACCAGTATTGCGTTGCTTGTTGGCAAAACACAAAGTAGTACTACAATGCGATATGTTACAAATACAAAACTAAAGAAGCAGATCAATCGCAGTTGTAATTCTTAGAATATGCTGAAATGCGCGCATATGAACGTATGAGTATGTGTACATACAAAAACGGTGGTCTGTTTCAATGTATGCGTGTAAAGGGCGATATATGACAAATACAAAACTACAGAAGCGGCTGAAAATGCAAACAGAATTTGGTTGAAGAATATGCTAGAACGAATGGCCTTGAATGTATTTGTACCCATGCATAGCAGACGCGCTTGCACGTTTCAATGTATGTGTATTTGTAAATGTTTTTTGCTGCGCGTCGCTGCTTGCCACGTGCGTGTGATTATTGGCCAAACGTTTTGTTTAATAAATCGGGACTGACTTAACGGATTTTGATGAAACTTTCAGCATATGATTCTATTGAATTTTTTACATTTTATAAAAATGCGAATTTATTCACATGGTTATATTTGGAACAGACTTTCAATGGGTGTTTGATGGCAGGGGGGGGGGGGTGGTAATTAGTAAAAAGAGCCGGTATCCAAAAAATAAAAAAATTGAAATTGCATAAAATTCACATTAATCTATATGCAAAAGTGTGGGAGATAAAATTTTATAACCTGTTTTCGATAAGGTTTAAAATCGATAACAATACAACAAAAAAAGATATCGTTTTTTGGTAACAAACTTGACCTGCGCGTGCTATCCACGGACCCAACAAAAAAAAATTCAAGTCTCTAGGTCAACTACGTTCTGAGATCGACGCGTTCAAACATACGGACAGACGGACGGACGGACGGACAGACGGACGGACAGACAGACGGACAGGGCTAAATCGACTCAGCTCGTCGCCCTGATCAAGAATATATATACTTTGTGGGGTCTGACACGCCTCCTTCTGCCTGTTACATACATTTAACAAAACCATTATACCCTGATTTCCCATTTTCAATGGGCTCAGGGTATAAAAATTGTAGTACAGCCCTCACAATAACGTTCTGCAAGAAGTTACCCTACACAACATGCGCTCAACAACTGCACTCAGGTGACACCGCACATTGTTCAACTCGACCCAGCCATCTTGAACCTCTAACCATAGTCGACGATGGAGTCATCATCATCAACGACGGAGCAGCTACAGTCAACGAACAAATGGTAAACGGGACATTCCTCCTTACCTTTGACGACAAGATAAAGGTAAACAACACCGTATACAGAAACCAAAAAAACTACGTGAGGAAATCCCCGGGACCAGCGGTATCTACGATCCTAAATATAACAGACCACCAAGAGATACCAAGCCTGCCATACCTACAGAAACTAAGCATAAAAAATCTCCGGGATATTGCTCAACTAGAAGAAGAACTAGTAATAAGACCAATAGTATCTGGACTAATCGTAGTCATCCTTTTACTCTTCTGCTACGCTTCGATGAAACTTTATCAAAGACATCAGAGGAACAAACGTCAACGTGATCTTCAAACATTAGTTAACAGTTTCAAGAAAGCCGAGGACGTCATTCATCTAAGTGGGGGAGGAGTTAACACAATCGACCAGCAAAGCATAAATATTCAAGTTGATCACGCGCCGTCAGCATGAATTTTTACCACACTAGCCGTTCCCAGCGGATATTGCACAACAGCAGCAGTGGCTCCAACGCGCAACAATGTTGTTGCCCAAGGCAATGTGATGCCTCACATAATATGCAATGTCGGCATAATCAGGGTTTAGGGCTAGCTTTGATTATAAGAATTTATGTCACTTTACTTTAGTTGATTTTTGGAAATAAAGAACGTCGGTCATCACCACGGAATTAATCAAGTCTTCTCATTACGTGCAACACCGCACACTAACAGTTACAAGTGTTAATACCGCAACACCGTACAAGGTATCACCCCGCTACATAGTGATCTACAACCAATTCAAGATAAAGAACACCGCTACAGCGTATGTGTTAATTTATTTAAATATTACAAAGCGAAAACTATAATTGATATATCAAATTTCAAGTCTCTAGCATCAATAGTGCTCAAAATATAGCTGAATTTGTAAAATGACTCTATATTCAGATCCGATTTGCCACGCCCCCAGTGGGCGTGGATATACAATTTTTCTTTATGGAATCGAAGCGTTAAGATACGTGCCAAATTTCAGCATTCTAGCTTTAAAACTGTAGAAGTTACAGTTTTCCCGATTTGCCACGCCCCCAATGGGCGTAGATATATCCGCCATATCTTTTTGAACTTGGGTGGTCACCGCAAGTATACATTCCAAATTTCAACTCTCTAGCTCTTCAACTAATATGATTTCTATGATTTCTATTAACTATGGGCGCAACCATTTTCCGATTTGCCACGCCCCTAGTGGGCGTATCCGGAAAATCTTGACACTTTATAATTCGAGGGTATACACGAGTATATGTTCCAAATTTCAAGTCTCTAGCTTCGATAGCGTAGAAAAATATTGCATTCATACGGACAGACGGACAGACGGACAGACGGACGGACAGCAAGACGGACATTTCACAAAACCAATATACTCCTTTTCCCTTTGGGAAACGAGTATAATAAAAAGCGACTTGTTTCAAGTAAACCCAAAAGAGAAAAGTGTTTTTTTTATCTGCGACGCCCCCTACAAACATTGGTCCTTCGAGCCGGAGATATATCCAACGGATATCAACATCTTTAACCTCAGCGATTCGCAGGCAGCGAGATAAGTAAAACTTTTCTTTTTCCTCCATTTCCGTGCACAGAGCGAACATGTATAGTGGCACCTAATCCGCCATACTCTAAGTCTATATATGCTCATAGTGCAAACGTTTCTATATCTATATATTCATATAGATATAGGAGCGTATTCAGCTGTGCTAAATTTCTATTTGCACCAGCAGTCACTTCTTCGTGTGTGTGTGTGTATATGTAGGTCACTAACCTCGCGTCCGTCAAATACATATATATTTCTCCACAAATATATATTTATGTACTTGGTATATAACTCCTATATATCAGTCCGAACCGCAGTCCGACAATAAAGCGCAACTAACCGACTCCCGGTCAGCTTGCATGCGCTATATATATATATATATATATATATATATATATATATATATATATATATATATATATATATATATATATATATATATATATTTATATATATTTATATATATTTATATTTATATATATTTATATTTATATATATTTATATATATACATATATATGCAACTATTCCGTGCATAGGCAAACTTGCTCTCAGCTGTTCACGCTATTGCAGAGCCACAGCTGTTACGGTTGCACTTGTCACTTGCACGAACATACATATGTTTATGTTTTTATGTTTGTCTGTAACTCTGACCATATCGGCACACATATAGCTTTCTCCATAAGTCTTTATGTTTGTGTGATTTATAGCACCTATATTATCACTCCTACTCCTGGTCCGACGTTACAGTTTCTACACGTACATATACTCCGCAGGGCGACCTATACACAAACACACACACGTATATCCATACATATGTACATATGTACATATGCCATTCTACAACTAAAGTTAATAAATAAAACGACAGTATCCTCTGTGTTTTATTTACATATTTAACTTCAGTTTTTAAATTCGTTTTCTGCAAGCTTCCTTCGCTTCTTCAAAGCGGTAAGTTCGTTTCAGCGTTGTGTTGATTTATGTGCTAATTGTGTCAGCTGTTTGTGCTATCGGCTGCCCGTATGTACGTATGCACATACGCAGCCAACAACACAATTAATACACAAAGCAGTTGTCAAGCTTGTGCGCAGCACATATCAACACTTCCACAAATATTATGCGAACATATAAGAACACAATAACACAAGTAAGCACAGAAAATTCAGTAAGCTCGTTTGTTTTGGTTCCAAGCGTTAGCGATCGTGCTTGCACGTCACACGAATATCGATAATCCATCCGATATTTAGTTCAGGGGTGGAACGTTTTTTTTGTGACGTCATTGGTCCAGCAGGTACACTTTGAGAACAAATAAAAATAATAAAAAATATTAAACAGTTTTTTTTACTTCTTTTTAAATAAAAAAAAAAAAATAAATATAAATATATAATACACCAATATTTTCGTCTATCATTTTCTTTTTTGTTTTAAATTCTTGTATACATATATATTTGTGTTATTTTCATTTTCAGTTTATTTATTTTTATTCTGTATTATTGTTTTTACTTATTTTATCTTATTGCTTCTCTTCGCTTCCGAAACGCGGTTTATCTGTATTCGTGCCCTGTTCGGTGACAAAGCTTGCCATTTCGTCAACTTCTTTACTCACTCTCCGAGTACGTACTCACTCTCCGAGTAATCGTCTGTCCCTAACGCAAACCTTTCCGACAGCTAACTTCTAGTTAGTCTCCATGTCGGATCGTTCTAGCCGATCGCAACTGAGTGCACCTCCTTCGCGTTTTATCAAGTGCAGTTCCCCTGCGTCTCCCATTCCGTCCGGGAAACAGCAGACTTCCAGCACACTCAAGCGTAGTCCGGTGGTAACTCGATCCGCTCCAAAGCCCATCATTCCGTTGAGTAAAATGTCGCTGTCCGAGTTCATTTCTGCTGCGGACAGGCTCATTAAATTTGAAGCCCGCATCGACCATTCCGGAGAGACTGGTTCGACCCCTGCAGATCAGCTCCAGGCCTTAGAGATCCGACGGGATCGAGTCAAGGTTCTGTGGGAAAAAGCCGAGCTGCAATATGAAGCGTGCTCCAAAGCGCTTAGTGAGGGGGCAGGCAGTGGAGAAGTTGAGGCCATGGAAGCCAAATTCGACCACTGCTATACAGTCTACGAGCGGAGTGCCGCCCAATTGAGCAGGCAAATTACGGCCTTCTCCGCACCGAGTGCACCGCCCGCTCCTGTGTCCGCTATTGTTTCTTCGAGCGACTGTCGCCTTCCTCCTATCGACACAGAAGTATTCCACGGCGATTACTTGCGCTGGCCAACGTTTCGCGACCTCTTCACAGCAATATATATTTACAATCCCCGGCTGACTGCGGTGGAAATACTCTTCCACCTTAATTCCAAAACCGCGGGCGATGCAAATGCTATAGTCGCAGAGTGTCCTCTCACTAACGACGGCTTTGCATCGGCTTGGGGTGCCTTGTGCGACCGGTTCGAGAACAAGCGGCTGCTAGTCAACAGCTAGCTTAAAATCCTTCTCAGCCTAACCAAGGTCTCCAAGGAATCAGGCGCGGCTCTCAGAGAGTTGCATGGCACCATGAGCAGATGTTGTGTTCCTGTGCACTTCCAAATTGCCAGAACACACTCGATCTCTCTGGGAGCATTTTCTGACAAATAAGTCAGAAATTCCAGCTTGGCAGGACGTTAGTCGTTTCCTTAGCGAGCGTCCGCGAGCACTTGAAGCTATAGAAACTGACAGGTCCAGTCCTGCCGCGCCAACATCTGCCCCGAGGTACGCGAACCCTGCCCCTTCCAAACGGGTGAACTCCTTTGAAGCCCACGTCACCACTGAGAGCAAGAAATGCGATCTGTGTTCAAAGGAGAACCACCCAGTCCGACTCTGCCCTCGCTTCCTCCAAATGGCTATTCAACAGCGAGAGGCCTACATTAAGCAGAAGAAGCTGTGTCTGAACTGCTTCGCACGCGGTCATCTGCTGAACGGCTGCACCAGCGCGCACAGCTGCCAGAGATGCAGCGGTCGGCATAACACCCTGCCTCCATAAAGAGCAGGAATCCCAACATGGCGCTGCATCCGCGGCTGCCGTACCCCTTCATTCGCCCAGAGATGTCTCACATGTCCAGTCGTATTTCTCGGCTAATACACAAGGTATCCTCCTCGGTACGGCAATGATCTATGTATGCCATCTCGGAGCTACATATCCTGCCCGGGCGCTGATTGATTCGGGCTCTGAGGCGACTTTTATTTCTGAGCGTCTGTTCCGCCTCATCAAACTGCCCTTCCGACCTGTTCAGACACGAGTGTCAGGCTTAAGCCAAGCTGTGACAGCCCGATCGCAAAAGCTTTGCGATTTCCATATCGGGACTCCACTGAAGCCGAGACTGCGTATTGAAGCATCTGCTCTCGTCCTTCCAAGTCTTGTTGGCAACCTCCCTTCGTCTCCAATTCTGCACAACTTGTTGAACAAACTTCCTAATATTCAGCTAGCTGACCCCGAGTTCTACAAGAGTGCGAAAATTTATGTTCTTATAGGCGCGGATATCCTTCCGTCTATTATTCAGGGAGGTTTCCACCCTAATATCTGTGGATCCATTCTTGGCTTAGAGACTGTTTTCGGTTGGGTACTCACCGGCCCTCTTTCGCAAACATCACCGAAAATGGTCTCGTCCTTCACAGCTCAAGTTTCCGTTCCGAAAAAACCAAAATTTGAGTTTCCGACAATCTCGTCTAGGTTACATGACTCATCTGTCGTAACTCTCCCAGTACGAGATCCCGACAGCATCAGTGCCAAAGTGAAGGTCGGCTGCAATGCACTCTATCCAGCATAGAATGATAAGGGGCTGGATGATATTCTTCATCCAGGTCCCGACCTCGTTGTTCCCTGTGATTTCCAACTAACTTCCATGTTCGACAAGCCAACCATTCATTGCCCCACACGTGTCTCTCCTTTCCAGGTTATGATGTCATCCCCTCAAGCCAGCCAGCCATCCGGCGAAGACTCATTCCGGTGCCGCGTGTGCAGAGGTATCCACGCTCTGCGCAAATGCCGGCGTTATCTGGGGCTTCCCGCGGAAAAGCGGTTACGCGCGGTTCTAGCCAACCGCTACTGCGCGAACTGCTTGGCACACCAGCGTTCTGGGCAATCTTGCCGCAGCAACAAAGGCTGCAAGACGTGTGGCCACAACCACCACACGCTCCTGCACCTCCCGGGATCGCGCCGGAAGCGACGAGGCCCTAAAAGTCGTCCTACTCCAGATTCTACACAGGCGGCCACTCCTCCGCTGACAACGCTGATGCAGCACAAGATGGTCAGCATTCTTCCTACGGCGGTCATCGTGCTCCAAACGACGACCAAGGATGTCGAAGTCAAGGCGCTGATTGACCCGTGCAGTCCCACCAGTCGGATCAACGCTTCATTGGCAAAGACATTGGGTCTTTCCGTCACAAGCGTTGGTCCAGGCAAGTCTGCACGAGTCTCATTCGGTCGAAGACCTCGCGCTTCGAGTTCGACGCGTTGTTCCAACTGGACCCCCAGCTAAACGTTCGGACGCTCATTCCCTCATATCCAATTCCTCAAGACTTGCTGAACCGCCTTCCAGACATCCAATTAGCAGACCCTTCGTTCTTCAAAAGCTCCCAGATAGATAACCACAATGTTTGTAGGGGGCGTCGCAGATAAAAAAAAAACACTTTTCTCTTTTGGGTTTACTTGAAACAAGTCGCTTTTTATTTCTAATATGAAATTGCACAGTCAGTGTGCGTACACGGTGAAAGGAAGATAAGAATAGTAAAAAGATGGAAGAGAGGAGGAAAAGAACACAGAAAAACTCCAGAGAACCAGCAGGAGAGCTGGAGTTGGAGCTTACGCTATTAACAGAGCTGTTAATAGCATAGCATGACATCCCCCTCCACATGGAGGGAGGAGCAGTTCTGTTTAATGGAATCTGACATAAACAGCCACCAATAGCAAAAGCTTATTGTACATCATTAGCATACCACTAATTACAACCGAAAATTGTATATCCACACTTCTAAAATCAATTAAGCAGGAAAAACTTATTAATGAAAATAAAATAAAATAAATAAAATATAAGAATATTATCCAATGTAATAAGATAAACTACGGACTAAAAGCAAATTGTGAATCCCATAATGATAAGACAATATGTAATTAAAAAAATTTAATAAATTTAAGTAACGATACCTGCGTCATCCCGCTCATGACCAACCGGAAACCGCTCTGCAGACTCATAAACAGCCAACACATAGCCCACCACGAAGAACTGCTGCCGGGTACGATTCTGCTGAACAACTTTAACGGTTCCATCTACATCGACGAAGAGGAAACCGAACTAGAGGGCATATTTCTAATCCAAGCCTCAAATGCGACAATCAAAGGAGCAAAAAATGTATACGAGATGAAAGTGATATCATATGCTAAAGCGATACCATCCGTCTTACAACTAAAATCACAAAGGAGCCAAGTGGAGGAGATACTCTCTCTTCAGATGCTGAAGGAAATAAACATCAACAACACCTTGGAGATCGAAAAAATAAGAGACGACACTAACAGCGGCGAACATTAAGTCTTCAACGATCCTAGTGGCCATCATCGCAGCCATAATCGTCTGGAAGCTGAAGCAAACATCGTGCACCGCTAAGAAAGCATCAAATGAGCCTAAAATTTCAACTATAACCCAAACAGGCTTATACATCGCTACCGGGGACGGCAGCATCTAAAAGGGGGAGGTGTTAACACACAAAGTTACACCAAACGCGCTCCAAGTAATTCAGCAACAGTGTTAGTGCACTGAACCCAAGGCGGCTTCCGCCACGTGCGCTGCGTCAGCATTCACACGGTGTCAAAAACAACAACAACAACAACAGGCCTCCGCCACGAACGCTGCATAAGCATTCCCACGGAGTCAAAGAACAACAACAACTGCAGCGGCACCAGCAGCGACGGCAGCGACTACAACAACAAACCGCAGCGACACCAGCAGCGACAGCAGCGATTACAACACCAAACCACAGCGTCACCAGCAGCAACGGCAGCGACTACTACAACAAGTCGCAGCGGCATCGGCAGCGACAGCAGCGTAGGCAGCAGCGGCAGCGATGCAACAACAGCGGCATCCCATAGCTATAAATTACATTTTTATCACTAATCAGATGAAGTTTAATAAAGAAACCAGCCAATCGGCTTATTACGAATAAATCACCGAACGGTTTTTAATAATTTATGTGTAAATGTAAATTATTTTGCTGTCGCTGCTTAACACGTGCGTGTGATAATTGGCCAAACGTTTTGTTTAATAGATTGGGACTAACTTAACGGAACTTTCAGCATATGATTCTATTCAATTTTTTACATTTTTTAAAAATGCTAATTCATGGACATGGCAAAAATTGAAATTGCATAAAATTCACATGAACCTACATATATGCAAAATTTGAGATAAATTATTAAATTTAATATACCAATTGTCCCTATGGGAAACGAGTATTACGCATTAGGTTTCGCCCTGAGGCTACGTTCTTATTTGTTTTTAATTGTTTTTATCATTTTTGGCCAATAATATAATTTCTTTAATTTTAACAAGGTACGCGTAATCCCTGTATTGGCTCCTTCTATTGGATCTTTATGATATTTTTGCAGGATTGCATTAATTTAACTTTCGTCATTATACTAGTTTCAGAAAGGGAAAATAGTATATTGGTTTTGTGCAATGTCCGTCTCGCTGTCCGTCCGTCTGGCCGTCTGTCCGTATGAATGCAATATTTTTCTACGCTATTGAAGCTGGAGACTTGAAATTTGGAACATATACTCGTGTATACCCTCGAATTATAAAGTGTCAAGATTTTCCGGATACGCCCACAAGGGGAGTGGCTAATCGGAAAATGCTTGCGCCCATAGTTAAGAAATCATATTAGTGGAAGAGCTAGAGAGTTGAAATTTGGAATGTATACTTGCGTTGACCACCCAAGTTCAAAAAGATATGGCGGGTATATCTACGCCCATTGGGGGCGTGGCAAATCGGGAAAACTGTAACTTCTACAGTTTTAAAGCTAGAATGCTGAAATTTGGCACGTATAAAGATTCATAAAAAGATTTTATGTCCACGCCCACTGGGGGCGTGAAAATCGGATCTAGCTATAGAGTGATTTTACAAATTCAGCTATATTTTGAGCACTATTGATGCTGATTAAACAACCCAAGATCAAAAAGATATGGCGGACATACCTACGCCTTCAGGGGGCGTGGCAAATCGGAAAAAGCTTATAGCTCCTACAGTTTTAGAGCTAGACGCTTCAAAATTGGATGTTTGTGTTACTGGAGGCCTCCTCTATTGATTCCCCAAAAATAAATCTTACGCCCCTTTGGGGGCGTGGTATATCGAAAAAATACCCTGTAACTTTTACATTTTTTGAGTGTAAGCACCCAAACTTTACAGTTACATTACCCTAGACTCCTTCTAGGAACTTGCCAAATATGATATGTCTACGCCTACTGGGGGCGTGGCAAATTGAGAGCAAAATTTGTAACGCCCAGCCGCAAAATTCATATGCCTGTACCACCTATATAAATAAGCTTAATAAGAATTGCTAAGACGACAAATGGCACTTCTGAGAAATATACGTAATTCGATTTAATGTTGAAGTTCTGCAAATAATTTATCTGCTAAAGTTATAATTTTTCGTATAGCCTAGGTCAGTTATGTTATTTTGTTTTTGTGTGTGTGACCCTAAAAAAAATGTAAATATCAAATATCGATTACACAAATATCGACTTAGTCCGAACTAAATTATTCACGCACACAAAAATTGACGATAGGACCCATCATGTATGTATGTATGTATGTAGGCACGAACAGCTGCGCAACTATTTTCATGCCGTCGCCGCCGCGTCTCGAACGCGGACCCTTTTGCTTACACGCTTTTCATCTACCTGCTGCGCCACATCAGTTTTGCATTGCCTGTTGGCAAATCCGAAACTACTTCACTACAAGGGCGACTTTTGACAAATACAAAACTATAGAAGCTGCTGTTAATGCAAACACAATATAAATATAAATCAATCACAATTGCAATTCTTAGAAAATGCTGAAATCCGCGCATATGAACGTATGTATTTATATGTGTATATACAAAAACGGTGGTCGGTTTGAATGTATGCGTATAAAGGGCGATATTTGACAAAGACAAAACTAAAGAAGCGGCTGAAAATGCAAACACAACTCAATAACAATTTTGGTTGAAGAATATGCTAGAATGAATGGCGCTGAATTTATTTGTGACCATGCATAAGCCAACGCGCTTGCACGTTTCAATGTATGTACATATGTGTAAATGTAAATATATTTTGCTGTCGCTGCTTAACGCGTGCGTGTCATAATTGGCCAAACGTTTTGTTTAATAAATTGCGACTGACTTAACGGAACTTGATGAAACTTTCAGCATATGATTCTATTGAATTTTTTACATTTTATAAAACTGCTAACTCATTCACATAGTTATATTTGCAACAGACCTTCAATTGGCAGTATATGAGGGGGTAGGTAATTAGTTAAAAAAGCCGGTATCCAAAATGTAACAAAAATTTAAATTGCATAAAATTCACATGAATCTACATAAATGCAAATTGAATATACCAGATGCTCCTATAGGAAACTAGTATCACGCATAAGGTTCGCCCTCATGCAACGTTCTTACTTGTTTTTATTTACTTGTGCCACTTTTTCTAATAGCGCTATTTTTATATTTTGTAAATTTTTACTGCCCTTAATTTTAAATTCAGTTAAAGTAACAAATTCCAAAATTTGTTCAGTTGGTGACATATGTAAGTTAAAGATTTTGTGTATTCCGTCTTCTGAAATAAGGCTTTGAAAAAATTGATCTAAATCGAATTTTTCATTCGAATATAAATCTTTTACTAAAATTTGTGAACTACTTTCCTCTTTTGGGTAAACATTTGAAATTATTCATTTTTATTTTTACAAATTTCTTTACGTCGCTATTTCTAACGACTTCGTAGACATTAGCCTCATTTAATTTTTTATGTATTTTAACTTTTTCATCTGTGCAGATGTTTTCCTGCCTTTTTGATGACCTTGTTTGCACCATCAATATATTTCTGTTCATTTTAATTAAGTCTTCAACGTTTATACGAGATAATGCATCCGCAACGTGATTATCCTTCCCCTTGAGGTATTCAATACTCTTATAAATCTAATCTCATTCTTGTCAGCTTTGAAGTAGGATTCTTCATTCAAAATAAATATACTAGTGGTCTATGATCCGTTATTAATAAGAAATGCCTTCCATAGATGTAGGGTCTTAAATGTTTCATTGCTCAGTGTATTTCTGCTTATTCTTGTTCTGTAATCGATTTATTACTTTCTCCCTGAGTGAAGGATCTTGATGCATATGCAATTGGTAATTGTGCGCCGTTACGGTCTTGTGATAGTATTGCACCACAGGCGTATTTACTTGCATCTGTTGTTATGCAACATTCTTTGCTAAAATCAGGGAATTGCAAGAATGTTGGCTTCATTAATGCCTTTTTTAAAAAGTTAAATGATTCTTCACATTCTTTAGTCCATTGGAATTGGACATTTTTCTTACACAATTCTGTCGAATTACGTAAATATTCTGCGGCATTATTAATGAATCTCCTATAATATTTACAAAAAGCGACAAAGCGGGTTGCACTATCTGCATTTGTTGGAGTAGGATAGTTTTTAATTACATCATATTTTTTATTCTCCGGAAGAATGTTATGGTCTATACATTTATGGCCGGGAAATGTTACCTCGTGCATAAAGAATGAACATTTCTCTGGATTTAATTTAAGGTTGTGATTTCGACATAGTTAAAATATGCTTGTAAGATTTTTAACATGCGCTGTTTAGAACAGCCAATAAAAACTAAATCATCAATGCAGAGAAATACTTGCGATGGTTGTAGACCAGAAAAAATAAGTTGCATCATTCTCATAAATGAGTTTGGGGCTACTTTTAGACCATAGGGTAATCCCGTGAAGCGATATGAGCCAGTGCTCGTAGATTTATCTTCTAGTACTATTTGGTGAAATCCAGATATAAGGTCCGAACACGAAAATATTTCGCACTTCCTAATTGATTTAGTATTTCCTCTATTCTGGGTAGTGGGTATTTCATCCACTAAACGTTTTTTATTTATTTGCCAATAATCTACAACCAAACGCAATTTTTATACTCGTTTCCCAAAGGGAAAAAGAGTATATTGGTTTTGTGCAATGTCCGTCTGTCCGCATGAATGCAATATTTTTCTACGCTATTGAAGCTAGAGACTTGAAATTTTGAACATATACTCGTGTGTACCCTGGAATTATAAAGTGTCAAGATTTTCCGGTTACGCCCACTAGGGGCGTGGCAAATCGGAAAATGCTTGCGCCCATAGTCAAGAAATCATATTAGTTGAAGAGCTAGAGAGTTGAAATTTGGAATGTATGCAAGTATGCATGATAACCAAAGTTCAGAAAGATATAGCGGATATATCTACGCCCATTGGGGGCGTGGCAAATCGGGAAAACATTATCATCTACAGTTTTAAAGCTAGAATGCTGAAATTTGGCACGTAACTTAACGCTACGATTATATAAAGATTCATAAAAAGATTCTTACGGCCCTTTGGGGACGTGGTATGTCGAAAAATACCTTGTAACTTTCACATTTTTTGAGTGTAAGCATCCAAATTTTACAGTTACGTTACCCTCGACTCCTTCTAGGAACTTGCCAAATATAATATGTCTACGCCTACTGAGGGCGTGGCAAATTGGCAACAAAATTTGTAACGCCCAGCTGCAAAATTCATATGTCTGTGCCACCTATATAAATAAGCTTAATAAGAATTGCTAAGACGACAAACAGCATTTCAAAGAAATAGTAAGAAATATAAGTAATTCGATTTAATGTTGAAGTTCTGCAAACAATTTATCTGCTAAAATTATCATTTTTCGTATAGCCTAGGTCAGTTATGTTATGTTCCTTTTTGTGTGTGTGACCATACCATCATGCTATATTTTTTTTTATCGAATTCACATAGACTGGTCATTCAGAACAAAATTATTCCACACAAAAATATTGACAATAGGACCCATCATGTATGTATGTACGTAGGCACGAACAGCTGCGCAACTATTTTCATGCCGTCGCCGCCGCGTCTCGAACGCGGACCCTTTTGCTTACGCGCTTTGCATCTACCTGCTGCGCCACATCAGTCTTGCATTGCCAGTTGGAAAATCCGAAACTAGTTTACGACAAGGGCGACTTTTAACAAATATAAAACTATAGAAACAGCTGTTAATGCAAACGCAATAGAAACACAATTCAATCGCAATTGTGATTCTTAGAAAATACTGAAATGCGCGCATATGAATGTATGTGTATGCGTACATACAAAAACGTTGGTTTGTTTGCATGTATGCATGTAAAGGGCGATATTTGACAAATACAAAATTAAAGAAGAGGCTGAAAATGCAAACACAACTCTATAACAATTTTGCTTGAAAAATATGCTAGAATGAATGGCGTTGAATTTATTTGTGTCCATGCATAGCAAACGCGCTTGCACGTTTCAATGTATGAGTTATCACACAAAGTTACACCAAACGCACTCCAAGTATCTCAGCAACAGTGTGAGTGCACTGAACCCAAGGCGGCTTCCGCCACGTGCGCATCGTCAGCATTCATACGGAGTCAAAAACAACAACAACAACAGGCCCCCGCCACGTGCGCTGCGTCAGCATTCCCACGGAGTCAAAGACAACAACGAAAACAGGCTTCCACCACGGGCGCTGCATCAGCATTCCCACGGAGTCAAAGAACAACAACAACTGCAGCGGTACCAGCAGCGACGGCAGCGACTACAACAACAAACCGCAGCGACACCAGCAGCGACAACAACAGCGGCATCCCATAGCTATAAATTACATTTTTATACCCTGAGCCCATTGAAAATGGGAAATCAGGGTATAATGGTTTTGTTAAATGTATGTAACAGGCAGAAGGAGGCGTGTCAGACCCCACAAAATATATATATTCTTGATCAGGGCGACGAGCTGAGTCGATTTAGCCCTGTCCGTCTGTCCGTCCGTCCGTCTTTCCGTCTGTCCGATTGTCCGTCCGTCCGTATGTTTGAACGCGTCGATTGAAGCATCTAGACAAGCTAGAGACTTGAATTTTTTGTTGGGTCCGTGGATAGCACGCGCAGGTCAAGTTTGTTACCAAAAAACGATATTTTTTTTTTTGTTTTGTTATCGATTTTAAGCCTTATCGAAAACAGGTTATAAAATTATATCTCCCACACCTTTAGAGCTAGACCCCTCAAATTTTGCATATAGCTTAGTGTGAATTTTATGCAATTTCTATTTTTTTTTTTTTTGGATACCGGCTCTTTTTACAAATTAGCCCACCCCCCTGCCTTAAAACACCCATTGAGAGTCTGTTGCAAATATAACCATGTGAATAAATTAGCATTTTTAAAAAATGTAAAAAATCGAATAGAATCATATGCTGAAAGTTTCATCAAATTTCGTTAAGTCAGTCCCGATTTATAACAAGACGTTTGGCCAATTGTCACACGCACGCGGCAAGCAGCGACGCGCAGAAAAAAACATTTACACATACACATACATAGAAACGTGCAAGCGCGTCTGCTTACGCATGTGCACAAATAAATTCACGACTATTTATTCTAGCATATTCTTTAACCAAATCTGTGTTTGAATTGTGTTTGCATTTTCAGCCGCTTCTGTAGTTTTGTATTTATCATATATCGCCCTTTTATTATATTTATATATTATTATTATTTTTGATTTACATACATTCTAGTTAAAAAAAATTTCAAAATTATAATTTAATTTTGCAAAATTTAATGTTATATGCAAGCTATATAGCATATTAAACAATGCAAATCGGACGGGGCTCAGGGGATCTCCTAGTCGGGCACCTCCGACTAGATTTTTTAATAATTTATGTGTAAATGTAAATTATTTTGCTGTCGCTGCTTAACACGTGCGTGTGATAATTGGCCAAACGTTTTGTTTAATAGATTGGGACTAACTTAACGGAACTTTTAGCATATGATTCTATTAAATTTTTTAAAAATGCTAATTCATTTACATGGCAAAAATTGAAATTGCATAAAATTCACATGAACCTACATATATGCAAAATTTGAGATAAATTATTAAATTTAATATACCAATTGTCGCTATGGGAAACGAGTATTACGCATTAGGTTTCGCCCTGAGGCTACGTTCTTATTTGTTTTTAATTGTTTTTATCATTTTTGGCCAATAATATAATTTCTTTAATTTTAACAAGGTACGCGTAATCCCTGTATTGGCTCTTTCTATTGGATCTTTATGATATTTTTGCAGGATTGCATTAATTTAACTTTCGTCATTATACTAGTTTCAGAAAGGGAAAATAGTATATTGGTTTTGTGCAATGTCCGTCTCGCTGTCCGTCCGTCTGGCCGTCTGTCCGTATGAATGCAATATTTTTCTACGCTATTGAAGCTGGAGACTTGAAATTTGGAACATATACTCGTGTATACCCTCGAATTATAAAGTGTCAAGATTTTCCGGATACGCCCACAAGGGGAGTGGCTAATCGGAAAATGCTTGCGCCCATAGTTAAGAAATCATATTAGTGGAAGAGCTAGAGAGTTGAAATTTGGAATGTATACTTGCGTTGACCACCCAAGTTCAAAAAGATATGGCGGGTATATCTACGCCCATTGGGGGCGTGGCAAATCGGGAAAACTGTAACTTCTACAGTTTTAAAGCTAGAATGCTGAAATTTGGCACGTATAAAGATTCATAAAAAGATTTTATGTCCACGCCCACTGGGGGCGTGAAAATCGGATCTAGCTATAGAGTTATTTTACAAATTCAGCTATATTTTGAGCACTATTGATGCTAGAGACTTAAAATTTTATATATATACTCGGCTAAACAACCCAAGATCAAAAAGATATGACGGACATACCTACGCCTTCAGGGCGTAGCTAGGCGCTTCAAAATTGGATGATTGTGTTACTGGAGACCTCCTCTATTGATTCCCCAAAAATAAATCTTACGCCCCTTTGGGGGCGTGGTATATCGAAAAAATACCCTGTAACTTTTACATTTTTTGAGTGTAAGCATCCAAACTTTACACTTACATTACCCTCGACTCCTTCTAGGAACTTGCCAAATATGATATGTCTACGCTTACTGGGGGCGTGGCAAATTGACAGCAAAATTTGTAACGCCCAGCCGCAAAATTCATATGCCTGTACCACCTATATAAATAAGCTTAATAAGAATTGCTAAGACGACAAATGGCACTTCTGAGAAATATATGTAATTCGATTTAATGTTGAAGTTCTGCAAATAATTTATCTGCTAAAATTATCATTTTTCGTATAGCCTAGGTCAGTTATGTTATTTTCTTTTTGTGTGTGTGACCATAACAAAAAATGTAAATATCAAATATTGGTTACACAAATATCGACTCCATTCAGAACAAAATTATTCCACACAAAAAAATTGACGATAGGACCCATCATGTATGTATGTATGTAGGCACGAACAGCTGCGCAACTATTTTCATGCCGTCGCCGCCGCGTCTCGAACGCGGACCCTTTTGCTTACACGCTTTGCATCTACCTGCTGCGCCACATCAGTTTTGCATTGCCTGTTGGCAAATCCGAACTACTTCACTACAAGGGCGACTTTTGAAAAATACAAAAATGTAGAAACTGCTGTTAATGCAAACACAATATAAACACAAATCAATCACAACTGTGATAAGATTCGAAATTGCTGAAGTGCGCGCATATGAATTTATGTGTATGTGTACATACAAAAATGTTGGTCTGTATGCATGTATGCGTGTTAAGGGCGACATTTGACAAATAAAAAACTAAAGAAGCGGCTGAAAATGCAAACACAACTCAATAATAATTTTAATTGAAATTGCATAAAATTTATATGAATTTACATAAATGGAAAATTTGAAATGTATTATTAAAATTAATATATATGATGCCCTATGGGAAACGAGTATCACGCATTAGGTTTCGCCCTTTATTCTCGAACTTGACTTGAAATCCCTTTTGGACGGCTTTTGCAACCGAAACAAAATTATACTCAAATCTTTTACATATTGTTGTTTAATTGAATCGGGCATCCCCAAATATCGACTTTTTCTTTGTGCTCTTTTATATTGACAAATTACGACCGCTCACAACATAGATGTGCAGTGGCGCCACTGTCCAGACACCAAACTGTGTTTACGAGTTTGCTTGTGTTGTAATTTGTAAAAGTGAATGCCGAAAAAATCATCTTTCCATCTTCTTTCTTTTCTTTTTCTGTTTTGCGCCTCTGCCACATGTCCAGCACGCGTATTTTATTTTTCTTTGCTTTTTATTTGATTTTTCGTTTATTTTTATTCCCTGAGCGTTGGCGCATGCGTTGTCATCGATCGAGACGATTGTGGTCGAACCCAGTTGCGTCTGGCTCGCGGACATCGATGAGTGGTCGACCAATCAAAAAATATCCTGGAGTGAGAGCTCCAAGATCATCGGGGTTTTCTGGAACAAGACGACGAGAATTGATTATAGCCTGAATTTGGCATACCAATGTGCGAAGTTCGTCGAAGCCGAGAACTTATGATCCCATAGCGCGATATAAATGATTCATGGCGGTCTTCACTGTTGCTTTCCATAGGCCACCGAAATGTGGCGAGCGAGGAGATATGAACTTCTAATCAAAGCTGTTGTTGATGCAGTCATTCTGAAATTCAGTGTGATCTTCCTGGCTCAATAAACGCTTCAGATCCCCTAGCTCGTTCCGTAAATCAACAACGTTAGTAGCGTTGTCAGACCAAATGCATCTAGGAGTGCCGCGCGTACTAATGAAACGCTTGAGGGCGTCAGAGAAAGTTGCTGTCGACAGATTCTTTGCGAGTACCATCAATACAGCCTTAGTTGCGAAGAAAACGAATACGCAGATGCATTTCATTGATGCTCTGTTTCGTCCATCGGGCTTGTAGTAAAATGGTCAACAGTAGTCGACTCCAGTGACTGTAAATGCCGGTGAGATCTGTATACGATCGTTAGGCAAGTCCGCCACTATATGCTGGCCGGGATATGCTTTTCGCAGTGCTCGTGTAACAGTTTTCATGCCGCTTATGAGCCAAAACTGGAGTCGAATTACTCCAAGCAAAGCCTGCGGTCGTGCATGGTGATGCGCCAGATGAATTGATGATGATGATGATGATGATGATGATTATAGTGAAGGTTAAGGGATGTTCTTTGGGCAAGATAATTGGGTGGCGCGAATCGAAGCCGAGAGTAGAGTGCCGCAAGAGGCCACCAACTCGAAGTAGACCAAAGTCATCCATAAACGGAGAGAGCGAAAGAATAGCGCTTGACGAATGAACATTCGTTCTATTTTTTAGAGCAGAGAATTCTCGCTGCAACTGAGATCGTTGAACAAGACGACACACAATGTGCCATCATTGACGAAGATCGTCCGCTGGCAATAGGCTCCAACTTCATGTGTCGACGCTTGACCTGCAAATAGGAATCGATCAAAGATTCAATGCCTTGCGTTTTTTACAAACAAACTGCTAGTCGTTAAGTGCGTAGAAGGCATGTTTACATATTTATGTACATTTTTATGTACATGCCTGAACATTCTGCCGGGGCCAGAAAAGGTGACAGTCAGTAATCGCTGTCTCTGGTTTCTTCTCTTAATCATATATAAAACAATGAAAATAATTACTATTCCAATCCTTGTATTTTTTATGTCTGTGTCTGAACATTCTGCGGGGCCCGGAAAATGTGATAGCCAGGAATGGTCGAGTACTCAGCTGTTTCTACTGGTTCAATGTGACATAGCTTCCAGAATCGTTCGAGGTCAACTAGGTGTGTCATTGTTGTTGTACGTATCTTGTCATTTGTTTTCTTTAAGACAATTACTGCTTAAGGTCTCTTTTTTATTTGCATTCTTGTGAACCAAATTGTTGTGTTTTTTGCCGCATGTCCAATCCTTATTGCAATCATTAATGCAATGGGTGCCTAGGCATTTAAGATATAGAGCGTTTTGAGTAACAAATTCTTTGCGCTTTGTAACTAGCTCGGCTTTAAATCTTTGACATCTGGCTATTTCGTGGCCATTCAGTTTACAAAAACGACATCTTTTGTAGCTCGTTCTCTTTGTTTCCATAGACTTCTGAATGGCTCTTTTTTGTACTGAGTCTTCTGAGTTGTATAGTTGATGAATATACTCAAGCGCATTATTCATAGATTGCATTTCACTGGCTCTGTTTACATGTTGCTCGTAAAGTTGTAACACTACCGTCGAGAATCTTTGTAGTAAAATCTGAGCGATTACTACATCCACATCGTTACCAATTCGGCCTTCATGTTTGACGATCTGAATGCACTCCTTTGCTGTGTCCAAGAAATTGCGGATCCCTCTTTCATCATCGTTCTTCAGCAGTTCCATGTCCATTAGTTGGTTAACGGAGTTTGCGAATATTTTGCGATTATTTTCGTAGCGCTTGCATATAAATTCCCACGCCGAATTGTAGCTAGTGGATGATCCACTTAATAAATGGATTACTACCTGTTAATAACATAAGTTGCGACTCCAGCTCTCCTGCTGGTTCTCTGGCGCCTTCTTTTTGACTTTTCGACTCCTTTTCTATCTTAAATTAAATTAAAAAACTATACTATATTAAAAAACTATACATTAAAAAACTATACATTTGAAGAAAATAGGTAACATTCTAATTATTTCGACGCCACTCTTCGAGCCGGATATTATCCAACGGAGATCATCCATCCATTCACACCAGCGAATCACAGGCACAGATAAGTAGCACTTTTCTTGTTCTTTCTTTCCGTGCACAGAGCGAATATATATAATGGAACCTATTCTGCAATACGTTTGTCTATATATGCTCATAGTGCAAACGTTTCTATATCTATATACCTATTCTTATAGATATAGATGCGTATTCAACTGTGCAAAATCACTATTTGCACCAGCCGTCATTTCTTCGTGTGTGTGTATATATAGGTCACTAACCTGGCGTCCATCAAAACGACATACATATATATTTCTCCACAAATATATATGTATGTACTTGGTATATAACTCCTATATATCAGTCCGAGCCGCAGTCCGACATTAAAGCGCAACTAACCGACTCCCGGTCTTGCATACGCGCATATGTATAAATATATATGTATATATAAATATATAACTATTCTTTGCATATGCCAACTTGCTCTCAGCTGTTACACTTGCGCACTTGTGACTTGCACAAACATATGTGTATATATTCATGTTTGTTTTCTGTAACTCTGACTATATCGACATACATATAGCCTTCTCCATAAGTCTATATGTTTGTACCTGATTTATAGCTCCTATATTATCAATCCTACTCGTACATACCTTACCGTCGGCAGTGCGACATATACACAAACACACACACGTATATCCACACATACATATGTGTTGCTATGTTGTTTTAATACCTTTATTTACATATTTAACTTTAGTTTAAATTTCTTTTCATACGCTCTCAAAGCTTGTGTTGTTCTAACTTATATAGAGATGATCCCGGCTCTCAGCTTCCGCAGTTATGTGTAGATTAAGCCTTTTGATGTTGTTGGTTGCTATCCAGTGCTGGTGGTGTCCGTAGTGATCCCGTGCTGATGATGTTTGTTGTAATCCAGTGCGCTATGCGCGAAGAATAGGTTGCGAAGGGAACTAGACTTCGATAATCACTGTTTCTCAGCAATAAAACTGCAATTATGTTCAGTATAACAGCAAGTGCCGGCTTGTGTTATATTTTTTAATTACGTTTGAATAACGGCGAGTGTCGGAGTATGTTATGCTTGCTTTAATTTCTTTGGCAGACAATATCAGACTAAAGACTAAATCATATTACTAACCATACAACACATAGACTGGACATCGGTACAAAATTGCGCAGAGCTCGGAATTTGTGTCATGGGTCCCAGACAACTTCGTATTTGCTCGGCTCGGTTACTGTATGTCCCGAAAAAAAAAAAAAATAGCGCGAAGCAGAGTCATTCTGCTTCAAGACATCGGCCGAACAACAGCGGACAAAAATTGAAATTTGCTGTCATGCGATTCAATTTCTTTGCTGCTGAGTGAAGAGTATGCCGAATTCTTGAAAGCGTTTGCCATGCTCATGCAAAATGTTCGCTTTTTCATGCTTTTTTTTTACGCAGGGTATGAAAGCGTTGATGCGCTGAACAATATGATTTCACGACAAGCATGCACACATTCTTACAATCCCTTACTACATATGGGTGTATTCATGTGCCTATATGTGAAACTTGCTGCCTGTAGAATTTACAGTTGCTAGATCTTGTGGCCTGAGTATGGGATGGCTGAGGCAGTTTTGTATGTGTGCATGTGTGTGCATAATATATTCGCACAAGCAGCAGCTCCCGAAAATTGTAAAATTTGTTCTTCAAGAGCTCGCATTTCTTCCCTACTGAGCAGGTATACCACATTGATGAATGGGTTTACCATGGCTCATGCAAAATGTTGACACTTTTACTATTATTTGTATGAAGGGTATGAAAGCGTTGGTGTTGTTATTATAGTCGCTCTTGTTGCCTGTGGAGCATTTGTATGCGAATATGTGTGTTCATATTACATGAGCATTGGCGTGTGCCTACCACGGGCTTTTAATTGCGTGAATGATTTTGCATTAGAATTGCAGAGGGAGTTTAAATTTTGTATGAAAATCCAGCAATTTTGACTCTGTTATCTGTCTTGCAGCCAGAAGCCAAAATAAAACTAGCAACGCTTCTAATTACAAGTTCTATATAGATTCAAGAATCGGACAATATAGGGGTTTTACTACTTTTCATTCATGAATACCGTTTTTAAGCTGTTATTGCTCACAGACTCCATGGCGATTGAGTGATGTTCGTTGACTGCCGTGACATTCTTGTTGAGTAACTTAAATTTTATTTTCCAAAGTTTAAATGTACTAAACAAATAATGTATATTTTACTTTTCGGTTAATTTAATTAATTATTTATAGTTGGTAATATCATCAAAATTCCACACACGCGCATACTAAATTTTAACATGAGTTATCTGTGACGTCACAGTACAGCTGTTAGTTAACATTAAAAGTAACGGAACAATTCAATGCATAATCTGGTGTCTTTTAACAGTGCTAGGGCAATACATTATTTCTGTTAATACTTAGCTGTTAACTTGCACATACGCAGCCAACAGCAAAACAATTAATACACAAAAGCAATTGTACAGCTTAAATATATCCACATGCACAGCGCATATCAACACATCCAGAATATTACCGGAATTTATAAGAATACAGAGACACATAACAAAAAGTACACACAAAAATTCAATAAACTCATTTGTTTTGGTTCCAAGCGTTGGCGATCGTACTTGCACTTCACAAAAACATCGATAATCGTTCCGACACTTAGTTCAGAGGTGGAACTTTTTTTTTGTAACGTATTCATTGCTCCACACTTTAGGAAAAATTAAAAATAAAAAAAATAAACAGCATCGTTTTTCTTCTTTTTCTTCTTTTTATAAATATACATCAATAAAAAATATATAAGTATTATTTTTTATTCTGTTTTCATATTTTTTACTTCTCTTCGCTTCCAAAACGCGGTTTATCTGTATATTTGTGCCCTGTTCGGTTGACGAATCCCGCCATTTCGTCATCTTCCGTACTCCCTCTACGAGTAACCTTCTGTCTCCAACGCAGAACTTTCCGACAGCTAACTTTTAGTTAGTCCCCATGTCTGTCTAGCCGATCGCAACTGAGTGCGCCTCCTTAGCGTTTTATCAAACGCAGTTCCTCTGCGTCTCCCATTCCGTCCGGGAAACATCAGACTTTCAGCACACTCAAGCGTAGTCCGGTTGTAACTCGATCCGGTCTAAAGCCCACAAGTCCGTTAACTAAAATGTCGCTGTCCGACTTCATTTCTGCAGCGGACAGGCTCATTAAATTTGAGTACCGCATCGACCACTCCTGTAAGACTGGTTCGACCCCGGCAGATCAGTCGGGATCGAGTTAAGATCCTGTGGGAGAAATCTGAGTTGCAATATGAAGCGTGCTCCAAAGCACGTAATCAAGGACGGGCAGTGAAGAAGTTGAGGCGATGGATGCGAAATTGGCCCACTGCTATACCGTTTATGAGCGGTGTGCCGCCCAATTGAGCAGGCAAATTGACGCCGTGTTCGCAACGAGTGCACCGCCCGCTCCTGTGTCCGCCGCTATTGTTTTCTCTGGCGGCTGTCGCCTTCCTCCCGTCGACACAGAAATGTCCTATGGCGATTACTTGCGGTGCTTACGTTTCGCGACCTCTTCACAGCCATATATATATTAACAATATACGGCTGACTGCGGTGGAAAAACTATTCCACCTGAATTCCAAAACCGCAGGCGATGGAAATACTCTAGTCGCAGAGTGTCCTCTCACTAACGACGGCTTGGGGCGCCTTGTGTGACCGATTCGAGAATAAGCGGCTGCTAGTCAACAGCTTGCTTAAAATCCTTCTCAGCCAAGCCAAGGTCCGCAAAGAATCAGTTGCATCGCATCATGAACAGATGTGTCACTGCGATCGAGAATGATCAAATCTCCACGGAGAATTGGGACTGTATCCTTGTGTTCCTGTGCACTTCTAAATTGCCGGAACATTGCGAGCGTGCGTGAGCACTCGAGGCCATAGAAGCTGACAGATCCAATCCTGCCGCGCCAACGCCTGTCCCGAGGTCCGCGAGCCCTGTCCCTTCCAAACGGGTAAACTCCTTTGAAGCAAACCCACCACAAAGAGCAAGAAAAGCGATTTGTGTTCAAAGGAGAACCACGCAGTACGACTCTGCTCTCTTTTCCTCCAAATATCCATTCAACAGCGAGAGGCCTACATAAAGCAGAAGAAGCAGTGTCTGAACTGCTCCGCGTGCGGTCATCTGCTTCACGGATGCACCAGTACGCACAACTGTCAGAAATGCAACGGTCGGCATAACACCCTGCTCTATAAAGAGCAAGAATCCCAGAATGGCGCTGCATTCGAAGCTGCCGTACCCCTTCATTCGATCAGAGACGAACTGGGGCCTTTACTTATTTTGCGTTGCATAATTCATAACTTTTGATCCAAGAAAGGTAATTCTAAAATTAAACAAGTAAGAGTGCTCTAGTCGAGACTGCTCGACTAGGAGATACCCTGAGCCCTGTGAAGAGCCAAATATCAAATCATTCTACGATTTTGTATGCATACATACAAACAACACATACACACATACATATGCACGCACGCATAAGCGCGCGCTCTGCCAACTGCGCAGTTGACGCAGCGACTGCGCTTGGGCTGCAATGTGGGTATAACTATGGGAACTTAATTGTTTAATAACTTTTCTTAGCGTTGGACTAAGTGCATCAAACTTTCACAACTTATTAATGGCATTCATATGTGTGTATTTGCCAAAGCACAAGTCTCTAGTATTTGATATGCGCTTTCTACAAATAGGGGGCTATTGGGGGCGAATGGGGCGTGGCATCCAAAATCTGAAGATTACGTTATCTCCGTATTCATTACACGCAACTACACAGCAAATTTGAAATCTCTAGCTCAAACGATGTACAAACCCCGCTTTAAGAACACATTAAAATTATCGATAAATGCTCATAAAATCGAAATGGAATGAGTTATCGGAAAAATTTTTATAAACTTGTGCAGCGTATGGTATTATCGAGTATTCATGTAAAATTTCAAGTCTCTACGTTGCGTACTTAAAAATATGTCAGCGTTCACACGGACGGACGGACAGACGGACAGACGGACAGACGGACGGACGGACAGACGGACAGGGCTCTATCAACTCGTCTTGTCGCGCTGATCAAGAATATATATACTTTATGGGGTGTGGCACGCCTCCTTCTGCCTGTTACATACATTTTCACAAAACCATTATACCCTGATTTCCCATTTTCAATGGGCTCAGGGTATAAAAAGCATTTGACAGAGAATTCTTCAAGCTTTAAAATAAATCTACGCACAGGATGCTGCGTCGACAGGGTGCTTTTGTGTCAAACATGAGAAATGTGATTTTGAGGCAAAAAGGCATGTTTTTGGATAAAAAAGTTTTGTTTCTTTTGCTGAAAATAATTTTTGATTAATTACGATAAAAATATAAAAATTCTTTTAAAAAAAAAATTAATTTTTCTGATAGTACTCATCCACAGAATGGGAATAAATATCTAATAAACTGATATTCTTAGGGCTGCTTTTATCTGTTTATTTTATTTTTTCAATAACAAGTGTTTGTTGGCAATATTTGGCATTAGGTAGAAACAAAAAAGGACAATAACTGCAATTGTAACCCTTTAATAAATGTTTTGCCGTCGGCAAATCTACCTATTGCATGCATCTGCGCGTCAATTTGACCTTTTTAGTGCATTTTTAGCGCATTTTATGCAGATTTTGCTTTAGTTTTTTACTATAGAAAATCAAACGGGCGCCTTCGGGGTGCCGATCTTTTTGAATATTGTGTAAAAAACATTGACAAATATCTGTATATAAGCCGCAGTGCGGAACTCGAGGGAACTCAGAAGATAGAGTCCACTTTACGCCAAAAAATGAGCAAATTCAGGTTAACTAGAATTAGTCTAGCTCCTAAATTATTGATCATAATAACATACTTTTTTTTATTTTTATTTTATAAGTATACCAATTTTTCCAACGATACCAAAACATCAACAATTGGTGCAATAGTTTTCTTGCAATTCAATTGAAAATTGAAACAATTTTTACAAAATGTATCTTTTTGGTTAAATTTTGCAAATTGACCCCACTTTGAATAACTATGCTTAAAATTCATCTATTTTCAAAAATCTTTTGGATTCTTCATCTAGGGGTAATCCAATCATTTAACACCAAGAAATAAAAAATTTTTTCCACGCTCTGCCGGCAGAGGCCCTACTGTGAGACGGCTCACATGTCGTATTTCTCTACTTTCACACAATCAATGTATGCCATCTAGGAGCTTATATCCCGTGCGGGCACTGGTCGATTCGGGATCTGAGGCGACTTTGATTTTTGAGCGCCTGTTCCGCCTTATCAAATTGCCCTTCCGACCTGTGCAGACACGATTGTCAAGCTTAGGCCAAGCTAAAGCAGCCCGATCGCAAAAACTTTGCGATCTCCATATTGGAACACCACTGAAACGAAGACTACGGATTGAAGTATCTGCTGTAGTCCTTCCAAGTCTTGCTGGCAACCTCCCTTCGTCTCCAATTCCGCAAAACTTGTTGAATAAACTTCCAAATATTCAGCTAGCTGACCCCGAGTTCTACAAGAGTTCGAAAATTTATATCCTTATAGGCGCGGATATCCTTCCGTTCTGAGCAAATTAATCATTATCTTTATCATTTCCTCTTCCAGTCAAGGATGCCGTCTCCTCAAGCCAGCCATCCGGAGTCGGTTCGTTCCACTGCGATTTCTGGGGCTTCCAGCGGAAAAGCAGCTGCGCATGGTTCTAGCGAACAACTACTGTTCGAATTGTTTGGTGCATCAGCACTCCGGGCAGTCCTGCCGCAGCAAAGAAGGGTAAAAGACGTGCGGCCACAACCACCACTCGCTCCTACTTCTACCGGGATTGTGCCGGAAGCGACGAAGTCCAACGTGTCATCCCACTCCACATCCTACGAGGACGGCCACTCCTCCGCTGACGACGCTGATGGAGCATCCTTCCTACGGCGTTCATCGTTCTCCAGACGATGACTAAGGCATCCGGATTGACCCGTGTAACCCCACCAGTCGGATCAGCGCTTCCATAGCAAAGACATTGGATCTTTCCGTCCAGGAGGCGTTTGCACGGGCATCATCCAGTCGAAGACCTTGAGCTTCGAGTTCGACGCTCTGTTCCAAGTGAATTCCCAGCTGAACTTTCGGACGTATCCTCACGTCATTCTTCCGGAGATCGTTCACAGTAGCGACGGCTTTTCAATGGCCCAACACACCGTGTTCGGGTGGGTCCTATCGGGGGCCTGCTTACAATCCTTGCAAGGGGGGGAGTATGTTTATGTCAGATCCCATTAAACAGAACTAATCCTCCCTCCACATCCCAATGTTATGATATTAACAGCGCTGCGCTTTTGAAATTTCGCTTTTGACTTTTCGACTCCTCTTCTATCTCTCTTCACCACTTCACACTTTCTTTCTTTCTTTCTTTTCTGTACTCCCACGCGGCTGTACATCGTGCCGAAAAGGAAAATCCGCCATTTTTCCCACGCGCGATTGATAAACTATACATTTGAAGAAAAAAGGAAGCATTGAGGAAACATTGACGAAGATCCGATTTCGGTAGATCTGAAATGTCTTCATTCTTATTGTTGAATTCGCCTATTTTTATACCCTGAGCCCATTGAAAATGGAAATCAGGGTATACTGGTTTTGCTAAATGTATGTAACAGGGAGAAGGAGGCGTGTCAGACCAGAAAAAGTATGCATATTCTTGATCAGAACGACGAGCTGAGTCGATTTAGCCCTGTCCGTCAGTCTGTCCGTCCTTCCATACGTCCGTCCGTCTGTACGTATGTTTGAACGCGTCGATTTCATAAACTAGACGTGCTGGACAGCTGAAATTTTTTTTGTAGATCCATGTATAGTCGCTGCGTCAACTGCCCAGTTGGCATAGCGCGCGCCTATGCGTGCGTGCATATGTGTGTGTATATGTTGTTTTTATGCATGCTTAAAAAGAGAGTAGAATGATTTGATATTTGCCTCTTCCCAGCGCTCAGGGTCGAGCAGTCTCGACTAGAACACTCTTACTTGTTCTGTTAGGTTTTTTTTAACAGTTTATCGACGTTAAATTCCAGTTCTTTTATTTCATCGCTGTCGTAGGCAGATTTTCCATACCTTGCCTCTAAATCCGGGAGCCCTCACTGGAATTTTCCCATTGGAAAGATAATGTTTCTTTTAAGACAACAGTTTCTTCCTGTTCACTGAGCTCTAGGTTGGCATGCTCATCTTCCATTTGCTCCCTTACTTTTAGAGCTCTTTTCTCCACATCTTCTACCAATACATTCATTGGGTTTGCAGTTCTGTGTGCAAATAATATTTGCTGCTTTTCCCTGGATGTTTTCGGTCGCATTTGTTAATGTTTGTCCGTTGATGGTTTATCGGCGTCCATAGTGTGGTCGGCAACTTCGATCTTCATTAGGGCCTCTTTGTAGATCCTGATTTTTTCCATACTTCCATCATATATTTACTGATAGTTGACGACAATGATTTTAATTAGCAGTGAGTAATTGGAAGTGAATTCTGCTGCCAAATCATCCACGACTGTATACTCATCCTTTTTAGCTATGGTGTGCAGGATGCTGTCCTATATATCTGACAGCTACCGCATCAACTCATCAAGCCTAGTGCTGTGATTGTCGTCATCCATATTCCATTGGGTTGCGATAAACGACGAGAGTTTGGGAGCATGTTGCCCGCCAACTGAAATGATCCAGCTGAGTTGCGTTTTCTGCAAAACTAGTAATCCAGATGCCCAACACACAACAGCTCGCAAAAAAGACTAGAGGTGGAGAACTATCGATGACACTATCGATTTTTCGGCACTATCGAGCCTCAATTGATAGTATGAGACTCGTTCGATAGTGGCCCATCACCTATCGATTGTGTTGTCGATAGTGGCCTAAGAAAATTATAAGTAATTTATGACACATGGACATGGATAATTATTATACATAAATATTTGATAATATATAAAATGAGTTGAATCAAACTGACTTTCCAAATATTAATAGCCTGTTCTGCAAATATCTGTGTGTTCCCGCTACGTTCGTGGAATCCGAAGGAATATTCAGAAAGGCGGCCCAAATAATTTCGGAGAGGCAAACACGCCTTAAAGAAGCGAATGTAAAATTTTTTCCGTTTCTTAATAAAAACTTTTGGCTGAAATAAACCATAAATTGCTTATATTTGGTGAAAATAAGTTTGTTTTTTCGGACTACACTATCGACGGCACTATCGATAGTGTCGTCCAAGTACTATCGCCACTATCGATGGTTCTGAAAAAAATTTTGTTGAATATCGATGGCGCCCACTATCGATAATTCTCCACCTCTAAAAGAGACCAGCTCCAATAAGAAGATCAATCCGTTGTGACTTATACAATAAAGAATCAGCTAGCTGTATGTTTGAGGGTATATTCCAAGTATTAGTAGAAATTGAGATCCCAGGCTAATTGTCAGTAATAGTCTGGGCGACGATGGCAGTGATGGTAGTAGAATAATCAAAAATTTGTGATTTCAGTATGAGATTGACTGAGTATCCTTCGATTCAGAAGTTGGCATCTCCAATGCCAGAAACGAATTATATTTATTTATTTATTTATTAATTTATCAATATACATTGACAAAACTGGAGTCAACTTAAATGTAATTAATAAAAATATTTATATTTATAAAGCCTAAAATAACATAAATTATCAATAATACCACCAACTCGTTGGGGGTACTTTATTTGCCAGTACGGCCAGCTATGCCCCAATTCACAGCCATTTCAGTCAATGATATTATTGAAGCTATACAAGATAGAGAGTATTTGTGGGAAACTTACAAATTAAATTAATTATAGTCTTAGATATAAGTACAAATTTAAGATTTACAGGCTACCACGAAGATGATCTGTAAGCAATGATAATATTTATTATAATTACTACATAACACGTGAAACGCGCTATGCAAAGAATAATCCGATGTGCATAAAGGTAAATACAACGGACGAAAGTGTCTGCTTGTTCTGGAGGGAACAGAAAAATTAAGCTGAACTAACAGACATGGCGAATCAATTTTACCAATAATCAAATTATGTAGGAAAACAATCCCCAGAATTGTTCTACGATTGATTAATGAGGGAAGATTAATAAGAAGAAGCCTATGGTAAGATGGTAAGCGAAGATTACGATCCCAGTTTAAATCACGCAATGCAAAAATAAGAAATTGTTTCTGGACCGATTCGATACGATCCTGATACAGTTTATGCTGTGGAGACCAAATAATTGAACAATATTCTAAAATAGTTCGAACCAGCGAAGTATATAATAGTTTTGTGATAAAGGGATCTTTAAACTCCTTTGATTAGCGTTTAATAAAACCAAGAGCACCTTTAGCTTCATTTACGATAGTAGAAACATAAAGATTGAAAGAAAATTTTGTGTCAAAAATAACACCCAGATCTTTGACAGTCGAAATTCGTTGCAAGGAAATGTTGTTAATTGTTTAATTAACAATATGTGTGTTTGTAGGAGGGCGTCGCAGATAAAAAAAAAAACACTTTTCTCTTTTGGGTTTACTTGAAACAAGTCGCTTTTTATTTCTAATATGAAATTGCACAGTCAGTGTGCGTACACGGTGAAAGGAAGATAAGAATAGTAAAAAGATGGAAGAGAGGAGGAAAAGAACACAGAAAAACTCCAGAGAACCAGCAGGAGAGCTGGAGTTGGAGCTTACGCTATTAACAGAGCTGTTAATAGTATAGCATGGGGATGTGGAGGGAGGAGCAGTTCTGTTTAATGGAATCTGACATAAACATACTCTCCCCCTTGCAAATGTTGCAAGACCTGGGCTGGGTATATGAGCAGGCGCCCGAGAGGACCCATCCGAACACGGTGTTTTGGGCCATTGGAAGGCCGTCTGTGCTGGGAACGATCCCCGGAAGGATAACGTGAGGATACACGTCAGCCCCCAGCACAATTGACACCGATCCGGGACGTGACCAGGTGCTGTCGTCCCTGGAGGCCCAGCTTCCCGCTCGATGGGGGTCCAGTTGGAACAACGCGTCGAACTCGAAGCGCGAGGTCTTCGACCGAATGAGACGCGTGCAGACTTGCCCTGGACCAACGCTTGTGACGGAAAGACCCAATGTCTTTGCCAATGAAGCGTTGATCCGACTGGTGGGACTGCACGGGTCAGCGCCTTGACTTCGACATCCTTGGTCGCCGTTTGGAGCACGATGACCGCCGTAGGAAGAATGCTGACCATCTTGTGCTGCATCAGCGTTGTCAGCGGAGGAGTGGCCGTCTGTGTAGAATCTGGAGTAGGACGACTTTTAGGGCCTCGTCGCTTCCGGCGCGATCCCGGGAGGTGCAGGAGCGTGTGGTGGTTGTGGCCACACGTCTTGCAGCCTTTGTTGCTGCGGCAAGATTGCCCAGAATGCTGGTGTGCCAAGCAGTTCGCGCAGTAGCGGTTGGCTAGAACCGCGCGCAACCGCTTTTCCGCGGGAAGCCCCAGAAAACGCCGGCATTTGCGCAGAGCGTGGATACCTCTGCACACGCGGCACCGGAATGAGTCTTCGCCGGATGGCTGGCTGGCTTGAGGGGATGACATCATAACCTGGAAAGGAGAGACACGTGTGGGGCAATGAATGGTTGGCTTGTCGAACATGGAAGTTAGTTGGAAATCACAGGGAACAACGAGGTCGGGACCTGGATGAAGAATATCATCCAGCCCCTTATCATTCTATGCTGGATAGAGTGCATTGCAGCCGACCTTCACTTTGGCAGTGATGCTGTCGGGATCTCGTACTGGGAGAGTTACGACAGATGAGTCATGTAACCTAGACGAGATTGTCGGAAACTCAAATTTTGGTTTTTTCGGAACGGAAACTTGAGCTGTGAAGGACGAGACCATTTTCGGTGATGTTTGCGAAAGAGGGCCGGTGAGTACCCAACCGAAAACAGTCTCTAAGCCAAGAATGGATCCACAGATATTAGGGTGGAAACCTCCCTGAATAATAGACGGAAGGATATCCGCGCCTATAAGAACATAAATTTTCGCACTCTTGTAGAACTCGGGGTCAGCTAGCTGAATATTAGGAAGTTTCTTCAACAAGTTGTGCAGAATTGGAGACGAAGGGAGGTTGCCAACAAGACTTGGAAGGACGAGAGCAGATGCTTCAATACGCAGTCTCGGCTTCAGTGGAGTCCCGATATGGAAATCGCAAAGCTTTTGCGATTGGGCTGTCACAGCTTGGCTTAAGCCTGACACTCGTGTCTGAACAGGTCGGAAGGGCAGTTTGATGAGGCGGAACAGACGCTCAGAAATAAAAGTCGCCTCAGAATCCGAATCAATCAGCGCCCGGGCAGGATATGTAGCCCCGAGATGGCATACATGGATCATTGCCGTACCGAGGAGGATACCTTGTGTATTAGCCGAGAAATACGTCTGAACATGGGCGACGTCTCTGGGCGAATGAAGGGGTACGGCAGCCGCGGATGCAGCACCATGTTGGGATTCCTGCTCTTTATGGAGGCGGGGTGTTATGCCGACCGCTGCATCTCTGGCAGCTGTGCGCGCTGGTGCAGCCGTTCAGCAGATGACCGCGTGCGAAGCAGTTCAGACACAGCTTCTTCTGCTTAATGTAGGCCTCTCGCTGTTGAATAGCCATTTGGAGGAAGCGAGGGCAGAGTCGGACTGGGTGGTTCTCCTTTGAACACAGATCGCATTTCTTGCTCTCAGTGGTGACGTGGGCTTCAAAGGAGTTCACCCGTTTGGAAGGGGCAGGGTTCGCGTACCTCGGGGCAGATGTTGGCGCGGCAGGACTGGACCTGTCAGTTTCTATAGCTTCAAGTGCTCGCGCACGCTCGCTAAGGAAACGACTAACGTCCTGCCAAGCTGGAATTTCTGACTTATTTGTCAGAAAATGCTCCCAGAGAGATCGAGTGTGTTCTGGCAATTTGGAAGTGCACAGGAACACAAGGATACAGTCCCAATTCTCCGTGGAGATTTGAGCATGCTCGATCGCAGTGACACATCTGCTCATGGTGCCATGCAACTCTCTGAGAGCCGCGCCTGATTCCTTGGATACCTTGGTTAGGCTAAGAAGGATTTTAAGCTAGCTGTTGACTAGCAGCCGCTTGTTCTCGAACCGGTCGCACAAGGCACCCCAAGCCGATGCAAAGCCGTCGTTAGTGAGAGGACACTCTGCGACTATAGCATTTGCATCGCCTGCGGTTTTGGAATTAAGGTGGAAGAGTTTTTCCACCGCAGTCAGCCGGGGATTGTCAATATATATTGCTGTGAAGAGGTCGCGAAACGTTGGCCAGCGCAAGTAATCGCCGTGGAACACTTCTGTGTCGATGGGAGGAAGGCGACAGCCGCTCGAAGAAACAATAGCGGACACAGGAGCGGGCGGTGCACTCGGTGCGGAGAAGGCCGTAATTTGCCTGCTCAATTGGGCGGCACTACGCTCGTAGACTGTATAGCAGTGGTCGAATTCGGCTTCCATGGCCTCAACTTCTCCACTGCCTGCCCCCTCACTAAGCGCTTTGGAGCACGCTTCATATTGCAGCTCGGCTTTTTCCCACAGAACCTTGACTCGATCCCGTCGGATCTCTAAGGCCTGGAGCTGATCTGCAGGGGTCGAACCAGTCTCTCCGGAATGGTCGATGCGGGCTTCAAATTTAATGAGCCTGTCCGCAGCAGAAATGAACTCGGACAGCGACATTTTAGTCAACGGAATGATGGGCTTTGGAGCGGATCGAGTTACCACCGGACTACGCTTGAGTGTGCTGGAAGTCTGCTGTTTCCCGGACGGAATGGGAGACGCCGGGGAACTGCACTTGATAAAACGCGAAGGAGGTGCACTCAGTTGCGATCGGCTAGAACGATCCGACATGGAGACTAACTAGAAGTTAGCTGTCGGAAAGGTTTGCGTTAGGGACAGACGATTACTCGGAGAGTGAGTACGTACTCGGAGAGTGAGTAAAGAAGTTGACGAAATGGCAAGCTTTGTCACCGAACAGGCAAGCAATAAGATAAAATAAGTAAAAACAATAATACAGAATAAAAATAAATAAACTGAAAATGAAAATAACACAAATATATATGTATACAAGAATTTAAAACAAAAAAGAAAATGATAGACGAAAATATTGGTGTATTATATATTTATATTTATTTTTTTTTTTTTATTTAAAAAGAAGTAAAAAAAACTGTTTAATATTTTTTATTATTTTTATTTGTTCTCAAAGTGTACCTGCTGGACCAATGACGTCACAAAAAAAACGTTCCACCCCTGAACTAAATATCGGATGGATTATCGATATTCGTGTGACGTGCAAGCACGATCGCTAACGCTTGGAACCAAAACAAACGAGCTTACTGAATTTTCTGTGCTTACTTGTGTTATTGTGTTCTTATATGTTCGCATAATATTTGTGGAAGTGTTGATATGTGCTGCGCACAAGCTTGACAACTGCTTTGTGTATTAATTGTGTTGTTTTTGGCTGCGTATGTGCATACGTACATACGGGCAGCCGATAGCACAAACAGCTGACACAATTAGCACATAAATCAACACAACGCTGAAACGAACTTACCGCTTTGAAGAAGCGAAGGAAGCTTGCAGAAAACGAATTTAAAAACTGAAGTTAAATATGTAAATAAAACACAGAGGATACTGTCGTTTTATTTATTAACTTTAGTTGTAGAATGGCATATGTACATATGTACATATGTATGGATATACGTGTGTGTGTTTGTGTATATGTCGCCCTGCGGAGTATATGTACGTGTAGAAACTGTAACGTCGGACCAGGAGTAGGAGTGATAATATAGGTGCTATAAATCACACACAAACATAAAGACTTATGGAGAAAGCTATATGTGTGCCGATATGGTCAGAGTTACAGACAAACATAAAAACATAAACATATGTATGTTCGTGCAAGTGACAAGTGCGCAACCGTAACAGCTGTGGCTCTGCAATAGCGTGAACAGCTGAGAGCAAGTTTGCCTATGCACGGAATAGTTGCATATATATGTATATATATAAATATATATAAATATAAATATATATAAAAAAAATATATATATATATATATATATATATATATATATATATATATATATATATATATATATGCGCATGCAAGCTGACCGGGAGTCGGTTAGTTGCGCTTTATTGTCGGGCTGCGGTTCGGACTGATATATAGGAGTTATATACCAAGTACATACATATATATTTGTGGAGAAATATATATGTATTTGACGGACGCGAGGTTAGTGACCTACATATACACACACACACACGAAGAAGTGACTGCTGGTGCAAATAGAAATTTAGCACAGCTGAATACGCTCCTATATCTATAAGAATATATAGATATAGAAACGTTTGCACTATGAGCATATACAGACTTAGAGTATGGCGGATTAGGTGCCACTATATATGTTCGCTCTGTGCACGGAAATGGAGGAAAAAGAAAAGTTTTACTTATCTCGTTGCCTGTGAATCGCTGGGGTTAAAGATGTTGATATCCGTTGGATATATATCCGGCTCGAAGGACCAATGTTTGTACACTTTTCTCTTTTGGGTTTACTTGAAACAAGTTGCTTTTTATTTTTAATATGAAATTGCACAGTCAGTGTGCGTACACGGTGAAAGGAAGATAAGAATAGTAAAAAGATGGAAGAGAGGAGGAAAAGAACACAGAAAAACTCCAGAGAACCAGCAGGAGAGCTGGAGTTGGAGCTTACGCTATTAACAGAGCTGTTAATAGCATAGCATGACATCCCCCTCCACATGGAGGGAGGAGCAGTTCTGTTTAATGGAATCTGACATAAACAATGTGGAATGGTACGAAGGTCATTGTCATACACTTAGAACAATTTAAATGCAACTGATTAGTCACACACCAAATCTGAAAGTAATTAAGACCATTTTGTAGGAGAAGATGGTCAAGTAATTTGGAGTATGAAAGGCAGAGCTTTACATCATCTGCATACATAAAAATTTTGGAGTGAACAATACAGCTAGGAAGATCATTGATAAAGAGTGTAAAAAGCAGCGGTCCTAAATGACTGCCCTCAGGTACGCCTGATGAAACAGAGATAAGCTTCGAAATTGATGTCCGCAACAATACCCTTAGAGCCCTGCCTTTCAAATAGGATGAAATCCAAGACTAAACTTGTGTTTAGGGTGAAATCCTAAATGATCAAGTTTGCAAATTAAGATATTATGATTAACTGAATCAAATGCTTTGCAGAAATCAGTATAAATCACATCAGTTTGCATTTTGTTTAAAAAACTATAGTTGATTAGAGAAGAAAATTCTAATAAATTAGTTGAAGTTGATCGATTCTGGAAAAAACCATGTTGAGATGGCGAAATAATCGATTTACACAAGTGTTGTAAGTTTGATGTTAAAATTTTTTCAAATAATTTTGGGATAACAGAGAGTTTAGCTATGCCTCTATAATTTGAAATGTCAGACCTTCCACCTTTTTTATGTAATGGAATAATAAATGACTCTTTCCAAATAGATGGAAAAACAGAAGTCTCCAGGGACAAATTGAATAGTTTTAATAAAGATAACTGTAACGAAGCACTGCATTCCTTTATAACACAACTTGGAATATTATCAGCACCAAGAGAAAAAGATGATTTCAAAGTCCGAATGGCTGAAACCAGAGACACAAGGGAAACACTTGGAACATTGATAATATTCGTTGCAGGACTTTCAAATGAGTACGACGGGGCGTGGGAGACATCGGAAAAATATGTGGATTGAAAAAATTTTGCAAAAAGATCTGAGGAATCTTGATCATTACAAGTTTTTTCTTCTCCAAAGAAACACATGGAAGGTAAATTGTATGATTTACGCTTCGAGTTTACAAATGAATAAAATTGCTTCGGATCACGAACGAATTTCCTTTTGCAAAGTAAAAGGTAATTCTCATAACACCTAGCATTTAAAAGACTAAAATTTGACTTGGCTATTGAGTATTTAGACCAGTCAACGATTGAACCAGACTTTTTAAAATTCTTATAATATCTGGTTTTAATGTTTCTAAAATTAGAAAGAGTCTGAGTAAACTAGGGGGGCTTATTAGAAGCAGGCCTAGAGTGGTACAAAGGGACACAGGCATCAAGGATAGAGCTTAAAGTTTCATAGAAAATGTTAGCTGCCAAATTAACATCAACTGAGTCGTCTAAAAGCGTCCAGTCAGTTGCATTAATTAAATCATTAAGCAAGACAAAATTGCATTTATAAAAACAGCGACGCCTTATTTGGGGAATCGGGGCAAAAATAGGTGACATCTTTATGGAAAACAAGACATCTAAGGTGGGATGATCCAAATCTTCTGGCATACAGATAGGGGTTGTTCTGGTAACATTAATGACAGAATCATCATTAATAAAAACCAGATCAAGTTAACGATTCAAATGATTCAAAATAGAGGTAATCTGAAACATTGATAGACTAAACAGTTCATCGAAAAGATAATGATCTGTAGACGGAATAAGGTAGTCAAAATTGGGAGCTGACGACCAAGTAGTGTTAGGTATATTAAAGTCACCTAGCACTATAAATAAGTCATTGTCATTTACATGTTCAAAAATTTCTTTAATACAAGTTATATGTTGTGCATAGTCTTGTACATCAGAAGAGGGAGGAACATATGAGCAAGTGACATATATGCAAAGAGATGGGAGAGTTATTTTAACCCCAATAATCTCAGCATCATGAAGTGCTTTGAAACTTAATGATTCGGAGAGGATATCGGCCTTAACAGCTATTAAGACACCCCCTCTTCTGCGAATCAATCGTTCACATCTATAAATAGTGAATATTAGAGAGAATCTCACTATTATAAATTTTAGGACTCAGCCACGTTTCAGTGAACACAATGACATCATATTGAAAACTGAAACAGCTCAAAAATAGACAATTAAGTTTAGAATTTAGGCCTCGAACGTTTTGATATCCCAAAGAAATATTCGGTGAAGAATTTATACAATTTAGTTTTAAATACAATATTAGCTGAAGATTGTACCGAATTAGGGTTCAATGATACTGGAGGTAATCGGTTTCGATTCTTTGGCTTGAATTCATGTACAACTATATGCGGTAGCCAAGACTTGGAATCACATATAGTTGTGAAGTGTTCAACCGACACACTGATTTTAAATGAAGCAATTTCACGAGGTATCGTAAAATTAAACTTCGAGATAAAAACTTTGCCTGGAAACTTTCTAGCAGTAAACGCTGATATTGCTTCGCACGTCGTGTCAGATGAAAGCCTGGATAAGAAAACCTGCTTTCGAGGAGACCCAACTGATAAAGTGGGCACCATGGGTTCAGAGATCGCTAACAGATTGTTATTCACTGTTTGAACAACAACCGGGGATGCTCTTACTTTTATAGGAGGGCTTTGATTAGGCTCGACAGTTTTATTACAAGTACCAGTAGCCCCAGGTGGTGTAGAAAAGTCTACAGAAGGTGGATTGGAAATAGAGTCTGGATTAGGTGAAGTAGGAGCTACAGAATTTGGAGACAACATTGGTACAGTAGCAGTAAACGCTGATATTGCTTCGCACGTCGTGTCAGATGAAAGCCTGGATAAGAAAACCTGCTTTCGAGGAGACACAACTGGCAAAGTGGGCACTATGGGTTCAGAGGTCGCTAACAGATTGTAATTCACTGTTTGAACAACAACCGGGGACGCTCTTACTTTTATAGTGGGACTTTGATTAGGCTCGACAGTTTCACTGCAAGCACCAATAGCACCAGGTGATGTAGACAAGTCTACAGAAGGTGGTTTGGAAATACAGTCTGGATTAGGTGAAGTAGGAGCTAAAGAATTTGGAGACAACATTGGTACAGAAGCTGGTACCAATAATGTTGTCGTCTCCATTATATTGTGTGGAGTTTCAAAATTATGCTCTTTTAATATTTCTTCACCAGCTTCTATATCACTAGAAAGCTGTTTTGAAATACTGCACAGTTTTAAAAATTGAACTCTTACCGAATTATACATCTTGGAAAAATTAATTTGTTTTTCCAATGTGGATATGTGGACTTGAGGCAGAGAAGCTGAGATTGCAACCATGGCAGTGGGATATATTGCACTTGCTTGTTGTTCAGGTTGACGATTGATTGTAATGCAATAAAGTATGATGCTTTAATAATATAATAATAGTAATCTTTCGACTGATGCCCCTTTCTTAGACAGTTGAGGCAAAGGGCCTTATGCCTTGCAATTGGCGGCAAGTGCTCAAAGCGCTTACATTGAAATATCACGTGATTTGGATAATAACAAAAGACACAACGAATGGGAGTCTTCGAAACAGCAAATGCTTTTCTTAAGTGCGTACTCACAATCTTTCCTGACTTGCCAACCTGACCATCCTGCAAGACTTTATCCACATTTTCAAGAATTCGACACTTTCCTTGCAAGAATTCTGACCATTTCGACCAAGATGGCCACACATTAGTAGATGAGCTCTCCTCCCATTTAGCCTAAGTAGACTTGTCCAGTTTTTGCAACACTGTTTGCACGATGATACAATCAGCAACTTCTTCCGTCGATGCTAAAGAATCCATAGCCCGAATTTGAGACGTAACTTTATCCGCCAGCTCCCTCAGCCTGTGCACAGGATGCATCAGTCTTCTCAACTCAAATATCGCTCTGATGTGTGCCTGTATAATAAAAGTTTATTATCAAATCGACGTTGAAGTATATCCAGGGCGACGAGATTGTTGGCCTTGTGGATTTCTAATGAGCTGATGGTATCTAACGCAGAACCACTTAAGCAGGATCGAAGATGCTGGAACTTCTCAATAGGGCTGAGTCTGGATCAGCATCTATGATTGCCTTGATCATACAGTAGAAGTTTTCCCACTCAGTGTAGACTCCACTAAATTTTGGCAGCTCCAGTTGCGGCAAACGCGATCGATTAGCCATAACGAGAATTGGATGGGCATTGAACCACTTGTATTAAGCGTCGAAGAAGCAATGCTTTAAGCTTTAACAGAGTTGATTAAAACCCCGGAGGTAAATCACTAGATATTGACTCAAAGTTAAATTCCTCTAACCTAGTGTGGACTGAATCAAAATTTGACTCCAACTTGGTTAGCAAATCTAAAAGTACACGTAAATCAGACGAATCCATATGGTTTAGTTTGCCAATGTCCAATTTGTGTGATCGACACAGGTATTTTTGGATTAGCGGTTCCTCTACCCAGACGCTGCACTAAAGCCACAAAACGACGAATAACCGACAAAAAGTAAATACGTAACGCAAGCGCGACCACAAGCAAGATTATCTGAGCTTTTATATGTATGTATTTGTGTCGATTGAGCCAGATTTTTCGGATTAGCGAGCCTTTTAAGCAGACACTGAAAAAAAAGCGCCAAGCGCGTTGAACGAACCAGACGATTAAAGAGGAATAAAAAAACTCAAGATAATGTACGCACAATTTAATACACTATTTTATGCACATTGAACTAAATAGTTTGTGCACAAATGTTAATGATTTACTCTGTTGTGTTACGACAAAATTCGTTATGATTGTGCTATATTTATGTTTTAATCTTTTGTAATATGGCAAAAGGAAAACCTGATGAAACGGATTTTTTTTATGAGATATGGAACTGTTCCCCAAATGGAGCACCCGTATCTCCATGTAGGCTAAATTAATGCTTTGTGAAGTGGGACTTTGGAATGTAGTGAAAGTTTTGACTTATAGTTGATTAGCCATTCTAATTTTTTGTGTTTCGTGTTAATGATTTGGATGTGTTTTAGCTAATTTAGTTTAGAGTCTAGAGTAAGTCCGAGGTATTTTTCATTAGGTCACAGTGTCTAGGCAAATTTGTGGGCAGGTATTGTGTCTTTTTGTAAATGTCATTGGAGATGTTTTGTCATGAGATTTACCTAGAGTCCAAGAGTAAAATTTATTGACAAACGATTGTAAGTGACGACTGGCGAAAGTGTGTGAGTGACTGAAACATGTTACATCTGTGTAGTCTGCATATGTAGCTATTACATTATTGGCTGATAATAGTGTTGGCATATCGCTAGTATATATATTATACAGAGTCGGGAAACACCTGTTCTGATAAGCCTTACTGTTAAAAAGAGTCCGTTAATGTGAACAGAAAAGTGTCTATTTGTGAGCCAGGAAGAGAGAAGTTTAAATAAAGATGGTGAGAATATATTTTTTAGTTTAAAAATAAGGTCATTATGAAGGACGCTGTCAAAAGCTTGTTTAATTTCAAAGAAGACAGTTGCACCAAATTGTTTTTTCTCATGTCCTTGGAGTATCGAGGCTACTACTCTGTATAATTGTTCTGTTATACCATGTTCTGAGCGAAAAACAAACTGATGATTGGGTAGAGTAGAATTGTCTTCGAGTATCAGTCTAAGTCTTGAAAATATAAGTTTTTCAAAAACCTTTCCCAAACTAGGTAGTAGCCTTATTGATCTGTACGAGTCAGTACGGTCAGGTGGTTTTTTGGGTTTTAAGATCATTGTGATTGTGGCTTTCTTCCATTAGTCTGGAAAGTATTTAATATTGATTCTGGAGTTAATAATATAAGTATAAATTGTAAACTATTGGAGGGTAGTGCTTTGATTGTTCTAGTATTAATGTTGTCGAATCCAGGAGTCTTTTTGGGTTTTAAAGAGTTTATTTCTGAAAGAAGTTCATCAAATGTAAAGGGAGTAATTGAATCTGTAATTGGAGTAATTTCCTGAAGTTTTTGTTTAATGAAATGAATTCTGCTAGGTGTAACTAATGTAAGAGGTGTAAATCGTGACTCTAAATCAGTGGCAAATAATTCAGCTTTGTCTTTATCTAATTTAGTTTTAGTTAGTTTTGGGTTGTCTTTTAATGTTCTTAGTTAGTTTCCATAAGTTGTGTGATTTAAAGTGAGTTAGTAAGTGATATATTCGTTTTTCTTTGTCTTTAAGAATTTCTATCCTGATTTTTGTGGCAAGTCTTTTGCAGTTTGTGTTGTCTATTGGATTTCTGAAGCGCAGCCATTTTCTTCTAATTCGCTTTTTGAGTGTAATGAGTGAACTGACTTCGTCTGGAAGGGTAATGACAAACCCGACAGGACGACAGGGGGTTGAGTCCCTGACGCCTGTCGGGCCGCTATTTGTATGTTTCTAGTGAAGGTGTCCAAGGCTGTGTTAATGTTGTGTTTAGTGTCTATGGGGGTGTCAAGCTGCGTATGAATATTCATAAGGCGTTTGAAACTATGTAGGTTGGCATTAAATAAAAGAAGTGGATGTCTGAGTTGAATGCGATGCTGATGAGAAATGAAATGTGGTCTGAACTTAAAGTGCCAATTCTACCATAGGAGAGCCCGTGGCGCAGATATTTCATGGTGTGGGGATAATGGAGTCATGAATCATGCGATCTTTTCTGCAAGTGCGTATGCATCCTCAATCTTGGTGTTTTGCATTCCAGTCACCAACATCAGCGATAATGCAAGAATGCAATAAACCAATGCTGAGCCTTACAAACTCAGCAATAGACGCACTAGATTTAAGGGATGAAATTATGCATAAGGCTGGGTATATAACCTAGCCTAAGAAGAATAAAGGACAGTATTCGACTAAGCCCCAACATAGTCAGTGTATTCATTCATGTTCCTTCGATCCACAGACTACCAAACGTTGTGAAAAGTGTATTCAATAGTGAAAAATTATATAAAAGAGTTGTTTTCTTTGGCTTACCAATCCACGCTGTGAGTAGAGGCACAGCCAGATCAACCAGGCGATCAAAACAAAAGCCAAAGATCAACCATACAAGAACAACAAATATACACAACAACAACTACAATATGCTGTCCGCAAAATCTTTGGAATCGCTCAAGAAGCAAGAGAATATTTATGAGAGCATTCAGCAGGCCATAGCTGATAAAAATGAGTTAGCAGTCCTGGAAAAGTTAGCAGACGAATTTTCTGCCAATCACATAGCGCTGATTAAAATCCATATTTAACTGACAAAATAAATGATGATGTAAAGTGGAACACGTCTTTTTCGTTTCAAGTTTTAATCGAGAGTTTTCTCTCCGTTTTATTCAATTATATATTTGGCTTATTACATACAATATTCTAAGTGAGCTCTGCCGCTAAAAGCGTCGGCAGAGAGAGAGAGAGAGAGAGAGAGAGAGTTGCAGTACATATGTGCCAATGTGCTTATGTATATATACGTATATATGTACAGATGGTACCTACTCAAGAAGTGCTTGGGCTAGCGATCTCACGCTACGGCCCGTCCGCATAAGCGTATTACTACACTTATATATATATTTATGGTTGTATAAACATAACAAAAAAGTGTCTTTATGTTATGAGTTGATACTATAACTATAGGTTGTGCATATGAGCTTTTGTTATATTGTATCCTCTACAATATTGTACTGCTCATTTGGCATGCAATATACTACACCTCCCTTTTTAAAAAAATAACTTAATATATTGTCGTTATTTAATATAAAAATTATTATTAGTATTAACTTTATATCTTTTATTTTTTATATATAAACAAATTTTTTTTAAATATATATATTCTTATTCTTTTTTTTTCATTAATTAATCCTTTTTAGCCTATCCTTATGAACTTTTTGTTCCTTATTTTTCTTGTTCTTTATAATTATATTATTATTGTTTTCTACACTAATGACCTCAAATGGTCCTATATAAGAAGGTTCTAATTTGTGACCTGTTTCGTTTTTTAACAAAACTTTTTCTCCTATTTCTAATTTCCTAATTTCCTATTTATAATTTAAAATCCAATGATTTCTTATCGTATATTTGTTTTTGTTATACTAGTTTCCCAAAGGGAAAATAGTATATTGGTTATGTGCAATGTCCGTCTTGATGTCCGTCCGTCTGGCCGTCTGGACGTCTGTCCGTATGAATGCAATATTTTTCTACGCTATTGAAGCTAGAGACTTGAAATTTGGAACATATTCTCGTGTATACCCTCGAACTATAAAGTGTCAAGATTTTCCGGATACGCCCACTAGGGGCGTGGCAAATCGGAAAATGGTTGCGCCCATAGTTCAGAAATCATATTAATTGAAGAGCTAGAGAGTTGAAATTTGGAATGCATACTTGCGTTGACCACCCAAGCTCAAAATGGCGGATATATCTACGCCCATTGGGGGCGTGGCAAATCGCGAAAACTGTAACTTCTACAATTTTAATGCTGAAATTTGGTACGTATCTTAACGTTTCGATTCTATAAAGATTGATAAAAAGATTTTATGTCCACGATCACTGGGGGCGTGGCAAATCGGATATAAATATATAGTGATTTTACAAGATCAACCATATTTTGAGCACTATTGATGCTAGAGACTTGAAAGTTGATATATATATACTCGGATAAGCAACCCAAGATCAAAAAGATATGGCGGACATACCTACGCCTTCAGGGGGCGTGGCAAATCGCAAAAAGCTTATAGCTCCTACAGTTACAGAGCTAGACGCTTCAAAATTGTGTGTTTGTGTTACTGGGGGCCTCCTCTATTGATTCCCCAAAATTAAATCTTACGCCCCTTTGGGGGCGTGGTATATCGAAAAAATACCCTGTAACTTTCACATTTTTGGAGTGTATGCATCCAAACTTTACAGTTACGTTACCCTCGACTCCTTCTAGGAACTTGCCAAATATGATATGTCTACGCCTACTGGGGGCGTGGCAAATTGGCAACAAAATTTGTAACGCCCAGCTGCAAAATTCATATGTTTGTGCCACCTATATAAATAAGATTAATAAGAATTGCTAAGACGACAAACGGCATTTCTGAGAAATATATGTAATTCGATTTAATGTTGAAGTTCTCCAAATAATTTATCTGCTAAAATTATCATTTTTCGTATAGCCTAGGTCAGTTATGTTATTTGCTTTTTGTGTGTGTGACCCTGACAAAAAATGTAAATATCAAATATCGATTACACATATATCGACTTATTCCGAACAAAATTACTCCACACAAAAAAATTGACGATAGGACCCATCATGTATGTATGTATGTAGGCACGAACAGCAGCGCAACTATTTTCATGAAACTACTTCACTACAAGGGCGACTTTTGACAAATACAAAACTATAGAAACTGCTGTTAATGCAAACACAATGTAAACATAAATCAATCAGAATTGTGATTCTTAGAAATTGCTGAAATGCGCGCATATGAACGTACATATGCATTTATATGTGTACATACAAAAACGGTGGTCGGTTTGAATGTATGCGTATAAACGGCGATATTTGACAAATACAAAACTAAAGAAGCGGCTGAAAATGCAAATACAACTCAATAACAATTTTGGTTGAAGAATATTGTAGAATGAATGGCGCTGAATTTATTTGTGACCATGCATAAGCCAACGCGCTTGCACGTTTCAATGTATGTACATATGTGTAAATGTAAATGTATTTTGCTGTCGCTGCTTAACGCGTGCATGTCATAATTGACCAAACGTTTTGTTTAGTAGATTGCGACTGACTTAACGGAACTTGATGAAACTTTCAGCATATGATTCTATTGAATTTTTTACATTTTAAAAAAATGCTAACTCATTCACATAGTTATATTTGCAACAAACCTTTAATTGGCAGTATATGAGGGGGTAGGTAATTAGTTAAAATATCCGGTATCCAAAATGTAACAAAAATTTAAATTGCATAAAATTCACGAATCTACATAAATGCAAAATTTTAGATATATTATTAAATTGAATATACCAGATGCTCCTATGGGAAACTAGTATCACGCATTAGGTTCACCCTCATGCAACGTTCTTACTTATTTTAACTTATGTTTTTCTACAAAAATTTTCCCATTGAAAATGGGAAATCAGGCTATAATGTCCGGCTGTCTGTCCGTCCGTCCGTCCGTCTGTCCGTATGCTTGAACGCGTCGATTTTAGAAACTAGAAGAGCTAGACAGCTGAAATTTTTTTTGTAGGTCCGTGTATAGCACGTGCAGGTCAAGTTTGCTTCATATGTTCGATAATTATTTTTGTTGTAATGTTATCGATTTTAATGCTTATCGAAAATAGGTTTTTAAAGCCTGGTTTGTACATTGTTTGAGCTAGAGACTTCAAATTTACTGTGTAGTTGCGTGTAATGAATACGGAAATTACGTAATCTTTAGATTTTGGATGCCACGCCCCATTCTCCCCCAATAGCTCCCTATTTGTAAAAAGCGCAAATCAAATATTAGAGACTTGTACTTTGGCAAATACACACATATGAATGCCATTAATAAGTTGTGAAAGTTTGATGCAGTTAGTCCATTGTTAAGAAAAGTAATTAAACAATTAAGTTCCCATAGTAATGGTCACATTGCAGTTGGCAGAGCGCGAGCTTATGCGTGCGTGCATATGTATGTGTGTATGTGTTGTTTATATAGGATGATTCCAAATTTGGCTCTTCACAGGGCTCAGGGTATCCCCTAGTCGAGCAGTCTCTACTAGAGCACTCTTACTTGTCTAAATTTAACTTCTTTAGAATAGTCGTCTATGTTATAGACTGGTTCTATTCTATCTATTCTATTGAAATGAATTGGTAAGCTGTTTTGCTTACCAAATACAAGTTCCTATGGACAATAATTATGACTTACAGAAGGTGTTATACCCATATGTCCCAATCAGTTTTATCAACTGATATATATGATCTAATGTATTCGTTGAATATTCTATGACTTCTTTCAACGGTACCTAAAGTCTGGTGGTGGTGTGCGGTAGATGTTATGTTGTGTACTTTTAAATATTTGCACAAGTCATTTATAATTGAATTTTTGTAGTCCGTTCCCATGTCCGTAATGGACGTCTTCATTGGAACGTACTTTAAAATAAAAGATTCGAATATGGCTTTTGCGACAGTTGTACTTTGTCAAATCACATATTAAAGTGATTGCGTATTTATGCCCATTTTCTGAAAGTGGTAGTGGACCAATTGTGTCTACTATAACTCTGTCAAAAGCATATTGTGGAGTTTCGGTGATTATCATAGGTGATCTTACATGTTTCGTCGTTTTCGACGTCAGACATTTTTGACATTTATTTATGTACTCTTTTATATGACGTGTCATATTTTTCCAATAATATTATCTTTTAACTTTGGCCAAAGTTTTTGTAATGCCTGTATGACCTCCTTGAATTGCATCGTCATGGTACGTAAACAGTATCGCTTCTTGATCTTTTTTATTATTTATTACGGTCACCGGCTTGAGTAGCGCTACTCTTAATGTTTTCAATATTTTGTTGCCCATATTTTTGAAAGATTCTATTGAAATTACTTCAAAGATCTGTTCGCTCGGTGCAACTTTGAGTTGGCTGATATTACTTATACCGGCTTGTCTTTCAAGCCTTTGAAAAAACTGACCTAAGTCAAGAGTTCCATTGGTATATAAATCATCAACATCAATTCTTGCAATAACTTTGTTTCCTTGTTTTAAGAAACGTTTGGAATCAGTTATTCGCAAGGTCACTACTTTTCGTACCTCGTCATTTGAAATGACTTCGAATACGCATTTATTGTGATGCGTGATAATGCATCAGCTACAAAATTATCTTTTTCTCTCAGATACTCTACCGTAAAATTATATTCTTCTAATTCGAGCCGCATGCGTGTTAATTTGGAACTTGGGTTTACCATGGAAAATAAATATGTTAAAGGTCTGTGATCAGTTCTTACTGTAAAATGTTTGCCATATATATATGGTCGAAAATGTGTTATTGCCCAGTGTATAGCTGCTAGTTCTTGTTCCGTAGTACTCTTATTGCTTTCACCTTTAGTGAATGCTCTTGATGCATATGCAACTGGGAGTTGGAGTCCATTATAGTTTTGAGTTAAAACTGCTCCACATGCTTGCTTGCTTGCATCTGTGATTATGCAAAATTCTTTGCTAAAATCTGCGTACTGCAATAAATTTGGTTGAACAAGTTGATTTTTTAGATACTGGAATGCCTTCTCACATTCTGTTGTCCATTCAAATGGGACATTCTTTTTACATAATCATGTTATGTGCCGTGAATATTCGGCGAAGTTTTTTATAAAACGTCTATAATAATTGCAAAATGCAACGAATCTTCTAGCGCTGTCTGCGTCCGTAGAGACAGGATAGTTATTAATGACATCAAATTTTTTATCATCTGGTAAGATTCCTTTATCTGTGCATCTATGACCTAAAAACGTCACCTCGTGCATGAAAAATGAACATTTTTCTGTAATTTCACGTTGTGTTTTCTAAAAAGTTTAAAAACATCTCTTAAATTTTTAATCATATGTTGTTCAGAACAACCACTAACGATTAAATCATCCATGTAAAGGAAAGTTTGTGAAGGCTCTAAGCATGACAATGCTATTGTTATGATTATCTGAAATGAATTAGGCGCTATTTTTAAACCAAAGCGATATGAAGCGATATGAAGCGATATGAGCCATTGCTCGTTGAAAAAGACGTTATAATTCTTGAGCTTTCCTCAAGCTCAATTTGGTGGAAACCTGACATTAAATCAAGACATGAAAAATATTTAGCTCTACCCAATTGATCAAGAATATTATTAATTCTAGGGAGTGGAAATTTATCTTAAGAGCCCGGAAGAGATTTCTTCGGTACTAATAAAAGTGGGCTATTATAAGTATTTTGTTTAATTAACTTTCCAACTTGATGCTGGATTTCTTCTATTTGGCTATGCGGACATCGATAATTTTTTACATTACTTTAAGGATTTTTTTAAGGCATTTGCCAATAGCAAAACAACTATCATAATAAGCAGGACTGTTATTAACCTTAAGTCGATTGAAGCTGTTTCGACATTGTTAATAATATTTGCGGTGGAATCCTCTACCTTCGAATTATGATCAAACATATTTTCTACTATTAATATACTTTCGTCTTTGGAAATGGCATTCGAACGCATTAAACTTTAATTTCGTATCACAAAATTTGATTTTCAAAGAATATATATATATACACCTAATTCTGTTTTTACACGATAGAATGGTTCCCGACAAATTCGTGTAAAAAAAAATCGTGTAAAAAAAGATACTGGCCAAGTACAAAAGTAATAGATTGGTTCTAGACCTCAAAAAATAAGTTAAAATTAGACTAAATAATATAAAAAAAATATTGTTGTAGTTATTTTAAGAATTTATTTTCGTTTTAATTTATTAAATAAACTAAATTATAATAAAATAAATTAAAATTTAGATTTCATAAAAAAATAATACCAAAAATTCATTGCCAAAAAACGTGTTAAATCCAATAATTCATGTAAAAAAAGTAATTTTGTTTTTTTTGTATTCGTGTTATTTCAAATTATGTCGTGTAAAAATAGAAATATTTTTTCGTATTTACTCGTGTTATTTCAAATTCGTGTAAAAATAATTCGTGTAAAAACAGAATTAGGTGTATATATATATGTCGGAACTTGGTTCACTTGATTCATAGTCGCGTGCGCAGCGAAGCGAGTTTCGGTGCTTATGCTTTCACGTGTATTTCTAGACTGCCTCACACCGCCAGTGCTATTCCTCAGCATAGCTCCGAACCACACTCGGCGACAGCGACACAACGCTGTTGCCCCGCTAAGCGACAGGATGTAAGCGACCAATCACAACACAATTAGAAGATGATGCAATATTACTAATGTGTTGTAATTACTTTTGAGGTGAAATACCCAACACTGAATACTCATGCACTTACACAGCCACACACAGCGCGTACGTGCAGTACGCAACAACAATCACATACAGTGCGTACATACAGTACGCTCCGACACGGCCATCCTGACCTTGACACGTCCTCGTGTAGTACTCCCAATTTTAGATTCAAATTTCTTACGTAACTGAATTCATCGTCTGTCTTAGACGGATAACCATTGTCTCTCTCAGACTGATAACCATCGTCTCTCATAGACGGAAAACCATCGCCTCTCATAGACGGAAAACCATCGCCTCTCATAGACGGATAACCATCGTCTCTCATAGACGGAAAACCATCGCCTCTCATAGACGGAAAACCATCGCCTCTCATAGACGGATAACCATCGTCTCTCATAGACGGATAACCATCGTCTCTCACAGACGGATAACCATCGTCTCTCACAGACGGATAACCATCGTCTCACACAGACGGATAACCATCGTCTCTCACAGACGGATAACCATCGTCTCTCACAGACGGATAACCATCGTCTCTCACAGACGGATAACCATCGTCTCACACAGACGGATAACCATCGTCTCTCACAGACGGATAACCATCGTCTCTCACAGACGGATAACCATCGTCTCTCACAGACGGATAACCATCGTCTCACACAGACGGATAACCATCGTCTCTCACAGACGGATAACCATTCTGACATTCACACATCCTCGTGTAATGTCCAAATATCAAGTTCAAACACACCTTTTGTGTTTCATAATATAAACTGAACTTAAGCTTTTATTCTTAACCATAACATACAGAGTATCTTCTTCTTCTTTTTTTTTTTCTTCTTTTTCTCTTTTTTTTTAACATAATTCATAAATTCACTTAAATTTTAACAAAACAACTAATCATTGTACTTGCACTATGCGACTTCAACAAAACAACAAAGTATTTGCTTAACTTTCAAATGAACGTGCGCCAGAAAATGAATGTCCAATATACAAAAATTATTAACAAAACAAAATAATAAACTTAATTCATCGTCTCACTTGGACGGAACACTCTCAGTCCTGACTATATTCTCTGATAAGCTCTGATTTTCATTATCAATATCCAATTCATCGGGAATTTTACCATCTGGAATTCTTCTAATGTCTTTGTGACAGTATTTGTAAAGTCGTTTATTTGTTAACGACCTTAACATATACCTGTCCCCTTCCAGAACTTCAGTAACCAAAAATGGGCCCTTAAATTTCGGGTCTAATTTCGTTTGGTGTCTCTCCTCGTTTCTTAGCAGAACATAATCACCAACTTTGTGCCTTACAACCATGGCCTTGGTTTTGTCAAAGCGTTGTTTATCATAGTCGCTTTTACCGCTCAACTTTCCGGAAATGTCTATGTGAACAGTGTGCCAAGGGATGTTCACCTTCACGATTGGATGAAGCTCAGCTTGTATTTTCCCAGAAGGCGACTTTGAAGTCCTACAAGTTATGCAATTGTTTACAAATTTGCGAACATATTTATTCATGTTATGAAACCAATAATATTGGTAAACCTTGTCAAGAGTTTTCTGCCAACCAAGGTGCATAACTGACTCGTGTACCTGATTTACCACGGACCATCTAAATGTTCGTGGCACCACCGGTAGACAACGTGTTCTACTGTTTCTTTGAATCTTGCGATGTAAGATACCTTTCCTTAAATCATAGGATTTAATTAAATCGTCTTGTTGCTCGTTGGATTTGAGCTTACGAACTATTTCTACAATCTCTGGATCTAATTTCTGTTCCGTAGGAAGCCACTCATTTGAAATTTCAGCTAAGTTTACTCGCTTCTCGGTGATTTTTTCTAACACGAGTTGTGGCTTTGAAGGAACTAGATTCCTGGAAAAGAAGTCTGCATGAGCCATGCATTTTCCCTCTCTATATTGAATATCAAAATTGAATGATTGCAGATAGGCCCACCAGCGATGAACTCTTGGTGTTAATTCTATCTTTGTCCGTGAAGCCTTAAGCGAATTACAATCGGTATATACCACAAACTTTCGCCCAAGCAGATAATGACGAAAGTGTTTTACAGAAGCAACCACAGCCAAATGTTTCCAACTCATATGAGTGATATCTAGCCTCACAGGAAGAAGTTGTTTTGCTAAAATATTCCACCACATGAGGACTACCATTAATACGGTGTAGGAGTATTGCACCATATCCACAGGAACTGGCGTCAGTGTGTAACTCTATGGGGTATTGTGGGTCAAAAATTACCAAAACAGGTTCGTTTGTAAGGACAGTTACTATTTTTTTTTTTTGAATATTCTCGAGTTTAACATCCCAGACAATACTTCCTTTTCCTGTCGTAAGAGAATAGAGTGGCTTCATTATTTTGGCGAAATCGGGTACAAACTTGCGAAAGTAGGAAGCCAGACCAATAAATTGTCGCAAACTGGAAACAGTCTGCGGAGGTGGTAACAAACTTAATGCAGTAATCTTCTGTGAGTTTGGCCTAATCTCACCTGCTTTCACTTCGAACCCCAAATACTGTACCTTTGTTTTCAGAAAAGAACATTTCGAGATATTGAAGATGAATCCAGCCCTTGTTAGAACGTTCAATACTGTTCTCAATCTTTCCAACCCTAACTCAATTGTTGGTGACACGATCATAATGTCGTCCATATAGACAATTACATATGAATATGCAAGATTGCCTAAAGCATGCATAACTGTTCTTTGAAAAACGGAAGGCGCATTTTTGAGTCCGAAAGGCATTGTAAGAAATTCGTATTGGCCGGAGTCACAAATGCAGTATATTCAACGGAATCGGGGTGAATCGGAATTTGGTGAAAACCGCTAGCCATATCTAAACAAGTAAAGTAATCCGAACCACGCAACCTATCAATCTGATCACTAATGAGCGGCAAGGGGTATTTGTCAGCAACGGTATTTGAGTTTAATTCTCTGTAGTCAATACATAAACGATCAGATCCATTTTGCTTTTTTTTTACAAGCAGCATAGGACTTGCATACGGAGAACAACTTTGGCGGATAATGTTACATCTAAGTAACTCTCTTAATCTCTCGCGCACTATCTCCCTCTCTTCTGGACTGAGCCTATACGGCCGACGTTGCACAGTTTTGTTGGGGTCAATTAGTCGAATTCTCATTTTACCTGTATTAACTCGTGTGTTTGGGATTCCTTTAGAAAATGCTGAGGTATAATTTTTAATTAAATTTATTAATTTGTTTTTATCAGCATCGGCCAATTCAGTATCAATTTCATCAAGATTAACTGGAGAATCAGTAGCGGCACAAATATTTACAGATTTTGATTTTACAAATTTGAACTCATTTGCTGAAAGCACAACATTGAAACCTTGATTAAGAACTTCACGTCCAATGATGACATCGTTCTTCAAGTCCTCATCTTGAACAACGTGAAATAATATTTCTATCATATTTTCATTAATGGTAACCTGACTGAGAATTTGCATAATACTATAAATACCGGCATCGCCGATACCTTTTAGCATTACTATATTATTTATGCGCTTTCCGGACAATTTGCCACTTATCTTTTCTCTTAACAAGGAACAATTCTTTAAACTCGCTCCACTTCATGCCAGGGTAGGAGATCTCTGTTAGCCATTGGGATGCACTGCCATCCATCGCATTGCTTAATGCCATAATAAGCTTGCTTCCTTCTAGCGGCTGTTCGGTTGAAATTATATCTGCAGTCGCATACCACTTTGAAGCGTCTATGCCTGCGGCGTTTTCAAAAAATTTCGGCAATGTGACCTCACGCTTTTGTTGTTGTTCTGATGTTGAAGCTTGCATTGTCTTTACAAACTCCAACATATTTTGATTTTGCATTTGCAAAATTACACGCCACTGTTCTTCACTAAATGTAGGGGGTGGCGCCAATCCCACTTCTGATGTCGGAACTTGGTTCACTTGATTCATAGTCGCGTGCGCAGCGAAGCGAGTTTCGGTGCTTATGCTTTCACGTGTATTTCTAGACTGCCTCACACCGCCAGTGCTATTCCTCAGCATAGCTCCGAACCACACTCGGCGACAGCGACACAACGCTGTTGCCCCGCTAAGCGACAGGATGTAAGCGACCAATCACAACACAATTAGAAGATGATGCAATATTACTAATGTGTTGTAATTACTTTTGAGGTGAAATACCCAACACTGAATACTCATGCACTTACACAGCCACACACAGCGCGTACGTGCAGTACGCAACAACAATCACATACAGTGCGTACATACAGTACGCTCCGACATATATATATATGATCAAGAATATATATACTTTGTGGGGTCTGACACGCCTCCTTCTGCCTGTTACATACATTTAACAAAACCATACTACCCTGATTTCCCATTTGCAATCGTTGCCCTGATCAAGAATATATATACTTTGTGGGGTCTGACACGCCTCCTTCTGCCTGTAACATACATTTAACAAAACCATTATACCCTGATTTCCCATTTTCAATGGGCTCAGGGTATAAAAATATAAATAACTACTAATGCAATAAAATATATATATATATATATATATTCGCTTCTAATCGCAAATCAAATATTAGAGACTTGTGCTTTGGCAAATACACACATATGAATGCCATAAATAAGTTGTGAAAGTTTGATGCACTTAGTCCATCGCTAAGAAAAGTTATTAAACAATTAAGTTTCCATAGTAATGCCCACATTGCAGCCCAAGCGCAGTCGCTGCGTCAACTGCGCAGTTGGCAGAGCGCGCGCTTATGCGTGCGTGAATATGTATGTGTGTATGTGTTGTTTGTATGTATGCATACAAAATCGTATTGATATTTGGCTCTTCACAGGTATCCCCTAGTCGAGCAGTCTCGACTAGAGCACTCTTACTTGTTTCTGTATTGTATATATATATTTTTGTAATATTAATTTATTGTATTATTCCCAAACGATCATGACTAATGTTTCGTATGGCTTATTGGCCATACTCTACTACAAGCAACGCAACGCTCAGTATTACAAAATTTTTTTATTATCTAAATTTTTGTTTATTTTAAATTCTAGTTTTATCCCTAATCGATCAGCGCAGGGATCTCCTGTCTAATATTTCGTATGGCTTTTCGGGCCATACTCTACTACGAGCAACGCAATTATCGCTCAGTATTATAATCATTTCATTAACATTTCATTTTTGTTATCTATATCTTATTCTTATATTTAAGTTGCGCGCTCTTTGTAGCACTGTCGGTCCGTTGATCCGGTTGGTCTAGCTTGGTATGCTAGACGGTGCCAGTGATGGTCCTCGCACAGGTGTTGGGGCGCTGGTGCTGGTCTTCGCACAGGCTGTTGGAGCTAAGGTGTGGCGCCGCTTCACAGACGTGCCGTGTTGTCGTGGTTGTGTCTCATGTTGCTGTGCCCATTGGCTTCATCTTGTTGCGATTCAAATAAACAAGCTTATTATCAGTTGTGAATGGCTTCATTTATCAAAATGCCCGTGCTGTTGGTCACAATAATGCATCTGCCACATGTTAAGTATTATTTTTATAGTTACCGTTTCAGTTCATTTGGAGATTGGCAGTATCCTTGATGAACTTCTGGCTGGTGGTGTGGGAGGTGGCAGCTGCTTACTTCACTCTTCTCTGTATCGTTGCGCTGTGAGCGTACATTGATTTATTTTGCATTGCCAATAATGACGTTGCTGCTGTTGTTGTTCGCTGCTGCTACTGCTACAGCTGTTGTTTTTGACGACTGTTGCTGTTGTTGTTGTTGATCATTGTTGCTGTTGTTGTTGATCACTTTTGCAGTTGTTGTTGTTGTTGATCACTGTTGCTGTTGTTGTTGATCATTGTTCCTGTTGTTGTTGTTGATCATGCTGCGTCTTTTAACTGTTTATCTATAGCTCTATATATATATATATGTGTTTGGTTTTATTTAATTTTGAACATTTTCTGATTGACGTTGGCATCTGGGTTGGTTACTGGTTGTTATTATGAGCTGCTCTGCTTTGACTTCCTTCTTGTCGTGGATGATATTCTCCGCAGCGACGGCAGCGGCAATTGGACCTTCGTTGCTTTGATTTTTCATCGTTTTTCGTTTCATTAGTTAAGTTCTTTCGGACTCTTTTTTCCAACGATTTATTTTTTTTTCACAAGTTTACACAAATCACATTTTCGTGACACTTGTCACGGTCGCCATGTAAAGTGAAACACGTCTTTTTCGTTTCAAGTTTTAATCGAGAGTTTTCTCTCCGTTTTATTCAATTATATATTTGGCTTATTACATACAATATTCTAAGTGAGCTCTGCCGCTAAAAGCGTCGGCAGAGAGAGAGAGAGAGAGAGAGAGTTGCAGTACATATGTGCCAATGTGCTTATGTATATATACGTATATATGTACAGATGGTACCTACTCAAGAAGTGCTTGGGCTAGCGATCTCACGCTACGGCCCGTCCGCATAAGCGACGGATCGTATTACTACACTTATATATATATTTATGGTTGTATAAACATAACAAAAAAGGGTCTTTATGTTATGAGTTGATACTCTAACTTTAAGTTCGGCATATGACCACCTGTTATATTGTATGCTTTACAATACTGTGGGCATATGCTCATTTGGCATGCAACATACTACACTATGGAAAAACAAGTAAGAAAACTCTAGTCGGAGGTACCCGACTAGGAGATCCCCTGAGCCCCGTCCGATTTGTATTGTTTAATACGCTATATAGCTTGAATATAACATAAAATTTTGCAAAATTAAATTATAATTTTGAAATTTTATTCAACTAGAATGTATGTAAATCAAAAATAATAATAATATATAAATACAATAAACGGTCGATATATGATAAATACAAAACTACAGAAGCGGCTGAAAATGCAAACACAATTCAAGCACAGATTTGGTTGAAGAATATGCTAGAACGAATGTATTTGTGCACATGCATAGTAGACGCGCTTGCACGTTTCAATGTATGTGTACTTGTAAATGTTTTTTTCTGCGTGTCGCTGCCTTCCACGTGTGTGTGATTATTGGCCAAACGTTTTGTTTAATAAATCGGGACTGACTTAACGGAATTTGATGAAACTTTCAGCATATGATTCTATTGAATTTTTTACATTTTTTAAAAATTCTAATTTATTTACATGGTTATATTTGCAACAGACTCTCAATGGGTGGTTTAAGGGAGGGGGGTGGGTTAATTTGTAAAAAGAGCCGGTATCCAAAAAATAAAAAAAATAGAAATTGCATAAAATTCACATGAATCTATATGCAAAATTTGAGGGGTCTAGCTCTAAAGGTGTGGGAGATATTATTTTATGACCTGTTTTCGAAAAGGATTAAAATCGATAACAAAACAATAAAAATAGATATCGTTTTTTGGTAACAAACTTGACCTGCGCGTGCTATCCACAGACCCAACAAAAAAAATTCAAGTCTCTAGCTTGTCTAGATGCTTCAATCGACGCGTTCAAACATACGGACAGACGGACGGACGGACAGACGGACAGGGCTAAATCGACTCAGCTCGTCGCCCTGATCAAGAATATATATACTTTGTGGGGTCTGACACGCCTCCTTCTGCCTGTTACATACATTTAACAAAACCATTATACCCTGATTTCCCATTTGCAATCGTTGCCCTGATCAAGAATATATATACTTTGTGGGGTCTGACACACCTCCTTCTGCCTGTTACATACATTTAACAAAACCATTATACACTGATTTCCCATTTTCAATGGGCTAAGGGTATAAAAATTAGAATCTACAAGGAGACCCTGATGAAGGTCGAAGTTGCCGACCACCCCATGGACATCGATAAACCATCAACGAGCGAACATGGGAATGAGCCACCTAGAAGTCTATGGAAACAAAGAGAACGAGCTACAAAAGATGCCGTTTTTGCAAAATGGATGGCCACGGAATATTCAGGTTCCAAAAATTTAAAAACGCTCTATGCTTTAAATGCCTAGGCACCCATTGCACTAAAGATTGCAACAAGAATTGGCCATGCAACAAATGCGGTAAACCACATAACAATTTGCTTCACGAGCATGCAAATAAAAGAGAGACCTTCAGCAGCAATTGTCTTAAAGAAAACAAAGGACAAGATACGTTGCTGGCAACTGCGCTTATTCGGATTAAAAATAAATCTGAAAAATACATGCAACTAAAGGCACTCATCGATGGAGGCTAGCAAAATACATTAATATCATTAATATAATACAGTTAAACTTCACCGAAACAAGCGGAACGTGGCAGTTCAAAAAATTTCATAAAATGTTGAAACCTGAAAAATAGTGTTTACTTGACAATCAAACCAAGAACGTCAAGTAAATTCATCACCACAACGCAGGCTCTTGTCATGCGAAAACTATAGAGAGCTTTACCGAGCAAGAAAATTTACATGGATGTCAATAAAGATTGGATGGGCTGCGAGCTAGCAGATCCATATTTCAACGAGCCCAGTAGAATATATGCCATCATTGACGTTGATCTACTTCCCCTAATAATGTTGGGAAAAGTTAAGAAAATCAACGAAACACTGGGACAAAAACTAAGCTTGGATGGATTGTTTCTGGCAACATAGCTGGAAAGTAACTCAAGCGATTCAGAAGATGGAAACGTTTGTGAGAACACGTTCTAGAAAACAACCATAAAAGATAAAGAAGGCCGGTTAGTAATCTCCATACCATTAAAAAACAAGTAAGAACGTTGCCTTAGGGCGAGACCTAAGGCGTGATACTCGTTTCCCACAGGGGCATCTGGTATTTTAAATTCAATAATTTATCTCAAATTTTGCATTTATGTAGATTCATGTGAATTTTATGCAATTTCAATTTTTGCAAATATAACTATGTGAATGAATTAGCATTTTTATAAAATGTAAAAAATTCCATAGAATCATATGCTGAAAGTTTCATCAAGTTTCGTTAAGTCAGTCGCAATCTATTAAACAAAACGTTTGGCCAATTATGACACGCACGCGTTAAGCAGCGACAGCAAAATATATTTACATTTACACATACGTACATACATTGAAACGTGCAAGCGCGTTTGCTTATGCATGGTCACAAATAAATTCAGCGCCATTCATTCTAGCATATTCTTCAACCAAAATTGTTATTGAGTTGTGCTTGCATTTTCAGCCGCTTCTTTAGTTTTGTATTTGTCAAATATCGCCCTTTATACGCATACATTCAACCGACCACCGTTTTTGTATGTACACATATAAATACATACGTTCATATGCGCGCATTATAGCATTTTCTAAGAATCACAATTGCAATTGATTTATGTTTATATTATGTTTGCATTAACAGCAGCTTCTATAGTTTTGTATTTGTCAAAAGTCGCCCTTGTAGTGATTTGCCAACAGACAATGCAAAACTTATGTGGCGCAGCAGGTAGATGAAAAGCGTGTAAGCAAAAGGGTCCGCGTTCGAGACGCGGCGGCGGCGACGGCATGAAAATAGTTGCGCAGCTGTTCGTGCCTACATACATACATACCTGATGGGACCTATCGTCAATTTTTTTGTGTGTAAATAATTTTGTTCGGACTAAGTCGATTACACAAATATCGGTATTTGATATTTACATTTTTTTTAGGGTCACACATACAAAAAGAAAATAACATAACTGACCTAGGCTATACGAAAAATGATAATCTTAGCAGATAAATTATTTGCAGAACTTCAACATTAAATCGAATTACATATATTTCTCAGAAATGCCGTTTGTCGTCTTAGCAATTCTTATTAAGCTTATTTATATAGGTGGCACAGGCATATGAATTTTGCAGCTGGGCGTTACAAATTTTGTTGCCAATTTGCCAAGCCCCCAGTAGGCGTAGACATATCATATTTGGCAAGTTCCTAGAAGGAGTCTAGGGTAACGTAACTGCAAAGTTTGGATGCTTACACTCCAAAAATGTGTAAGTTACAGGGTATTTTTTCGATATACCACGCCCCCAAAGGGGCGTAAGATTTATTTTTGGGGAATCAATAGAGGAGGCCCCCAGTAACACAAACATCCAATTTGGAATCGTCTAGCTCTAAAACTGTAGGAGCTATAAGCTTTTTCCGATTTGCCACGCCCCCTGAAGGCGTAGGTATGTCCGCCATATCTTTTTGATCTTGGGTTGCTTATCCGAGCATATATATATCAAATTTCAAGTCTCTAGCATCAATAGTGCTCAAAATATAGCTGATCTTGTAAAATCACTATATATTCAGATCCGATTTGCCACGCCCCCAGTGGGCGTGGACATAAAATTTTTTATCAATCTTTATAGAATCGAAGCGTTAAGATACGTGCCAAATTTCAGCATTCTAGCTTTAAAACTGTAGAAGTTACAGTTTTCGCGATTTGCCACGCCCCCAATGGGCGTAGATATATCCGCCATATCTTTTTGAACTTGGGTGGTCAACGCAAGTATACATTCCAAATTTCAACTCTCTAGCTCTTCAACTAATATGATTTCTATGATTTCTATTAACTATGGGCGCAACCATTTTCCGATTTGCCACGCCCCTAGTGGGCGTATGCGGAAAATTTTGACACTTTATAATTCGAGGGTATACACGAGTATATGTTCCAAATTTCAAGTCTCTAGCTTGAATAGCGTAGAAAAATATTGCATTCATACGGACAGACGGACATTTCACAAAACCAATATACTCTTTTTCCCTTTGGGAAACGAGTATAAAAATCTTCGAGCTGGGAAACTCTCGAAAACAGGCTATGGCACGTTTACTACAAATGGAAAACAAATTGATGAAGCATCCGAAAATCTTCATGGAATACAAGGCCTTCATGGAAGAATACGAGAATCTAGGTCACATGGAACAAGTGAATACTCTCGGCCAAGGCAAATACTACTGCCACATCAAGCAGTAGTGAGAACAAACAGCCTTACTATTAAATTAAGAGTAGTGTTCGATACGTCAGCAAAAACTTTCAGTGGATTAAGTCTAAATGATTTGATGCTAATCGGCCCAAAAATACAAAAAGATATTTTCGATATTTTGGTCATGTGGCGACAATGGAAGTATGTGATACAGCCGACATCGAAAAAATGTATCGATAGATTAAGATTGCTAAAGCTGATCAGGATTATCAGTACATCCTCTGGAGAGACGACACAAAAATACCAATCAAGGAGTACAAGCTAACTACAGTGACGTACGGGACTTCAACTGCACCATTCTTAGCTGTTCGTTACCTTCAGGAATTGTCAAATCAACACTGCCAAGGGAACAATCAACGGATGAGAACAATCAAAGAAGATTTCTACATGGATGACGTCATCCCTGGTGGCGATTCAACATACGACTGCATTAACACTCAAACAGCAGTCTTAAATATCATTGAAAAGACTGGTATGCACCTACGGAAATGAGTGTCAAATGATGACACGATCATCGCTGGAATTAAGGACGGAGACTCAACGGAAAAAATAATAATCAACAAAGATGAGTCAATTAAAACCCTCGGTCTACAATGGGACCCCAAAAAGGATGACTTCACATTTGTTGTCGATTGCCCAAAATTAGTACGCATTACAAAACGTCTAATCCTATCCTAATTGACAAGAATATATTGGGATGGCTTAAACGAGTCACACTGCTTCATCCAAGAACTGTGGAAACTGCCGCTAACTTGGGACAAAGAACTGGAGCCTAGTTTGGTCATCTACTGGCAAGAATACACAAGCGCATTGCCAGAGCTAGCCAAAACTAATATACCATGCTGGTCTGGACAATCAAGCACTGATGCAACGGAACTACATGGGTTTTGCAACACATCAGAAAAAGCATATGCAGCGGTGGTATATACCAAAGTTGGAGCCAAAGTCACTTTGCTAGTAGCAAAAAGCAAAGTAAATTCAATAAAGAACAAGAAGACAATTCCCAATTTAGGGCTATGTGCAGTTCATATAATATGCAAGCTATTAGTAAAAGTACAAGCAATAGTTGGAAGTCATATCAAAACGCAAGCATTGAGTGACTCGCAAATTACGCTAGTTTGGAGTTTACAAGCGTAGCAAAGATAAATTAGTCAAAACTAGAGTCGACGAAATAAACAAAAAAAAAAACTGCCCCACGTCAAATGAAAACACGTAAAATCAGCAGACAGCCCAGCAGATGTCGCTTCAAGAGGAAGTGCCCCGAAGCACTTAGCAGCATGCGACATTTTGTGGAATGGCCCTGAATGGTTGAAAAAACACTCAGATCAGTGGCCACGATGTGAAAAGCCAGATACAGTTATAGTAACAACTATAACAACAAAGGAAAACTACCTACTCCCACTGTTAACGAAATTCTCATCAATGAATAAGCTAAAAAGTGTTGTTGCTTGCGTAATATATACGATTTATAGCAAAATTATGAGGAAAGAAGCACCAGCCGACGTATCGCACTGTTGAAGAAATAAAAAAACCCAAAATAGTCATTGTAAAATTGCAACAAGAACTTGATTTTGGACAAGAAGTTAATTTACTCAAGGAACTGGAAAATCTCTGGAAGCTAAATTAATTACAAAGGCTCAACCCCTTTCTGGATGGAGACGGAGTATTACGTGTAGGAGGCCGTCTTTAAACCGCAATGGTGCCATATGATGTAAAACACCCAATAATAGTTGGAAAATAACATCTTGCTTGGCTGATTATAAAAAACGCACATAAGGAAACCTTACACGGCGGACTGAAGCTGATGAGAAACTTTGTTCAAAGGGAGTTGGATTTTTGGCATACGCAACGCATTAAAAAAGTACTTACGGGAATGTGTTACCTGTATTACGTACAAACAGGAAATGGCCAGCCAATTAATGGGATATTTACCAGTGTATCGAGTAACTGGTGATTACCCGTTTCAATACACTGGCATTGACTACGCTGGACCTTTTCAAATTCGCTGTTCCGAAGGAAGGGGTCAAAAATCATAAAAAGGGTACATATATATATCAATAAACAATATCTGTTTGTTACCAACTCAAAATAAGGATAAGCCAGCCGACCCTCCAAATTAACGAAGAAAAACACGATCAACAAAGTTTGCGACTTGAAAAGCTACAATTTTAAGCCTGCTAATCATATTGCAAGTAGCAAGTGCCACCATAAAATCTTCTACAAAGACAAACAAGATAAAAATCCAGGATATAGATCAGCAAAAAGCGATGATAATGGACAAACTTGGAAAAGTGGAAGTCGTCTCATCAAGCTGGCAGATGCTGGTTTACTACAACATGGAAGCATATTTCGAAGTGTTGAAGCAAGCATATGAGCTTATGACAAAAACAGATGTCATTTGCGAAAAATTGGGGTATTCAACGACTTCTGTATAACAGCAAGCACCACAATAAAATTGAAAATAGAACAGATTAAGGAGCAAAATAATATCATGAGCCAAACGGCAAATAGGAAAAAGCGGCTTACAATGTTCTTCGATATTGGCACCGCAAACAGATTAAAGGAAAACTTGCAAAATATCAAAACGAACAACACCTTTATGATTATATCAGCAACCAGACATCAATAATCAATGAAACGGCAAACCTTATGCAATCTACTACAGAAGAGGTGAATAAAAACTTTGAAAAAGTCACAATGGAGATAAACAAGATATCAAACACGATGAAAGAGCACTTCTTCGTATACAAGGAGTCTGTAAAGTTCTTCATGTTGAGCATCCAAGTGCGAAACTGGATTGATGAAGTAGAAGAAATTCAGGCAGCTGTGATTGCCCTTTTGACAGATATCAACCAAGGAAGAGATCAGCCATTCCTGGTTGAGCCAAATAAGATGTTGACCGAACTCGTCGAGATCCACAAAAAGTTACAAATTAACCAACTTCTTCCTGGCGGAAATTCTCCGAAGCGGCTTCAATTAATATATAAACTTATGAAAGCACAAGCAATATTTAAATACAACGTGCTAGTCATAGACGCAAGGCTGCCAATTTATGTAAACCAACATGCCACTCTCTTCGAAACAGTACGTATACCACTCGCACTCAATGGAAGAAAGCTGATTCCGACAATCAAAATGAAATTCTTTATTTTCAACACTGAGATAAATGCATACCACTCAATGACTGAAATGAAAGTAAGTCGTTGTCGATATGAAGACGAAGACACATACTTATACGAAGAAAGTTGGGTGTGAGAAGATGCAGATGACGAGAGTTTTGAAATACGCTTCTTAAGCCAAACAACAAGCAGCCGTGCAAGATGACCGAGCACGAGGAAGATACCTTTATTAAAAAGATGAACGGAAAAAACAGGTGACTCTTCAAAATATTTGAGAAGAAGTCAGCCCACATCTATGAACTATGACCATTGAGCCTGATGCGATATATTTAGAATATATGAGAGATCAACGCTGAGCATTACAACCTCAGCGATAGGATAAGAATAACTAATAGATGAACGCTAAGGCCTACAACCTCAACAATAATGCAAGAATGCAATAGACTAATGCTGAGCCTTACAAACTCAGCAATAGACGCACTAGATTCAAGTGATGAAATTATGCATGATGCTGGGTATATAACCCAACCTCAGAAGAATAAAGGACTAATTGTAATTTGTGATTTCCATTCTATAAATTCCTTGATATGTGCATTGTTAAGTCTGATTTTGCTATTAGTGTCATCTATTGAGTTAGTGTGCATGTAATTGTGAGGTGATCCTTGGTCCATTTGACGCATCGAGGGGCGTGTTGGCAGTATTTCTGTGTGTTTATATTCTAAGCATCTATGACACTGAGTGATGACCGCTTTAGCAATAGTGCTCAATCTTAAAGATTTAGCCAAGAAATCGGTTTATATTGAAAACATCTTTATTGTTATTTCTCGGCACCAATGCTATGCAAAATAGTGTGCTCTTGTTCTTAGTCTTCTTGTCGACGACAACAACAGACGAGCGAACAGAATGGCCGAACTTGGCAAAAACATCGATAATATCTTTGTGTGTTCCTCTGTATAATCCACGAATGACACATCGAAAACGACGTCCTTCCTTCAATTGCCAGGAATGATATTGATGAGTTTTGTCTTTACCCATTTTGTCAAAGCTCTATAGCCGTCTGAGGTTAAACAGTTCACACGAATGTTGTTATTGCCACAATTTTTCATTGTAAAGTCGTCACCACTGATGGATAAAATGCTTTTCTTGAGTTGATAAAAGTCTGGGATATCCTAAATAATAATTGGAGATGGCTTGACTAATTGCGTTTTGGAAGTGGAGGGCACTGATTTAGTGCTGTCAACCCCCAAATTCTCAGTGTTAATATCTGCTTCCTCTAGAAGAGCAAAGCGATTGTGATTTGAAATCAGAGTAGATGAAACCAGATCTAATTCGGAGCTAATCCGACAGTTAGTGATAGTGGACAACTCAGGAAGTGGTGTAAAATCGACGTCCATTCATGCGGAGACCTCGTTATCTGAGAGTGTGGTTGAATACATGCTAACAGCATCGGATATTTCAAAGAGCTCAGAGTCAACAGACTCATTACTGCGATTATTCCTTTAAGCTAACGTCTGAGATTTTGCGAGGTTGATCTGAGCTAGAGTTTACATTTGTTATTTTTTTATTACTTCCTTCATTCAGTTTAATTTTAGTAACGAGACTGGATAAAGTAAAGAGACTGGATAACACAATTTCCAAAAAGCCAAAAGAATTATTGAAATCTGAATAACAGAAAATAATAAATAGACGAAATGACTAGCTTTACAATAATAAAATTGAGGGAAAAAAAAAAGTTCAGATTTGAATAAGTTTTAGGAAATTATAACGTCTGAATAGTAAGAGCAGTAGACTACATCTGCTCTAATTTTCACTTGCTTGCACGAGTATAAAACTCGTTTCCCAAAGGGAAAAAGAGTATATTGGTTTTGTGAAATGTCCGTCTGTCCGTCTGTCCGTATGAATGCAATATTTTTCTACGCTATTGAAGCTAGAGACTTGAAATTTGGAACATATACTCGTGTATACCCTCGAATTATAAAGTCAAGATTTTCCGCATACGCCCACTAGGGGCGTGGCAAATCGGAAAATGGTTGCGCCCATAGTTAATAGAAATCATAGAAATCATATTAGTTAAAGAGCTAGAGAGTTGAAATTTGGAATGTATACTTGCGTTGACCACCCAAGTTCAAAAAGATATGGCGGATATATCTACGCCCATTGGGGGCGTGGCAAATCGGGAAAACTGTAACATCTACAGTTTTAAAGCTAGAATGCTGAAATTTGGCACATATCTTAACGCTTCGATTCTATGAAGATTGATAAAAAAATTTTATGTCCACGCCCACTGGGGGCGTGGCAAATCGGATCTGAATATAGAGTGATTTTACAAATTCAGCTATATTTGGAGCACTATTGATGCTAGAGACTTGAAATTTGATATATATACTCGGATAAGCAACCCAAGATCAAAAAGATATGGCGGACATACCTACGCCTTCAGGGGGCGTGGCAAATCGCAAAAAGCTTATAGCTCCTACAGTTTTAGAGCTAGAGGATTCCATATTGGATGTTTGTGTTACTGGGGGCCCCCTCTATTGATTCCCCAAAAATAAATCTTACGCCCCTTTGGGGGCGTGGTATATGGAAAAATACCCTGTAACTTTCACATTTTTGGAGTGTATGCATCCAAACTTTGCAGTTACGTTACCGTAGACTCCTTCTAGGAACTTGCCAAATATGATATGTCTACGCCTACTGGGGGCGTGGCAAATTGGCAACAAAATTTGTAACGCCCAGCTGCAAAATTCATATGCCTGTGCCACCTATATAAATAAGCTTAATAAGAATTGCTAAGACGACAAACGGCATTTCTGAGAAATATATGTAATTCGATTTAATGTTGAAGTTCTGCAAATAATTTATCTGCTAAAATTATCATTTTTCGTATAGCCTAGGTCAGTTATGTTATTTTCTTTTTGTGTAATGTAAATATCAAATACCGATATTTGTGTAATCGACTTAGTCCGAACAAAATTATTTACACACAAAAAAATTGACGATAGGTCCCGCCGTCTCCGCCGCGTCTCGAACGCGGACCCTTTTGCTTACACGCTTTTCATCTACCTGCTGCGCCACATAAGTTTTGCATTGCCTGTTGGCAAATCCGAAACTACTTCACTACAAGGGCGACTTTTGACAAATACAAAACTATAGAAGCTGCCGTTAATGCAAACATAATATGAACATAAATCAATCGCAATTGTGATTCTTAGAAAATGCTGAAATGCGCGCATATGAACGTATGTATTTATATGTGTACATACAAAAACGGTGGTCGGTTGAATGTATGCGTATAAACGGCGATATTTGACAAATACAAAACTAAAGAAGCGGCTGAAAATGCAAGCACAACTCAATAACAATTTTGGTTGAAGAATATGCTAGGATATGCCCTAGGTCTCGCCCTAAGGCAACGTTCTTACTTGTTATACCCTGAGCCCATTGAAAATGGGAAATCAGGGTATAATGGTTTTTTGAAAATGTATGTAACAGGCAGAAGAAGGCGTGCCACACTCCATAAAGTATATATATTCTTGATCAGCGCGACAAGACGAGTTGATATAGCCCTGTCCGTCTGTCCGTCCGTCCGTTCGTCCGTCCCTCCGTCCGTGTGAACGCTGAGATATTTTTAAGTACGCAACGTAGAGACTTGAAATTTCACATGAATACTCGATAATACCATATGCTGCACAAGTTTACAAAATGTTTCGATAACACATTCCATTTCGATTTTATGAGCATTTATCGATAATTTTAATGTGTTTTTATTAAAGCGTGGTTTGTACATCGTTTGAGCAAGAGAATTCAAATTCGAATTCAATTCATCCCCCAATAGCCCCCTATTTGTAAAAAGCGTAAATCAAATACTAGAGACTTGTGCTTTGGCAAATACATGCATGCCATTAATAAGTTGTGAAAGTTTAATGTAGTTAGTCCATCGCTAAGAAAAGTTATTAAACAATTAAGTTCCCATAGTAATGCCCACATTGCAGCCCAAGCGCACTTGCTGCGTCAACTACGCAGTTGGCAGAGCGCGTGATTAAGCGTGCGTGCATATGTATGTGTTGTTTTTATGTATGCATAAAAATATCGTAGAATAATTTGATATTTGGCTCTTCGAAGGGCTCAGGGTATCCCCTAGTCGAGCAGTCTCGACTAGAGAACTCTTGTTTCTCATTATTTACATATGTATAATATATAATATATATATATATATATATATATATATATATATATATATATATATATATATATATATATATATATATATATATATATATAATCATATATGTATACAGGAAAATGTGTTACACTGATCATCGCTGCAAGCTACTTACATGTGCTCATTAGTTATACCATTTATTTAAGAAAGTGGGACTAATTTAACGGAATTCAATGAAACTTTCAACATATAAATCTAGTGCATTTTCCATATTTTATAAAAATTATAACTCATTCACAACTATATTTGTAACAGATCTTTCAAGATAATTTTTATATAAATATTACCGGTTCAGTATATAAAATAATAAACATCAATTTAAAAAAATATAAGAGACATAAGGGAAATACATATAGATTTTTTTTTTCATTTTAACAAAACTAATATACTCTGAGTTCCTATTTTCGAAGGGTTCAGGGAGTCATAACATATTGGAACTGACTTAACAGTATATAATAAAAATTTCAGCATATGAATTAATTGACTTTTTACATTTTATATCTTGAAAGGGAATTTTTTAATAAAAAGTGAAATTGCATAAAATTCACATGAATCCAAATGCTAAATAAAACTATTAAGATATTTTGGTAAATTACTTTGTTCACTATAGACTAACGCATATAGATAATAGCTTTGGGCCATTGCGAGGGTTGTATTGAAACATAAACGAATGAGCTGTGTATCATAGAGGGGGTCGTGTTAAAACAATAAACGAATTATTGAAGACAAACATCCCAATCAGTTTTATAAACTGGAAACGACGATCAAAAATATTTATTGATAGTTCCAAGATTTTTTTTAAAAAAAAACCTTTGGAGAATCTGACCTAAGATTTCCATTAGTAAACAAGTCACAAATATCATATATTGCAATAATTTTCCATGTTTCAAAAAAACATATCATATTTCATATTGCAAGGCGGTAACTTTGCGTTCTTCGTCGTTTTTGATGAGCTGGTAAACGTTGAGCTTATAAGCTGTTTCTTGGCTTGGAAAAGTTCTTTATTATTGTCTGCCCAGAGATTTTTATTTATATTTTGCCAGGTACTCACAATCCGAACTTTTGTTTTTAATTCTTTTAAGTTGGAGATAGTTTTCCGTAATGGGGCATCTTCCTAAAATATTCCACTGTAAGTACGGAATACAGAGTACGGACTCTGCTAATTTAAGCTTCATACATGATGGATATTGTCAAATACAAATTTAAAGCCCCAACTTCCAGCTCTTGTTTCATTGTACTTTTATTACTTTCACCCTTTAGAAATGAAGTCGACACAAAAGCTATTAGGAATTCAGTTCGGCTATAAGTTAAAAACCGTTCCGCAATCTTGTTTATTTGCTTCAGTTATTATGCAAAATTCGAGCTAAAATCTGATTACAGTCAGAATATGTTGGCTGAAAAAGTTTATCTCTAAGATACTGGACTGCATTCTGGCGTTCATTTTCTATTCAAAAGCAAAATTCTTTTTATAAAACTAGGTGCCGTGAATATTCGGCGAAATTTTTAATGACGCGTCTCAAATAATTTGAAAATGTAACAAATCATCCAACACATCATATAATACTCGAGTTTTAGATTGTATTTCCTACATATGTTAAGAACATCTCCTAAATGTTTAAGCATATGGTTTTCGGAACAACTAATAATCATTAAGTCATTAATATAAAATAATGCTTGCGAATGATCGAGCCCAAATTCATCATTTTCTAAAACGAATTTGGCACTATTTTCAAACCAAAAGGCTGTCGCGTGAAGCGATTTGAGCCCTTTCTCGTCGAAAAAGACGTTACATTTCTAGAAAGTCTTTCAATTCTCTGTAGGGAAAACCTCAACAGACATCAAATATATTGGTCTGCCTAATTAATCTAAAATGTCATAAATGCTTGGACGTGGAAACTTATCAGACGGGAGCCTTTTGATTTATTTTATGATTGTCAATTACTAATTTATTTATTTTTATTCACAGCCCGGAAAGACTTTTTTTGGAAATAATACAAAGGAGACGCTGATGATTTAACTAAATTGTAGTTTATCAATTACCCAACATGCTTCTGTATATCTCCTACTTAGCTATAAGGACTCCTATCAAAATGAAAATTCAGGGTATGAAAATTTGTAATAGGAAGCAGGAGGCGTGCCACAAAGTATATATATATTGATCAAGACGACAGCTGAGTCGATTTAGCCCTCCCCATATGTTTGAAACCATCGATCTTGGAAGCCAGTCGGAAAATTGAACATTTTTTGTAGGTCCGTGTATAGCACGCGAAGGTCAAGTTTGCTTACAAAAATCGATAATTATTTTTATTCGAATGTTAAATATTAAACATATTATCGAAATCGGATTTTATAATTAAATATCATTCATTTTTATAGCTATAAAATTGTTTATATAAATATATATAAATATATTCAGTTTTGATTTTTGTTATATTTATATATTTTCAGTACCGCCTCCAAATTTTACAAAAGCCCCCTTTCAAGGTTAGCTAAAAATAAAGCGATATGAATAAGTCACGTTTATAGAAAATCTAAAAAATTCAATAGAATTATATACTTAAAGTTTCATTCAATTCTAATAAATCAATCCGAATTTAATAAACGAATTGCTTGGACAATTTTCACATGCACGAAGCAACCAGTGCTCGTCAGCATAAAAAATGGTATATTGATCAATTTGTATTGTAAGCAAGGATTTTTGCATTTCATAGAATCAAAATTGCGGCTAATTTTTGCTTACATCACGCTTTAATTTTCTGCCGCTTATTAAGTTTTGTGTTTGATAGATAAAGCCTTGCAGTGAACTATATTGGACAGGGTTTAGGGGATCTCCTAGTCAGGCACCCTTAATAAAATTTAAAAGTTTTAAATAAAACAGTTCTCGATTATATTAGGCAAACTTGATCTGCGCATGCTACAGACCAATAAAGAAATAAGTGTGCTCTAGTCGAGACTGCTCGACTAGGACATACTCTGAACCATTATTCTAAACATGCTACGCTTCTTTTATGCATACGTACAAACAACCCATACACACACATATGCACAATTATGCAGTTGCCGCAGCGACTGCGCTTGGGCTGCAGTGTAAGCATTGCAATGGGAACTTAATTGTTGAGCTTAATTGTTGAAAAAGTTTTCTTAGAGATGGATGATCTTCATTAAACTTTCACAACTTATTTGTGACATTCATATGTGTATATTTGTCAACAAGTACAAGTCTCTAATATTTTAAACACTTTTTTTGCAAATTGGGGGCGAATAGGACATGACATCCAAAATTTAAATATTATACAATCTCCGTATTCTCAAACGATGTACAAATCGCGGTTAAAAAACGTATTTGGATTATCGATAACAAACAAATGGAATGATTTATCGATTTGATAATTCCGTACTGCGTATGGTATGCGCGACAATACATTTCAAATTGCAAATTTTTAGCTTTTGTACTTTCGAAGATCTCAGCGTTCACACGGACGGACAGACAGACGGACAGGCCTAAATCGACTCAGATCGTCGCCCTAATAATGATTATATACTTTGTGAGGTCTGCCACTCCATCCGCCTGTTTCATACATTTAACAAAATCAAACAAATATTTATATATGCCGGAGTTGCGTCGTTCTCCATATTAGCGAAGCGCGATTCGACTCGTATGCAGACTATCACGAAACGCACAGCGCTGTCGTCCCGCTAAAACGGTACTTTCCGAATCGAAAAAATACAGTCGAGCAGCCGCGATGAAACATTACTATTATTATGAAATACCCAGAAACGCACAGCCGCACACACAGCACGAACGGCCTTCCTGACCTTGTGGAGAAAAGTCTAAATTATTTTCTTTTCTTATTATTATTTCAAACAAGAGATAAAGTTTTTTCACAAGAAAATCAATTTTCTTTTTATAATTCATTCTTCATACTTCATACTTCAAAACAACGTTAACATCGGAGTAGAGCGAGTTTATTCGTTAAACTGTCTCACATAACTGATTGTTACAAAAGAGAATCAATATATATAAGTATATAGGAATAAATATGTGACTAAAGCTAAATACATAATTGATACATAAGCGATCACGCCATGGGTTCATGGGCGCTAAGCCGACTCAGCATAATTGTGTCAGCATATTTGTCGTAGAGCGGCTATTGCTCCCAACCAACAATTTAAGTCCATTGCGGTCCTCGATGATGCTTATTTCGTTGAGGAGATTTCGCCGCTTGATTGAGCATGCTCGCCGATACCAGAATTGATATATGAGTACAAGAATACACAATACAATACTGTGGACTAGAGGTGGAGAACTATCGATAATTGGCTTCAATACTATCGACCGTGCAGTCGATAGTGTAGCCCGACAAACAAATTTATTTTCAATAAATATAATAAATATATGGTTTATTTCAGCCTAAAGTTTCGAATAACAAATAAAAGGATATTTACATTTTCTACTTTAAGGCGTGTTCGCCTCTCCGAAATTATTTGCCCCGCCTTGCCAAGTGTTCTTTCGGATTCCGCGGGCGTAGCGGCAACGCACAGATATTTGCAAAACAGGATTGCAATATTTGGAAAGTCAGTTTGATTCAACTCATTTTATATATTATCAAATATTTATGTATAATAATTATCCATGTCCATGTGTCATAATTTAAATAAAAAATGTCAGCCAATCATGGGTACAAAAAAAAACAAGTAAGAACGTTGCCTTAGGGCGAGACCTAAGGCGTGATACTCGTTTCCCACAGGGGTATCTGGTATTTTAAATTTAATAATTTATCTCAAATTTTGCATTTTTGTAGATTCATGTGAATTTTATGCAATTTCAATTTTTGCCATGTGAATGAATTAGCATTTGTACAAAATGTAAAAAATTCAATAGAATCATATGCTGAAAGTTTCATCAAGTTCCGTTAAGTCAGTCGCAATCTATTAAACAAAACGTTTGGCCAATTATGACACGCACGCGTTAAGCAACGACAGCAAAATATATTTACATTTACACATATGTACATACATTGAAACGTGCAAGCATGTTTGCTTATGCATGGTCACAAATAAATTCAGCGCCATTCATTCTAGCATATTCTTCAACCAAAATTGTTATTGAATTGTGCTTGCACTTTCAGCCGCTTCTTTAGTTTTGTATTTGTCAAATATTGCCCTTTATACGCATACATTCAACCGACCACCGTTTTTGTATGTACACATATAAATACATACGTTCATATGCGCGCATTTCAGCATTTTCTAAGAATCACAATTGCGATTGATTTATGTTTATATTATGTTTGCATTAACAGCAGCTTCTATAGTTTTGTATTTGTTAAAAGTCGCCCTTGTAGTGAAGTAGTTTCGGATTTGCCAACAGGCAATGCAAAACTGATGTGGCGCAGCAGGTAGATGAAAAGCGTGTAAGCAAAAGGGTCCGCGTTCGAGACGCGGCGGCGACGGCATGAAAATAGTTGCGCAGCTGTTCGTGCCTACATACATACATACCTGATGGGACCTATCGTCAATTTTTTTGTGTGTAAATAATTTTGTTCGGACTAAGTCGATTACACAAATATCGGTATTTGATATTTACATTTTTTGTTAGGGTCACACACACAAAAAGAAAATAACATAACTGACCTAGGCTATACGAAAAATGATAATTTTAGCAGATAAATTATTTGCAGAACTTCAACATTAAATCGAATTACATATATTTCTCGGAAATGCCGTTTGTCGTCTTAGCAATTCTTATTAAGCTTATTTATATAGGTGGCACAGGCATATGAATCTTGCAGCTGGGCGTTACAAATTTTGTTGCTAATTTGCCACGCCCCCAGTAGGCGTAGACATATCATATTTGGCAAGTTCCTAGAAGGAGTCTAAGGTAACGTAACTGCAAAGTTTGGATGCTTACACTCCAAAAATGTGAAAGTTACAGGGTATTTTTCCATATACCACGCCCCCAAAGGGGCGTAAGATTTATTTTTGGGGAATCAATAGAGGGGGCCCCCAGTAACACAAACATCCAATATGGAATCCTCTAGCTCTAAAACTGTAGGAGCTATAAGCTTTTTGCGATTTGCCACGCCCCCTGAAGGCGTAGGTATGTCCACCATATCTTTTTGATCTTGGGTTGCTTATCCGAGTATATATATCAAATTTCAAGTCTCTAGCATCAATAGTGCTCAAAATATAGCTGAATTTGTAAAATCACTCTATATTCAGATCCGATTTGCCACCAGTGGGCGTGGACATAACATTTTTTTATCAATCTTCATAGAATCGAAGCGTTAAGATATGTGCCAAATTTCAGCATTCTAGCTTTAAAACTGTAGAAGTTACAGTTTTCCCGATTTGCCACGCCCCCAATGGGCGTAGATATATCCGCCATATCTTTTTGAACTTGGGTGGTCAACGCAAGTATACATTCCAAATTTCAACTCTCTAGCTCTTCAACTAATATGATTTCTATGATTTCTATTAACTATGGGCGCAACCATTTTCCGATTTGCCACGCCCCTAGTGGGCGTATCCGGAAAATCTTGACACTTTATATTTCGAGGGTATACACGAGTATATGTTCCAAATTTCAAGTCTCTAGCTTCAATAGCGTAGAAAAATATTGCATTCATACGGACAGACGGACAGACGGACAGACGGACATTTCACAAAACCAATATACTCTTTTTCCCTTTGGGAAACGAGTATAAAAATAATATTTCCAAGTCTGTGGCGTTATGAAAATAGCAGCAAATAGCTTTATATAAAAATTTTTTCTGTTCTTTTAAAAAAAAATTATTATTAACAAGTAAGAGTACTCTAGTCGATACTGCTCGCTAGGGAATACCCTAAGCCCTGTGAAGAGCCAAATATCAAATCATTCTACGATTTTTTTATGCATACATACAAACAACACATACACACATACATTTGCACGCACGCATAAGCGTGCGCTCTGCCAACTGCGCAGTTGACGCGCTGATCAAGAATATATATACTTTATGGGGTGTGGCAAGCCTCCTTCTGCCTGTTACATACATTTTCACAAAACCATTATAGCCTGATTTCCCATTTTCAATGGGCTCAGGGTATAAAAATGAGAGGAAAATAAAAAAAGAAAAATAATAAAAAAATTGATAATTCGATTTCATGAAATCAGCAATTCAAGAATCAATCCAAGTCAATCAATATATTTTCAACTGTTTTAGATTTTAAATCTTAAAATGGGGGGCCATGGGTCCAAAGTAAACGATAGCACAGCAGGTGTGATTAACGCCATAGAAGTTGTGGATCCCACTCCACATCTAGACACCCAAATTCAGCTGTTGATTGTACTAACAGTACTCACAGCTTTAAATCTTATATTAAAAGCGTATTTAATATATAAGAGAACGTTTAGAAAGAGATATCTTAGTCGAGCCAATGAACTAGATAAAGTCTAAAATACAACTACGAATATACAAATTTAATAGAAACTAGTTAACAAAAGTCTATTAATTAATGGAATGGGGAGAAATAGTAGCACACTTCAAGAAACACCGTGCAGAATTCGATAAATCATTTAAGTGCCTTAATAAAAGTGCACAAATATCGAATGAAACAAAATTAAAGCACGTTAAGATATTAATAAATAGCTTCAAATCGGTTCGAGAAATTGTTAACAATAATACAACAAGATTGCAAGCGTTACATTTATATAAGTCAAACGAGGTGTTAAGCAGACTAAAGGAAAACCTTAAATATATTTAGGAGAGGCACAATATAAACAAATTCCTCCCGAATGTACTTAACACACCAGCTAGTTTTGTAGAGTCAGTTTTAATAGAAACTGCCCAAGACAACGACTCAGAAATTGATGATAAAGAGTCAATTAATCCAATTATAAACATGGCTCACACAGTAGAAAGTTTTCTTAAACTAGCCTTATCATTGATTTCAGATTTCGATGGTAAGGCTGAAAACCTACAGAGTTTTCTCGATTCACTAATTCTTGTCGATTCATTAAAGGGAACTCATGAACAAATCGCAATAAGTCTAATGAAGACAAAGTTAAAAGGTCATGCTCGAAACCTAATTACCAATGAGCAGACAATTGTTGATATTATCGCGCAATTCGTCTGTAAAAGGAGAGTCAGTAAAAGTTATTTCTGCCAAACTCTTAAACTTGCAACAAAAGAGCAAAACTGCCAGCCAATAACCCAAAAGGTAGAAAAATTGACTAAGTCTCTAGAAGGAGCTTATATCAATGATGGCTTGTCCCTTGATCAATCTAATAATTACAGCACAGCACTTGCTGCCAAAGCTAAACTTATAATGCAGACAGGCACATTCAGTAACATGAATGATGCAATCACAAAATTTTTCAACAGCTGCACAGATGAAACAGGGTATGCTAACACTGTCCTGTTTGATAGGCAACAAAATAATAGAAGTAACCGTGGTAAGGTAATTTTCAAAACAATAACAAAAGTAATAGAGGAGGTTATAGGCGTCAAACCCAAAATAGAGGAAACTCTAGAGGTGGAAACAGCTATAACTATAACAACTATAACAATATGAGACTAGCACAAAATAGTGCGGAAAACTCCCAAAACCCTTTTAGGAAACAACCGATAAATAATAATGTGGTTCATACTATTAATTTAAATCTCAATATTTTTGCAAGCTTTTTAAATAGTTCAAGTAATTCAAATTTAATATTCCTTATAGACACTGGTGTAGATATTTCGATATTAAAGGTAAATTCAGATAATTATAATAATATATGTAAAGATAAAAAAATTAATGTTCAAGGAATAGGCCAGGGGATAATCAAATCCCGGGGCACTATTCGAATAGATCTACAATTTAAGCAGTATTTAATTCCTCACGAATTTAATTTAGATTTCGCAATTCCATGTGATGGAATTATAGGTATTGATTTCATAAAAAAATTCAATTGCATACTAGACTTTAACCCAACAGAGGACTAGTTAATATTAAGACCCCAAAATCTTACTTATTCAATGTATGTTCCAATAACATACATTTCCGGAGACAATTCAAAAATTCTGCCAGCAACATCTCAAGTGATAAGAAAATAGAAACTGATTCTACAGATGAATACATCTACATTCCTACTCAATAAGTACAAAAGGGAATTTATATTGCAAACACAACAACAAAATCCCAGTGTACGTTCGTCCGATTGTTGAATACAACTAATTCTGATAAACTATTAATAAACATAAATAATATCAAATATGAACCTCTATAAAACTACGAAGTGGTTCAAAATATAAATGAATCTAGAAACGAAACTGTTTTATCGCAATTGAAGAAAATTTTTCAACCCAATTTAAACAACAACCAACTGAATTGTGCACCAGGTACAGTGATGTTTTCGGATTACAAACTGAATGGATCACAACAAATAACTTTTATAAGCAAAAATTGAGATTGAAAGATAGCGAACCAGTATACAGTGGTTCACAGCTTATTTCAACCAGCACTTTAAAAAAAGTTTGTTTGGCTATAAAATCTAAACTATTGGCAATATCCAAAAAATTTAAACGCAGGTTGTTAGTGTGATGTTTTAAATATTACAAAATCAATTCATTTATTTTTTAAATATTTTTTCATTATTTAATAATGTTTAAAAACTAAAAAATGAGACCAAGACAGTTCCACAGCTTATTTCAACCACTTATGAAATAGCATTATTTAACATTATAAAAACTTAAAATAACAACAAATTAATACTTGGTGTGACCACCCTTTTGGCTAACTACCATTTTAAGCCTTTTTGGGATAGATTCCACCAACTTTTTAGTGACTTCTGGAGTAATTTTTTCCCATTCCTCAGCCAATGCAGTTTTTGGGTCCGATTTGTTTGAAATTTTGTGTTTGCGAATGTTTGTTTCCAAAATTGACGACAAATTTTCGATTACATTTAAATCTGATGATTGGGCTGGTGGTTTCATAACGTGCGGACATTTCCAGATCAGCCAAGTCTGGACAATTCCCGCAGTGTGTTTCGGGTCATTATCTTGGTAAAACCTAAAGTCCTCCTTTATGCCCAGTTTCTGAGCACTTTGGATTAAATTTGACTTCAAAACATCTAAAAATTTAAGTTTATCCATCGTAGTTTCGATGAACTCCAAGTTTCCAACCCCGGCTGCTGACATACAGGCCCAGACCATAACGCTGCCTCCGTCATGCTTTACAGTATCCCTCAAATTTTTTGCGTCAAGCTCTGTGTTAGGCCTACGCCACACATATGAAGGCCCATCCGACCCAAACAAATTAAATTTTGACTCATCACAAAGTAAAACTGTGTTCCAGAATCCAATGTCCTTGTGCAAGTGCTCCTGTGCAAATTTTAAGCGACACTTTTTGTTTTTGTCGCTTATAAAAGGCTTCTTGCGTGGTACTCTACCATTAAAGTCATGTTCCCGAAGCACACGGCGAATAGTTTCTGGGTGGCATGACTTGCCCAACTCCTCCTTAACATCATTGGCTACTTGTCTAGTAGATAGCCTTGGGTTATCCCGGTTTTTTGTTACAATATAGCGTTCGTCCCTGGGATTAAAAATTCAGTTTGGAGCATTTCTACCTTTATCGTGGGTTCTATTTTCATGAACAAAACGGTATATGATGCTTTGAACTGTAGAATCACTCAGTCCAACCATATCAACAATTTTTCTACGGGAATGGCCATTTTTATAGTGTTTCAGAACAAGTTCCTGCTGTTCAATAGGTGTACGTGGTCCCATTTTGCTAAATTAAATTTTCTGCAAGTTCTGCTTTCAAAATTCAGCACAAACTTATTTCATCACATTGCAAAATCAGTGTATAAAGCATAGAACAAGAATCTACCGTTGCATTGCAAAAAAACGGGTCTTTCATCAGCTTCAAAGTTTGTGGTTGAAATAAGCTGTGGAACTGTCTTGGTCTCATTTTTTAGTTTTTAAACAATATTAAATAATGAAAAAATATTTAAAAAATAAATGAATTGATTTTGTAATATTTAAAACATCACACTAACAACCTGCGTTTAAATTTATTGGATATTGCAGATAGTTTAGATTTTATAGCCCAACAAACTTTTTTTAAAGTGCTGGTTGAAATAAGCTGTGAGCCACTGTATATAAAAAACAAGTAAGAACGTTGCATGAGGGCGAATCTAATGCGTGATACTAGTTTCCCATAGGAGCATCTGATATATTCAATTTAATAATATATCTCAAATTTTGCATTTATTTAGATTCATGTGAATTTTATGCAACTTAAATTTTTGTTACATTTTGGATACCGGCTTTTTTAACTAATTACCTACCCCCTCATATACTGCCAATTGAAGGTCTGTTGCAAATATAACTATGTGAATGAATTAGCATTTTTATAAAATGTAAAAAATTCCATAGAATCATATGCTGAAAGTTTCATCAAGTTTCATTAAGTCAGTCGCAATCTATTAAACAAAACGCTTGGCCAATTATGACACGCACGCGTTAAGCAGCGACTGCAAAATATATTTACATTTACACATACGTACATACATTGAAACGTGCAAGCGCGTTTGCTTATGCATGGTCACAAATAAATTCAGCGCCATTCATTCTAGCATATTCTTCAACCAAAATTGATATTGAGTTGTGTTTGCATTTTCAGCCGCTTCTTTAGTTTTGTATTTATCAAATATCGCCCTTTATACTCATACATTCAACCGACCACATATAAATACATACGTTCATATGAGCGCATTTCAGCATTTTCTAAGAATTACAATTGCGATTTATGTTCATATTGTGTTTCCATTAACAGCAGCTTCTATAGTTTTGTATTTGTCAAAAGTCGCCCTTGTAGTGAAGTAGTTTCGGATTTGCCAACAGGCAATGCAAAACTGATGTGGCGCAGCAGGTAGATGAAAAGCGGGTATGCAAAAGGGTCCGCGTTCGAGACGCGGCGGCGGCGACGGCATGAAAATAGTTGCGCTGCTGTTCGTGCCTACATACATACATACCTGATGGGACCTATCGTCAATTTTTTTGTGTGGACAAATTTTGTTCGGACTAAGTCGATTACACAAATATCGGTATTTGATATTTACATTTTTTGTCAGGGTCACACACACAAAAAGAAAATAACATAACTGCCTAGGCTATACGAAAAATGATAATTTTAGCAGACAAATTATTTGCAGAACTTCAACATTCAAATCGAATTGCATATATTTCTTAATATAGCAATTCTTTTTAAGCTTATTTATATAGGTGGCACAGACATATGAATTTTGCAGCTGGGCGTTACAAATTTTGCTGCCAATTTGCCACGCCCCCAGTAGGCGTAGACATATCATATTTGGCAAGTTCCTAGAAGGAGTCTAAGGTAACGTAACTGCAAAGTTTGGATGCTTACACTCCAAAAATGTGAAAGTTACAGGGTATTATTTCGATATACCACGCCCCCGAAGGGGCGTATGATTTATTTTTAGGGAATCAATAGAGGAGGCCCCCAGTAACACAAATATCCAATTTTGAAGCGTCTAGCTCTAGAACTGTAGGAGCTATAAGCTTTTCGCGATTTGCCACGCCCCCTAAAAGCGTAGGTATGTCCGCCATATCTTTTTGATCTTGGGTTGCTTATCCGAGTATATATATATCAAATTTCAAGTCTCTAGCATCAATAGTGCTCAAAATATAGCTGATCTTGTAAAATCACTATATATTCAGATCCGATTTGCCACGCCCCCAGTAAGCGTAGACATAAAATCTTTTTATCAATCTTTATAGAATCGAAGCGTTAAGATACGTGCCAAATTTCAGCATTCTAGCTTTAAAACTGTAGAAGTTACAGTTTTCCCGATTTGCCACGCCCCCAATGGGCGTAGATATATCCGCCATATCTTTTTGAACTTGGATGGTCAACGCAAGTATGTATAGATTCCAAGTTTCAACTCTCTAGCTCTTCAACTAATATGATTTCTTGACTATGGGCGCAACCATTTTCCGATTTGCCATGCTTCTAGTGGGCGTATCGGGAAAATCTTGACACTTTATAATTCGAGGGTATACACGAGTATATGTTCCAAATTTCAAGTCTCTAGCTTCAATAGCGTAGAAAAATATTGCATTCATACGGACAGACGGACAGACGGCCAGACGGACAGCAAGACGGACATTGCACAAAACCAATTACTATTTTCCCTTTGGGAAACTAGTATAATTACAGAAGTCCCCATAGTCATGTCGAGGAAACCAAAAACAAGTTGGTAAATTCATTAACGACAATATAGTCGAACCGTCTGTGTCTGAATATAACAGCCCACTTCTATTAGTACCAAAAAAATCTTTTCCGGGATCAGAAGAAAAGAAATGGCGATTAGTAAATGATTATCGTCAAATAAATAAAAAGCTCTTATCTGATAAATTTCTACTCCCTAGAATTTATGATATCTTAGGTCAATTAAGTCGAGCAAAATATTTCTCATGTCTTGATTTAATGTCAGGATTTCATCAAATTGAACTGGAAGAAAGTTAAAAAAAGAGAACGTGCTTTTCACCGAGTAATGGCTCATATCGCTTCACGCGATTACCATTTGGACTAAAAATAGCACCAAACTCATTCCATAGAATGATGACTATTGTATTTTCAAGTCTTGAACCTTCACAAGCATTCCTTTATATGGACGATTTAATCGTCGTAGGATGTTCAGAAAAAAAAATTATCAAAAATCTAACAGATGTCTTTGAACTCTGTAGAAAACTCAACCTGAAGTTACACCCAGAAATATACACCTTTTTCATACATGAAGTGACATTTCTAGGTCACAAATGTACAGACAAAGGAATACTACCAGATGACAAGAAATATGACATCATCATGAACTATCCTGTCCTATATGATGCGGACAGCGCAAGGCATTCATTGCATTTGCATTCTGCAACTACTAATAGAGCCAACTCTATTACAATACCCAGATTTTAGCAAAAAATTTTGCATAATCACCGATGCTAGCAAACAAACATGTGGAGCGGTTTTAACTCAAAACCATAATGGACTCCAACTTCCCATTGCATATGCATCAAGATCATTAACGAAAGGTGAAAGTAATAAGAGCACTACAGAGCAAGAATTAGCAGCAATTCATTGGGCAATAGTTAATTTTCGACCATATATTTAGGGAAAACACTTTACAGTGAAAACAGACCACAGACTATTAACATATCTATTTTCAATGGTTATTTAAAATTAACTCGCATGAGTCTAGAATTAGAAGAATATGACTTCACTGTGGTATACCTATCTATGGCCAGAGAACAAAACTGAAACTATGCTTAGGCAAGTTCCAGAAAAAGCTTCCAAGCCCAACGTACATGAAATCTTTTGTAATGACCAGGTACAGAAAGTAGTGACCTTGCATATAACAAATAAATAATGTTTTTTTGAAACATGTTTTTTGAAACATTGTACACCAATGGAATTCTCGACTTAAGTCAGTTTTTCCAAAGGCTTGAAATTCAAGCCGGTATACTTAATATCAGCCAACTCAAAGTGGCACCGAGCGAAAAGATCTTTGAATTAATTTCAATAGAGACTTATAAAAATATGGGCAATAATATATTGAAAACATTAAGAGTAGCGCTACTCCAGCCGGCGACCCTAATAGAAAATGAAATAGAAAATGAAGCTATACTGTCTGCATACCATAACGATCCAATACAAAGAGGCCAAAGTAAAAAGACACTACTATTGGAAAAATGTGACTCGTCATATAAAAGAGTACATACGTAAATGTGCAAAATGCCAAATGTCAAAAACGACATTACATACAAAGACCCCAATGACACTAACAAACACTCCAATATACGCTTTCGACAGATTGATAGTAAACACAATTGGTCCACTACCACGTTCGGAAAATTGAAATGATTACGCAGTCACTTTAATATGTGATTTGACAAACTATTTAGTAGCTATTCTGGTTGCAAATAATAGCGCAACAACTGTCGCAAAAGCCATATTTGAATCTTTTATTCTAAAGTACGGTCCAATGAAGACGTTCATAACGGACATGGAAACAGAATATAAGAATTCTATTATAAATGACTTGTGGAAATATCTAAATATTGATAATTTAACATCATCTGCACATCACCACCAGACAGTTGGAACAATAGAAAGAAGTCATAGAACATTCAATGAATATATACGTTCATATATATCTGTTGACAAAACAGACTGCGATGTTTGGATTCAATATTTCGTATACTGTTTTAACACGACACCCTCTATGGTACACAATTATTGTCCATACGAATTAGTTTTTGGTAGACAGACATATTTTAAAACAGTAGATAATATTAATCCTTTATATACTGAAAAAGATTATGCAAAGGAAACAAAGTTTAGATTAGAGTAAGCTTATAAAAGAGCTAGAATAATGGTAGACAAACATAAGGTTAACAAGTAAGAAAACTCTAGTCGGAGGTGCCCGACTGGGAGATCCCCCGAGCCCCGTCCGATTTGCATTGTTTAATATGCTATATAGCTTGCATATAACATTAAATTTTGCAAAATTTAATTATAATTTTGAAATTTTATTCAACTAGAATGTATGTAAATCAAAAATAAATTAATAATTAACTAAATAAACAAATTAAAAAAAAAAAAAAAAAAAAAAATAAAAGAAGAAAAACAAACATCACCGCAACTGGACTCGAACCTGCATCTATTTACTACATATGTATCGTTAAAGCATATCATCTCAACTAGCATAACCACCTCATGTTTATAAATTAAAAAAAAATATTTGAAAAGTTATGCTGTTGTCACTGAGTTTCGAACCCGGGACCTTTCGTTTATGCGCTTTGCGTTTACCCACTACGCCACACCAGTATTGCGTTGCTTGTTGGCAAAATGCAATGTAGTACTACAAAGGCGATATGTGACAAATACAAAACTAAAGAAGCTAAAGACGCAGATCAATCGCAACTGTGATTCTTAGAATATGCTGAAATGCGCGCATATGAACGTATGAGTATGTGTACATACAAAAACGGTGGTCTGTCTGAATGTATGCGTGTAAAGTGCAATATATGACAAATATAAAACTACAGAAGCGGCTGAAAACGCAAACACAATTCAAACACAGATTTGGTTGAAGAATATGCTAGAATGGATGGCCTTGAATGTATTTGTGCATATGCATAGTAGACGCGCTTGCACGTTTCAATGTATGTGTATTTGTAAATGTTTTTTGCTGCGCGTCGCTGCTTGCCACGTGCGTGTGATTATTGACCAAACGTTTTGTTTAATAAATCGGCTGACTTAACGGATTTTGATGAAACTTTCAGCATATTATTTTATTGAATTTTTTACATTTTATAAAAATGCTAATTTATTCACATGGTTACTCACCGTGAGTGGTGAAGGGGATAGGGGAGGGGGGAGTGGGGAGGGGGGGGGGTTAATTAGTAAAAAGAGCCGGTATCCAAAAAATAGAAATTGCATAAAAATCACATTAATCTATATGCAACATTTGAGGAGTCTAGGTCTAAAGGTGTGGGAGATATAATTTTATAACCTGTTTTCGATAAGGTTTAAAATCGATAACAAAACAACAAAAATAGATATCGTTTTTTGGTAACAAACTAGACCTGCGCGTGCTATCCACGGACCCAACAAAAAAAATTCAAGTCTCTAGCTTGTCTAGATGCTTCAATCGACGTGTTCAAACATACGGATGGACGGACAGACGGACGGACAGACGGACGGACGGACGGACAGACCGACAGGGCTAAATCGACTCAGCTCGTCGCCCTGATCAAGAATATATATACTTTGTGGGGTCTGACACGCCTCCTTCTGCCTGTTACATACATTAAACAAAATCATTATACCCTGATTTCCCATTTTCAATGGGCTCAGGGTATAAAAACAAGTAAGAACGTTGCATGAGGGCGAACCTAATGCGTGATACTAGTTTCCCATAGGAGCATCTGGTATATTCAATTTAATAATATATCTCAAATTTTGCATTTATGTAGATTCATGTGAATTGTATGCAATTTCAATTTTTGCAAATATAACTATGTGAATTAGTTAGCATTTTTTTAAAATGTAAAAAATTCAATAGAATCATATGCTGAAAGTTTCATCAAGTTCCGTTAAGTCAGTCACAATCTATTAAACAAAACGTTTGGCCAATTATGACACGCACGCGTTAAGCAGCGACAGCAAAAAAAATTTACATTTTCACATATGTATGTATGTACATTGAAACGTGTAAGCGCGTTTGCTTATGCATGGTCACAAATAAATTCAGCGCCATTCATTCTAGCATATTCTTCAACCAAAATTCTTATTGAGTTGTGTTTGCATTTTCAGCCGTTTCTTTAGTTTTGTATTTGTCAAATATCGCCGTTTTTACGCATACATTCAAACCGACCACCGTTTTTGTATGTACACATATAAATACATACGTTCATATGCGCGCATTTTAGCATTTTCTAAGAATCACAATTGCGATTGATTTATGTTCATATTATGTTTGCATTAACGGCAGCTTCTATAGTTTTGTATTTGTCAAAAGTCGCCCTTGTAGTGAAGTAGTTTCGGATTTGCCAACAGGCAATGCAAAACTGATGTGGCGCAGCAGGTAGATAAAAAGCGTGTAAGCAAAAGGGTCCGCGTTCGAGACGCGGCGGCGGCGACGGCATGAAAATAGTTGCGCTGCTGTTCGTGCATACATAATTAATTTTGTTCGGAATAAGTCGATATTTGTGTAATCGATATTTGATATTTACATTTTTTTGTCAGGGACACACACAGGGACACACACACAAAAAGAAAATAACATAACTGACCTAGGCTATACGAAAAATGATAATTTTAGCAGATAAATTATTTGGAGAACTTCAACATTAAATCGAATTACATATATTTCTTAATATTTCTCAGAAATTCCGTTTTCTTATTAAGCTTATTTATATAGGTGGCACAGACATATGAATTTTGCTGGTGGGCGTTACAAATTTCGTTGCCAATTTGCCACGCCCTCAGTAAGCGTAGACATATCATATTTGGCAAGTTCCTAGAAGGAGTTGAGGGTAACGTAACTGTAAAGTTTGGATGCTTACACTCCAAAAATGCTAAAGTTACAGGATATTTTTTCGATATACCACGCCCCCAAAGGGGCGTAAAATTTATTTTTGAGGAATCAATAGAGGGGGCCCCCAGTAACACAAACATCTAATTTTGAAGCGTCTAGCTCTAAAACTGTAGAAGCTATAAGCTTTTTCCGATTTGCCACGCCCCCTGAAGGCGTAGGTATGTCCGCCATATCTTTTTGATCTTGGGTTGCTTATCCGAGTATATATATATCAAATTTCAAGTCTCTAGCATCAATAGTGCTCAAAATATAGCTGAATTTGAAAAATCACTATATATTCAAATCCGATTTGCGGTGCCCCCAGTAGGCGTAGACATCAAATCTTTTTATGATTCTTTATAGAATCGAAGCATTAAGTTACGTGCCAAATTTCAGCATTCTAGATTTAAAACTGTAGAAGTTACAGTTTTCCCGATTTGCCACGCCCCCAATGGGCGTAGATATATCCGCCATATCTTTTTGAGCTTGGGTGGTCAACGCAAGTATACATTCCAAATTTCAACTCTCTAGCTCTTCAACTAATATGATTTCTTGACTATGGGCGCAAGCATTTTCCGATTTGCCACGCCCCTAGTGGGCGTATCCGGAAAATCTTGACACTTTATAATTCGAGGGTATACACGAGTATATGTTCCAAATTTCAAGTCTCTAGCTTCAATAGCGTAGAAAAATATTGCATATATACGGACAGACGGCCAGACGGACAGACGGACGGACAGCAAGACGGACATTGCACAAAACCAATATACTCTTTTTCCCTTTGGGAAACGAGTATAAAAAAAAAAAGAATCTTGAATTTTTAAATACTTATTGTACACAACACAGAACAAAAATTTTCACTTATTCTTTTATGTTTTTTTTTATTCATTTTTACACCAGGGATATTCGCGTCACTATTTTTTATTTCACTATCGCACAGTTTGCAATCGGAGTGGTCCCTGCTCGGTCGCCAGTTAATGATGCGGCCGCCACTGATACCCTGTGGCGACCACATCCTAGGGTTTACCTAAGGTAGCCTTTGAATATACACATAGTTAGTGGAAATAATAACACTCGGAGGATTTGTCAGATTACATTATAATTATATTCGAATATTTGTGTTAGTATGTTTCTTATTAACTGTGATATAGTTGATTAATTCAGTTGAAGAAGTCGTCATGTTGTTCGTTCCGCCAGTCGATGAGAACTGCCCGCTCTTCGTCAATCGGTCGCTTCTCTAGTTGGAGTCGCGGCCGCGACGTCCACATAGTGATGGCGGAGCGGCAGCGGCTTCCGCATGGTCGCTGCTGGGACTGCAACGATACGCGGCTCCAGCGGCGGCAGCGGCGACTGTCGCATCAGTGGTTTCGACTTTTTCGCCGTTAAACCCGCGATAGTAGCGGCGAGTCCGGCGACGGCTGCGCATCAACAACGTCATAGATTTCATATGACTCTTGCTGAGGCCGCGCATCGGTTTCCGGTGACAACTCCGCATTCAGGCTCTTGAGCGTGTCAGCGTAAGTACAACTTTGTTGTATTAGCTGGCTGCGCATGGCAAAGTGGCCAGAGGCGAGACGGCTGAGGCCTGAGCGGCGTGAATGTTGTAGCGAGGCGAGAATGATATTGAGCGGCGAGAGATTAGATGGTGCTGAGTGGTAAATGGAGACATCCAGCCGGGGGTAGGGGAGAAGAGGAGGTGCTTCGCATCGGCTGGTTTTAACTCCTCCACCCTTAAATATCTGCGTTTCGCAGATATGTTGGCCTTCTGGTCGACCGACCGGCACCATCGGTGTTCGTCACAGGTGCTTGTTGGCGTGTTGTTCGCCACCATACTATGATGATGGCGAACACCACTACAACGATTGTGTCGATATCTGTTGTCATGGAAGTTGTGAGTCTTCCTCGCATTGTTCGTAGTAGGTCCAGCTTGCGTGTGCTAAGGCTGCGAACGAGTTCCAGGTTGAGGGGAAATCCCTTGCTGGTTAGGTTGATGATCACCGAAGGCATCACAACTAGGTGAGCGTGCGAATGGCTGTGCAACGTCTCGTTTTCCGCTGTTATGGATTCATTTGCGATATTGACACTCTGCGTTGCCACCCTTTAGTATCCTCGAGACGAATTCTACTTCGTTTAATGGAGTGAGATATTCTTCCGCGCTGACGCTAGTGTTGCCAATCGTCAGGCAGCTCTTTATTATGGCGAAGGTTTCGTCTGGTGCCACGAACAGTTTTCCGTAGTTGACGTCGATTTGTTTTCCCAAAGAAATTACTGATCGGATGACCAACATCTGGTATTCCTTAGCGACGACTTTGGGTAGCGCCAATACGTAGAGCAGCGTGGTGTCGTTCGTCACAATTATCTGCTTTGCGAACTCTGTTGCTTCCACGGCGCTCTGATAGGACAACGAGTCCATTTCCTTGAGAAGAGCCCGTATTTCTGCTTCATCCAGTAGGTTGCTATTCACCAGTCCGGCTTTCGCAAACTGGCAGGATCTGCTTAGTTCGCCAACTTGGTTTTCCAGTAAAATTTCCTTGTGCAAGGCAGCCGTAGCGGCTTGCTCGTTGTTGTCGATGATATTGACCCTTTCAATCATTGCGTTGAGTCTCTCCAAAGACTGCCTCGACGCTTGGAAGAGCCTGTCGTTGATCCGATATTGCTGATTGTTGTTTTCCGTACGTTCAGAATCAAGTTCCAGTCTGAAGCGTCTGGTGATCCTGCAATCCATTTCCATGCTGATCCCAGACAGTCGATTGAGCGCGCTCCCCTGACCCTCGCCAACTTGGAGAGCATCTGTTGCGCTTGTTCCAAGTGGTAGAACGTCAAGACTCGAGTTTGTCCTGCGTCCAGTTCCCGTACCTCAGCTCGTGTTTCCTCGATGGCTGTCTCTATCTCATCCAACTTTACCAAGTGGATTAAATTGAAATATCCATCCACTCTCCAACCACTACCTTGCCTTAGCGTTACTAACGGCCCATCGTATCTAAAGATGTGGAACGATCGTGTTGACGTTAACCATAGTAGAGCAAATAATGAGATGCTAGTGATATGAGAGGTGTTAGTATACAGTTTTGCGCTTAATATTTAACAATTTATTCTTAGGTCTATATGAGAATGTAGGCAAACAATTGAAATTTTTAAAAAAAAATTCGTATTTTCTAGTGATAATGAGTGAGTAAATGATACCGATAAGGACAAGAAGCCCTTCGCTTGGCTCTGTGTAATAAAGAGAATGGTTTCAATAGCTTTAAGAAAAATGGGAACTTCTTGTAAATGAAACCCGTATTTACACGTTTCTACTGTCATCCCCCGTCCCTCGTTTAACTCCGCCAACCTTTCTACAGTCTGGCTCGACTCATCCTCCTGTGATGAGTGTTCAGCCAGAACAGTTTCGTCCACATGGTTGGTTGCATAGGACGACTTCAAAGTTGCCTCGAAAATATCCATGGACTCTTTCATTACGGACAAATCATGTGCAGATACGGAGATTTCCCTAATATTTCCTTATTGACATGTGACAGTAAAGAAAAATAGGAAATAATAATAATAATAATAATAATAGTGGTAATACAAGTTTCTCGCAAGCATCTCCCACAGATGTCAAGTAATATTAAAAGTTAAATAGTTATATACTTTCTTTCTTTATTATATTTTATTATTAAGGCGCCAAGTATGTAGGACAACGTCTCACTTACCCGAAGTTAGATATGTATTTTAAGATTTGTTGATGTGTATTGTATGTTTTTGAGTTTTGTGTTTTTATACCCTGAGCCCATTGAAAATGGGAAATCAGAGTATAATGGTTTTGTTAAATATTTATTCTGTAACAGGCAGAAGTAGGCGTGTCAGACCTCACAAAGTATATATATTCTTGATCAGGACGACGAGCTGAGATTTAGCCCTGTCCATATGTTTGAACCCGTCGATTTCATAAACTAGACCAGCTAGACAGCTGACATTTTTTGTAAGTCCGTGTATAGCACCCGCAGATCAAGTTTGCTTCATATGTTCGATAACTATTTTTGTTTTAATGTTATCGATTTTAATGATTATCGACAATACGTTTTTAAGGCGTAGTTTGTACATTGTTTGAGCTAGGGACTTCAAATTTGCTGTATAGTTGCGTGTATTAATCAATCGTAGAACAATTCTGGGGATTGTTTTTCTACATAATTTGATTATTGGTAAAATTGATTCGCCATGTCTGTTAGTTCAGCTTAATTTTTCTGTTCCCTCCAGAACAAGCAGACACTTTCGTCCGTTGTATTTACCTTTATGCACATCGGATTATTCTTTGCATAGCGCGTTTCACGTGTTATGTAGTAATTATAATTAATATTATCATGTGTTCTCCTCTGAACTCTCTCTTCCCTTAATAAAATCATTGCTTGCAGGCCATCTTCGTGGTAGCCTGTAATCTTAAATCTTAAATTTTGTACTTATATCTAAGACTATAATTAATTTAATTTGTAAGTTTCCCACAAATACTCTCTATCTTGTATAGCTTCTATAATATCACTGACTAAAATGGCTGTGAATTGGGGCATAGCTGGCCGGACTGGCACCGAGTTGGTGGTATTATTGATAATTTATGTTATTTTAGGCTTTATAATTATATAAATATTTCTATTGTTTACATTTAAGTTGACTCCAGTTTTGTCAATGTCTTTTAATAATAAATAAATAAATAAATAAAATAAATGCGGTGTTTATGTAATCTTAGATTTTGTATGTCACGCCCCATTTGTCCCCAATAGCCCCCTATTTGTAAAAAGCGCAAGACAAAGTCTTGTGCGTTTTCAAATACACACATATGATTGCCAATAATAAGTTGTAAAAGTTTGATGATGTTAGTCCATTGCTAAGAAAAGTTATTAAACAATTACGTTCCCAAAGTAATGCCCACATTGCAGCCCAAGCGCAGTCGCTGCGTCAACTGCGCAGTTGGCAGAGCGCGCGCCAATGCGTACGTGCACATGTGTGTGTGTGTATACGTTGTTTTTATGCATGCTTAAAATAAGCGTAGAATGATTTGATATTTGGCTCTTCACAGGTTTGGGTATCTACAAGTCGAGCAGTCTCGACTAGAGCACTTTTACTTGTTTTTATTCTCTACCTGTTGGAGATATAAACTTGAATTAGTAATATGTAAAAATAATTATACTCAAAAGGATATGGCCTTCAAGGGGCGTGGCAAATCGCAAAAAGCTTATAGCTTCTACAGTTTTAGAGCTAGAGGATTCCATATTGGATGTTTGTGTTACTGGGGGCCCCCTCTATTGATTCCCCAAAAATAAATCTTACGCCCCTTTGGGGGCGTGGTATATGGAAAAAATACCCTGTAACTTTCACATTTTTGGAGTGTAAGCATCCAAACTTTGCAGTTACGTTACCCTAGACTCCTTCTAGGAACTTGCCAAATATGATATGTCTACGCTTACTAGGGGCGTGGCAAATTGGCAACACAATTTGTAACGCCCAGCTGCAAAATTCATATGCCTGTGCCACCTATATAAATAAGCTTAAAAAGAATTGCTAAGACGACAAACGGCATTTCCGAGAAATATATGTAATTCGATTTAATGTTGAAGTTCTGCAAATAATTTATCTGCTAAAATTATCATTTTTCGTATAGCCTAGGTCAGTTATGTTATTTTCTTTTTGTGTGTGTGACCCTAACAAAAAATGTAAATATCAAATACCGATATTTGTGTAATCGACTTAGTCCGAACAAAATTATTTACACACAAAAAAATTGACGATAGGTCCCATCAGGTATGTATGTATGTAGGCACGAACAGCTGCGCAACTATTTTCATGCCGTCGCCGCCGCGATTCGAACGCGGACCCTTTTGCTTACACGCTTTTCATCTACCTGCTGCGCCACATCAGTTTTGCATTGCCTGTTGGCAAATCCGAAACTACTTCACTACAAGGACGACTTTTGACAAATACAAAACTATAGAAGCTGCTGTTAATGCAAACATAATATAAACATAAATCAATTGCAATTGTGATTCTTAGAAAATGCTGAACTGCGCGCATATGAACGTATGTATTTATATGTGTACATACAAAAACGGTGGTCGGTTGAATGTATGCGTATAAAGGGCGATATTTGACAAATACAAAACTAAAGAAGCGGCTGAAAATGCAAGCACAACTCAATAACAATTTTTGTTGAAGAATATGCTAGAATGAATGGCGCTGAATTTATTTGTGACCATGCATAAGCAAACGCGCTTGCACGTTTCAATGTATGTACGTATGTGAAAATGTAAATATATTTTGCTGTCGCTGCTTAACGCGTGCGTGTCATAATTGGCCAAACGTTTTGTTTAATAGATTGCGACTGACTTAACGAAACTTGATGAAACTTTCAGCATATGATTCTATGGAATTTTTTACATTTTATAAAAATGTTAATTCATTCACATAGTTATATTTGCAAAAATTGAAATTGCATAAAATTCACATGAATCTACATAAATGCAAAATTTGAGATAAGTTATTGAATTTAAAATACCAGATGCCCCTGTGGGAAACGAGTATCACGCCTTAGGTCTCGCCCTAAGGCAACGTTCTTACTTGTTTTGAATTGGGAAAGAGAGGAAAAGTGAAACAACAAACAAAAATATTATTTCTTCATAGCTCAAGAGCTTAAAATTTTCAAGAAAAATTTTCTTTATATATATATATATATATATACGAGCCCAAACCACTATTAATTCGAACAGCATGTTTTTTTGCACTGCGCAATGTTTAACACACTATATTATCAATACTACTAAAGATAACACATACCAATGCATTTCGTCTCAAAGGGAATTTTATTCTCTTCACGATGAAAAAAAAAGTTTTGCTCTATTTCCAACAACAACATAAATTATTCATAAATTATTCAAACGGTTGACTTAAGAGATAAGACAAAATTGACCACTATTAATTCGAACGCTGCGTAATGTGATTTACTATCATACTTAAAACAATAATTTAATTAATATTAGAATTGTGATTACGCATTTAACTCGTTTTGGCATCGATTTTAACAAATTTTTGTAATGCTCTTGAGAAATTGAGTCCCACATCTCTTGCAACTTGATTTTCAAGTCAGAAATATTCCTTTGTGGCTCATTTCGAACCTGGTTTTTCATTAGCCACCAAATATTTTCAATTGGGCTTAGATCTGGACTATTTGATGGCCAATCTAAAATCTCCATTTGATTATATTGCAGCCAATTTTTGGTTCGCTTGGCTGTGTGCGATGATGCTCCGTCCTGCTGAAAAGTAAATTCACCGCAATCTGATAGTTTTGGTATTGATGGCAATAAACTATCTTGTAAAATATTAATATATTTTTCAGCATTAACTGTCTCTTCAATGAAATGAAGTTTTCGTAATCCTTTGGCAGACATACATCCCCATACCCCCCCCCCCCCCTGCTCGCAGGAAACTTTGTTGTTCTTTTAAGGCAGTCTTTATGATATGTTTCTGACCTCTTACGGGTGGCGCGTTTTCTCGTATCGCCGACACTAACATCAAATTTAGCATCATCGCTGAATATGATGGTATCAAATCGTCAAAAATTGAAGCGTTTGCAATGGGCTCGGGAAAGGTTGTCTTGGACTCAAAGGCTATGGGATACCATCATATGGCCATCCGTAAGAGGTCAGAAACATAAAACTGTTGAACAAAATTAAATTATATCTTTTAGCTTTTATTCAACTAGAATGATTGTCAATCAAAAATTAATAGATAAACAAAACAAAGAGAACAAAAACAAACATCACCGCAACTGGACTCTACTGCATATTATCGTTTAAGCGCATCATCTCAACTAGCAAAGCAATTTCAAATTTATTAAAGGAAACAAGTAAGAGTGCTCTAGTCGAGACTGCTCGACTAGGGGATATCATGAGCCCTGTGAAGAAACAAATATCACATCATTCTACGATTTTTTTATGCATACATACAAACAACACAAACACACTCATGCATATATATGCACGCACGCATAAGCGCGTGTTCTGCCAACTGCGCAGTTGACGCAGCGATTGCGTTCGGGCTGCAATGTGGGCATTACTATGGGAACAAATAGGGGGCTATTGGGGCGAATGGGGCGTGGTATCCAAAATCTAAGGATTACGTTATCTCCGTATTCATTACACGCAACTGCACTGCAAACTTGAAGTCTCTAGCTCAAACGATGTACAAACTACGCCTTAAAAACACATTAAAATTATCGATAAATGCTAATAAAATCGAAATGGAATGAGTTATCGGAAAAATTTTATAAACTTGTGCAGCGTATGGTATTATCGAGTACTCATGTAAAATTTCAAGTCTCTACATTGCGTACTTAAGAATATTCAGTGTTCACACGGATGGACAGACGGACAGGGCTATATCGACTCGTCTTGCGCGCTGATCAAGAATATATATACTTTATGGGGTGTGGCACGCCTCCTTCTGCCTGTTACATACATTTTTACAAAACCATTATACCCGGATTTCCCATTTTCAATGGGCTCAGGGTATAAAAAGAAGGAATTGATGGATTTCAATATAGACTGATTGAGGAGAAGTCAATCGAACAGAGTGTATAACATTTTCTCTGGATAATGTATATTATATATTATCCAGTTTTACCACGCCGCTTTGTAAATAGCTATGATTTTTATTTAATCAGAACAAGCTGTAAACTCTTATTATAATTTGGAGTTCAAGCTTGTACTTTACTATGCAACCAATAAGAAAAATTACCCGTTTTTATACCCTGAGCCCATTGAAAATGGGAAATCAGTGTATAATGGTTTTGTAAAAATGTATGTAACAGGCAGAAGGAGGCGTGCCACACCCCATAAAGTATATATATTCTTGATCAGTGCGTTAAGACGAGTCGATTTAGCCATGTCCGTCTGTCCGTCCGTCCGTGTGAATGCTGAGATATTTTAAAATACGCAATAATTTCGAAAATCATTTCATTTCGATTTTATGAGCATCGATATTTTCAATGCGTTCTTACGGCGCGGTTTGTACATTGTTTGAGCTAGACACTTCAAATTTGATGTTGCGTGTATTGAATATGGAGATTACGTGATCTTTAGATTTTGGATGCCACGCGTCATTCTCCCTCAATAGCCCCCTATTTGTAAAAGGCGCTAAACCAATAATAGAGACTTGTGTTTGGCAAATACACACATATGAATTACATTATTAAGTTGTGAAAGTTTTATAAAGTTTATCCATCGCTAAGAAAAATTATTAAACAATTAAGCCCAAGCGCAATCGCTGCGTCATCTGCGCAGTTGGCAGAGCGCGCGCTTATGCGTGCCTGCAGATGTGTGTGTGTTTTGTTTATTTGATGCATATAAGAAGCGTAGAATGATTTGATATTTGGCTCTTCACAGGGCTCAGGGTATCTCTTAGTCCAGCAGTCTCACCTATAGCACTCTTACTTGTTAAATATAATATATACATATACATGTATGTATAAACATACCTCGACCAATACAAGTACGCTGTCATTTCGTCAAATTTTTTCTAAAAGTAAAAACAACAGATATACAATTAAGAAAACGGGCACAACCGACTAGCGGATCCCCTGAACCACGTCCTATCTGCGATCATATACAAAACTAAACAAGTGGTTTAAAATGCAGACACAGTATAAAGACAAATCAATCGCAATCGTGATTCTAGGAATATGCAGAAATGCGCAAAAAAGTGTATGTCTCTACTTCGTCTAGCTTCTGAAATCGACGAGTTCAAACCATGGATCGTAAATAACTGTTAACCGTTTGCACTCACGCGATCCGCTCACGAAAGCAATCGAGACAAGTAAGAACATTACATTCGGGCAAAACCTGATGCGTGACAAATTTAATAATATATCTCAAATTTTGCATTATTGTAGATTCATGTGAATTTTATGCAATTAAATATTTGTTAATTTTTGGATACCGTGTCTTTTTACTAATTACCTACACTGCCAGTTGAAGGTCTGTTGCAAATATAAACATGTGAATGAGTTAGCATTTTTATAAAATGTAAAAAATTCAATAGAATCATATGCTGAAAGTTTCATCAAGTACCGTTAAGTCAGTCGCAATCTATTAAACAAAACGTTTGGCCAATTATGACACGCACGTGTTAATCAGTGACAGCAAAATATATTTACATTACAAGTTCGTTTGCTATGCATGTGCACAAATAAATTCAGCGCCATTCATTCTAGCATAATCTTCAACCAAAATTATTGTTGAGTTGTGTTTGCATTTTTAGCCGTTTCTTTAGTTTTGTATTTGTCAAATGTCTCCCTTTATACGCATGCATTTAAACCGACCACCGTTCGTATGTATTTATATGTACACATATAAATACATACGTTCATATGCGCGCATTTCAGCATTTTCTAAGAATCTCAATTGCGATTGATTTATGTTTATATTGTGTTTGCATTAACAGCAGCTTCTATAGTTTTGTATTTGTCAAAAGTCGCCCTTGTAGTGAAGTAGTTTCGGATTTACCAACAGGCAATGCAAAACTGATGTGGCGCAGCAGGTAGATGAAAAGCGTGTAAGCAAAAGGGTCCGCGTTCGAGACTCGGCGGCGACGGCATGAAAATAGTTGCGCTGCTGTTCGTGCCTACATACATACATACATACATGATGGATCCTATCGTCAATTTTTTTGTGTGGAATAATTTTGTTCTAAATTGAGTTTATTTACATTTTATGATGGTATGGTCACACACACAAAAATAAAATAACATAACTTACATAGGCTATACGAAAAATAATAATTTTAGCAGATAAATTATTTGCAGAACTTCAACATTAAATCGAATTACATATATTTCTTAATATTTCTCAGAAATGCCGTTTGTCGTCTTAGCAATTCTTTTTAAGCTTATTTATATAGGTGGCACAGGCATATGAATTTTGCAGCTGGGCGTCACAAATTTTGCTGTAAATTTGCCACGCCCCCAGTAGGCGTAGACATATCATATTTGGCAAGTTCCTAGAAGGAGTCGAGGGTAACGTAACTGTAAAGTTTGGATGCTTACACTCCAAAAATATGAAAGTTATAGGGTATTTTTTCTATATACCACGCCCCCAAAGGGGCGTAAGAATTATTTTTGGGCAATCGATAGGGGAAGCCCCAGTTACACAAACATCCAATTTTGAAGCGTCTAGCTCTAAAACTGTGGGAGCTATAAGGTTTTGCAATTTGCCACGCCCCCTGAAGGCGTAGGTATGTCCGCCAAATCTTTTTATACTCGTTTCCAAAAAAGGAAAAAGAGTATATTGGTTTTGTGAAAAGTCCGTCTTGCTGTCCGTCCGTCTGTCCGTCTGTCCGTATGAATGCAATATTTTTCTGCGCTATTGAAGCTAGAGACTTGAAATTTGGAACATATACTCGTGTATACCCTCGAATTATAAAGTGTCAAGATTTTCCGGATACGCCCACTAGGGGCGTGGCAAATCGGAAAATGGTTGCGCCCATAGTTAATAGAAATCATAGAAATCATATTAGTTGAAGAGCTAGAGAGTTGAAATTTGGAATGTATACTTGCGGTGACCACCCAAGTTCAAAAAGATATGGCGGATATATCTACGCCCATTGGGGGCGTGGCAAATCGCGAAAACTGTAACTTCTACAGTTTTAAAGCTAGAATGCTGAAATTTGGCACGTATCTTAACGCTTCGATTCTATAAAGAAAAATTTTATGTCCACGCCCACTGGGGGCGTGGCAAATCGGATCTGAATATAGAGTCATTTTACAAATTCAGCTATATTTTGAGCACTATTGATGCTAGAGACATGAAATTTTATATATATACTCGGATAAGCAACCCAAGATCAAAAAGATATGGCGGACATACCTACGCTTTTAGGGGGCGTGGCAAATCGCGAAAAGCTTATAGCTCCTACAGTTCTAGAGCTAGACGCTTCAAAATTGGATGTTTGTGTTACTGGAGGCCTCCTCTATTGATTCCCCAAAAATAATTCTTACGCCCCTTTGGGGGGCGTGGTATATCGAAAAAATACCCTGTAACTTTCACATTTTTTGAGTGTTGTTTGGATACTACTTTACAGTTACGTTACCCTCGACTCCTTCTAGGAACTTGCCAAATATGATATGTCTATGCCTACTGGGGGCGTGGCAAACTGGCAGCAAAATTTGTAACGCCCAGCTGCAAAATTCATATGCCTGTGCCACTTATATAAATAAGCTTAATAAGAATTGCTAAGACGACAAACGGCATTTCTCAGAAATATTAAGAAATATATGTAATTCGATTTAATTTTGAAGTTCTGCAAATAATTTATCTGCTAAAATTATCATTTTTCGTATAGCCTAGGTTAGTTATGTAATTTTCTTTTTGTGACAAAAAATGTTAATATCAAATACCGATATTTGTGTAATCGACTTAGTCCGAACAAAATTATTCACACACAAAAAAATTGACGATAGGTCCCATCAGGTATGTATGTATGTAGGTACGAACAGCTGCGCAACTATTTTCATGCCGTCGCCGCCGCGCCTCGAACGCGGACCCTTTTGCTTACACGCTTTTCAGTTCAGTTTTGCATTGCCTGTTGGCAAATCCGAAACTACTTCACTACAAGGGCGACTTTTGACAAATACAAAACTATAGAAGCTGTTGTTAATGCAAACACAATATAAACATAAATCAATCGCAATTGTGATTCTTAGAAAATGCTGAAATGCGCGCATATTATGTATGTATGTATTTATATGTGTACATACAAAAACGGTGGTCGGTTTGAATGTATGCGTATAAACGGCGATATTTGACAAATACAAAACTAAAGAAACGGCTGAAAATGCAAGCACAACTCAATAACAATTTTGGTTGAAGATTATGCTAGAATGAATGGCGCTGAATTTAATTGTGACCGTGCATAAGCAAACGGGCTTGCACGTTTCAATGTACATACATATGTTTGTGTAAATGTAAATGTATTTTGCTGTCGCTGCTTAACGCGTGCGTGTCATAATTGGCCAAACGTTTTGTTTAATAGATTGCAACTGACTTAACGGAACTTGATGAAACTTTCAGCATATGATTCTATTGAATTTTTTACATGTTATAAAAATGCTAATTCATTCACATAGTTATATTTGCAAAAATTGAAATTGCATAAAATTCACATGAATCTATATAAATGCAAAAATTTGAGATAAATTATTAAATTTAAAATACCAGATGCCCCTGTGGGAAACGAGTATCACGCTTCAGGTTTCGTCCTAAGGCAACGTTCTTACTTGTTAACAATTGTTATTATCGTATGTATGTAAATATATATGAAACAGGTAAAAGAAAATATTCAGTTTATTATTTGGTGATCTTAGTAACTGTCTGTCCGTTTCTCTGAATATATATCACCTAAATAATCATTTTTGTTCTAATATACTTGGTTTTATAAATTAATTTGTTTTTTTTTTTTTTTGTGAATATATACTATTCAATAAACCTACATATGTACATACGTACATACATATGTACATGCCTCCTTCTATATCTTGTGATTCTTAGAATATTATAGAATGTATGTAGGTATGTACAGTGGTTCACAGCTTATTTCAACCAGCACTTTAAAAAAAGTTTGTTGGGCTATAAAATCTAAACTATTGGCAATATCCAAAAAATTTAAACGCAGGTTGTTAGTGTGATGTTTTAAATATTACAAAATCAATTCATTTATTTTTTAAATATTTTTTCATTATTTAATAATGTTTAAAAACTAAAAAATGAGACCAAGACAGTTCCACAGCTTATTTCAACCACTAACTTTGCAGCTTATGAAAGACCCGTTATTTTGCAATGCAACGGTAGATTCTTGATCTATGCTTTATACACTGATTTCGCAATGTGATGAAAGAAGTTTGTGCTGAATTTTGAAAGCAGAACTTGCAGAAAATTTAATTTAGCAAAATGGGACCACGTACACCTATTGAACAGCTGGAACTTGTTCTGAAACACTATAAAAATGGCCATTCCCGTAGAAAAATTACTGATATGGTTGGACTGAGTGATTCTACAGTTCAAAGCATCATATACCGTTTTGTTCTTGAAAATAGAACCCACGATAAAGGTAGAAATGCTCCAAACTAAATTTTTAATTCCACGGACGAGCGCTATATTGTAAGAAAAATCCGGGATAACCCAAGGCTATCTGCTAGACAAGTAGCCAATGATGTTAAGGAGGAGTTGGGCAAGTCATGCCACCCAGAAACTATTCGCCGTGTGCTTCGGGAACATGACTTTAATGGTAGAGTACCACGCAAGAAGCCTTTTATAAGCGACAAAAACAAAAAGTGTCGCTTAAAATTTGCACAGGAGCACTTGTACAAGGACATTGGATTCTGGAACACAGTTTTATTTTGAGATGAGTCCAAATTTAATTTGTTTGGGTCGGATGGGCCCTCATATGTGTAGCGTAGGCCTAACACAGAGCTTGACGCAAAAAATTTGAAGGCTACTGTAAAGCACGGCGGAGGCAGCGTTATGGTTTGGGCCTGTATGTCAGCAGCCGGGGTTGGGAGCTTGGAGTTCATCGAGACTACGATGGATAAACTTAAATATCTATATGTTTTGAAGTCAAATTGAATCCAAAGTGCTCAGAAACTGGGCATAAGGGAGGACTTCAGGTTTTACCAAGATAATGACCCGAAACACACTGCGGGAATTGTCCAGACTTGGCTGATCTGGAAATGTCCGCACGTTATGAAACCACCAGCCTAATCACCAGATTTAAATGTAATCGAAAATTTGTGGTCGATTTTGGAAACAAACATTCGCAAACACAAAATTTCAAACAAATCGGACCTAAAAACTGCATTGGTTGAGGAATGGGAAAAAATTACTCCAGAAGTCACCAAAAAGTTGGTGGAATCTATCCCAAAAAGGCTTAAAATGGTAGTTAGCCAAAAGGGTGGTCACACCAAGTATTAATTTGTTGTTATTTTAAGTTTTTATAATGTTAAATAATGTTATTTCATAAGTGGTTGAAATAAGCTGTGGAACTGTCTTGGTCTCATTTTTTAGTTTTTAAACATTATTAAATAATGAAAAAATATTTAAAAAATAAATGAATTGATTTTGTAATATTTAAAACATCACCCTAACAACCTGCGTTTAAATTTTTTGGATATTGCCAATAGTTTAGATTTTATAGCCCAACAAACTTTTTTTAAAGTGCTGGTTGGAATAAGCTGTGAACCACTGTATATATATACAGTCTGTCAAGAAACACTTTACACAGTGGGAAAAAGCTGAATTTTTAGATTTTATGTACAAAAATAAAGAGTTTTTGTTTAATTTAGCTAATTTTTTGAATCGGTAACTGTTTAATAGGTATTTTTAAATCAAATTATAAAAAACAGAAACAAAAACAATAAGGGTGAAACTTAAAAAACAACAAAAACTTAGATTACTCATATTTGACACTGTCAAGAAACTCTTTACACATTTTGTTCTTTTCATCTGTTTTGCTCTCATTCTAAGCATTAACGGGGCTTTACCGTTACCTATGCTTCAAGAATCTCTTTATGCATCTCTATTTATTTATTTTTTACTTTGTGCGAAATTTAGCTCAGTACACGTGAAAAAAGCAATACAAATTTTTATTAACATTGCTCGGAAAGAGATTAAGTTTCGATGTTGTCCAATTGATCTTCTACAATCGGCAGTTGGGCAAATCAGTTCCAGAATTAGTGGAAATGTTTCCCGTGTCGAGAAAAACAATATACAACGTTCTCAGTCGAGCAGAAAAAGAGGGAAGACTTGAGGCAAAGGGTGTATGTGGCTGGAAACAAAAGATATCTGATCGGGCAAACCGCCTTATGGTGCGAAAGATCAAAGCAAATCCCCAAATTTCGATCAGAACTCTTGCCAAAGAGCTCAAAGAAGAGTGTGACGTGGATGTGTCCCACGAAACGGTCCGTCAGGCCATTCTACGGTATGAGTATTCTTCGAAAGTGGCACGTAAGAAACCCTTGTTATCGTCGACAAATGTGGAAAAGCGCTTCTCTTTTGCTCTTACTATGCTTAGGCACCCAGAGGAGTATTGGAAGGACTTTATATTTTGCGACGAGACCAAAATGATGTTGTATTACCACGAAGGTCCGCCCAAAATATGGCAAAAGGTCTCTACAGCTTACGATAAAACGAATATCATTCCAACAGTCAAATTTGGAAAACTGTCGGTTGTGGTTTGGGCCTACATATCCAGCCAAGGAGTCGGTGAACTGGTATTCATTGAAAACACCATGAATGCCGAGCAATATTTTCAAATTTTGAAGTCAAATTTACTCCAAAGTGAAACAAAATTCGGCCTTATATCCGAATATCAGCCAAGTTTTAAATTTGACTAGGACAACGATCCAAAAAATAAGGAGTTTAATGTACGCAGTTGGCTGCTTAACAACTGCGGAAAGGTCTTGGATACACCACCCCCAAGCCCAGATCTCAACCCAATCGAACATGGCTGTTTCTAGTTAAAGAAAAAGGTTGGACAAAGTAATCCAACAAAACGTGGACAGCTAAAAGCTTTCGTAATGGAAGAGTGGCAGAATATATCCCTAGAATATATTCAAAACTTGGGCAACTCTATGAAAAGAAGACTCCAACATGTACATAATGCTAAGAGGGGCCATACTAAATACTAAGTTTTTCAAAATTAGCTATAATTAGTTTGACATTTTCAATTTAGAACAATATATATGAAGTGTGTAAAGAGTTTCTTGACAGTGTCAAATATAAGTAATCTAAGTAATCTAAGTTTCACCCTTATTGTTTTTATACCCTGAGCCCATTGAAAATGGGAAATCAGGGTATAATGGTTTTGTTAAATGTATGTAACAGGCAGAAGGAGGCTTGTCAGACCCCACAAAGTTGTATTCTTGATCAGGGTGACGAGCTGAGTCGATTTAGCCCTGTCCGCCTGTCTGTCTGTCTGCCCGTCTGTCTGTCCGTCCGTCTGTCCGTATATTTGAACGCGTCGATTGAAGCATACAGTGGTTCACAGCTTATTTCAACCAGCACTTTAAAAAAAGTTTGTTGGGCTATAAAATCTAAACTATTGGCAATATCCAAAAAATTTAAACGCAGGTTGTTAGTGTGATGTTTTAAATATTACAAAATCATTTCATTTATTTTTTAAATATTTTTTCATTATTTAATAATGTTTAAAAACTAAAAAATGAGACCAAGACAGTTCCACAGCTTATTTCAACCACAAACTTTGCAGCTGATGAAAGACCCGTTATTTTGCAATGCAACGGTAGATTCTTGTTCTATGCTTTATACACTGATTTCGCAATGTGATGAAATAACTTTGTGCTGAATTTTGAAAGCAGAACTTGCAGAAAATTTAATTTAGCAAAATGGGACCACGTACACCTATTGAACAGCTGGAACTTGTTCTGAAACACTATAAAAATGGCCATTCCCGTAGAAAAATTACTGATATGGTTGGACTGAGTGATTCTACAGTTCAAAGCATCATATACCGTTTTGTTCTTGAAAATAGAACCCACGATAAAGGTAGAAATGCTCCAAACTAAATTTTTAATTCCACGGACGAGCGCTATATTGTAAGAAAAATCCGGGATAACCCAAGGCTATCTGCTAGACAAGTAGCCAATGATGTTAAGGAGGAGTTGGGCAAGTCATGTCACCCAGAAACTATTCACCGTGTGCTTCGGGAACATGACTTTAATAGTAGAGTACCACGCAAGAAGCCTTTTATAAGCGACAAAAACAAAAAGTGTCGCTTAAAATTTGCACAGGAGCACTTGTACAAGGACATTGGATTCTGGAACACAGTTTTATTTTGAGATGAGTCCAAATTTAATTTGTTTGGGTCGGATGGGCCCTCATATGTGTAGCGTAGGCCTAACACAGAGCTTGACGCAAAAAATTTGAAGGCTACTGTAAAGCACGGCGGAGGCAGCGTTATGGTTTGGGCCTGTATGTCAGCAGCCGGGGTTGGGAGCTTGGAGTTCATCGAGACTACGATGGATAAACTTAAATATCTATATGTTTTGAAGTCAAATTGAATCCAAAGTGCTCAGAAACTGGGCATAAGGGAGGACTTCAGGTTTTACCAAGATAATGACCCGAAACACACTGCGGGAATTGTCCAGACTTGGCTGATCTGGAAATGTCCGCACGTTATGAAACCACCAGCCTAATCACCAGATTTAAATGTAATCGAAAATTTGTGGTCGATTTTGGAAACAAACATTCGCAAACACAAAATTTCAAACAAATCGGACCTAAAAACTGCATTGGTTGAGGAATGGGAAAAAATTACTCCAGAAGTCACCAAAAAGTTGGTGGAATCTATCCCAAAAAGGCTTAAAATGGTAGTTAGCCAAAAGGGTGGTCACACCAAGTATTAATTTGTTGTTATTTTAAGTTTTTATAATGTTAAATAATGTTATTTCATAAGTGGTTGAAATAAGCTGTGGAACTGTCTTGGTCTCATTTTTTAGTTTTTAAACATTATTAAATAATGAAAAAATATTTAAAAAATAAATGAATTGATTTTGTAATATTTAAAACATCACCCTAACAACCTGCGTTTAAATTTTTTGGATATTGCCAATAGTTTAGATTTTATAGCCCAACAAACTTTTTTTAAAGTGCTGGTTGAAATAAGCTGTGAACCACTGTATGCTTCAATCGACGCGTTCAAATATACGGACAGACGGACGGACAGACAGACGGGCAGACAGACAGACAGGCGGACAGGGCTAAATCGACTCAGCTCGTCACCCTGATCAAGAATACAACTTTGTGGGGTCTGACAAGCCTCCTTCTGCCTGTTACATACATTTAACAAAACCATTATACCCTGATTTCCCATTTTCAATGGGCTCAGGGTATAAAAATTAAAAAAGTTACGCTGTTGAACTCGGGACCTTTCGATTATGCGCTTTGCGTCTATCCATTACGCCACACCAGTATTACGTTGCTTGTTGGCAAAATGCAATGTAGTACTACAAAGCGATATGTGACAAATACAAAAGTAAAGAAGCTAAAGAAGCAGATCAATCGCAATTGTGATTCTTAGAATATGCTGAAATGCGCGCATATGAACGTATGAGTATGTGTACATACAAAAACGGTGGTCTGTTTCAATGTATGTGTGTAAAGGGCGATATATGACAAATACAAAACTACAGAAGAGGCTGAAAATGCACAGAAGCGACTGTGCACATGCATATGCAGACGCGCTTGCTCGTTTCAATGTATGTATGTGAGAATATATGTAAATGTTTTTTGCTGTGCGTCGCTGCTTGCCACATGCGTGTGATAATTGGCTAAACGTTTTGTTTAATAAATCGGAACTGACTTAACGGAATTTGATGAAACTTTCAGCATTTTATAAAAATGCTAATTTATTCACATGTTTATATTTGCAACAGACTCTCCATGATTGGCGAAGGGGAGGAGGGGGTGGGTTAATTAGCAAAAAGAGCCAGTATCCAAAAAATAAAAAAATAGAAATTGCATAAAATTCACATTAATCTATATACAAAAATCTAGGGGGTCTAGCTCTAAAGGTGTGGGAAATATAATTTTATAACCTGTTTTCGATAAGGTTTAAAATCGATAACAAAACAACAAAAATAGATATCGTTTTTTGGTAACAAAGTTGACCTGCGCGTGCTATCCACGGACCCAACAAAAAAATCAAGTCTCTAGCTTGTCTAGATGCTTCAATCGACGCGTTCAAACATACGGACAGACAGACGGACGGACGGAAAGACGGACAGACAGACAGACGGACAGGGCTAAATCGACTTAGCTCGTCGCCCTGATCAAGAATATATATACTTTGTGGGGTCTGACACGCCTCCTTCTGCCTGTTACATACATTTATCAAAACCATTATACCCTGATTTCCCATTTTCAATGGGCTAAGGGTATAAAAATTGAAGTCTCTAGCTTGTCTAGATGCTTCAATCGACACGTTCAAACATACGGACGCACATACAGACGGACGGACGGTCAGACAGACGGACAGGGCTAAATCGACTCAGCTCGTCGCCCTGATCAAGAATATATATACTTTGTGGGGTCTGACACGCCTCCTTCTGCCTGTTACATACATTTAACAAAACCATTATACCCTGATTTCCCATTTTCAATGGCCTCAGGGTATAAAAATTAAAAAAGTTACGCTGTTGTCACTGAGTTTCGAACTCGGGACCTTTCGATTATGCGTTTTGCGTCTATCCATTACGCCACACCAGTATTACGTTGCTTGTTGGCAAAATGCAATGTAGTACTACAAAGCGATATATGACAAATACAAAAGTAAAGAAGCTAAAGAAGCAGATCAATCGCAATTGTAATTCTTTGAATATGCTGAAATCCGCGCATATGAACGCATGAGTATGGGTACACTACCTTGTAGTGAAGTAGTTTCGGATTTGCCAACAGGCAATGCAAAACTGATGTGGCGCAGCAGGTATATGAAAAGCGTGTAAGCAAAAGGGTCCGCGTTCGAGACGCGGCGGCGACGGCATGAAAATAGTTGCGCAGCTGTTCGTGCCTACATACATGCATACCTGATGGGACCTATCGTAAATTTTTTTGTGCGTGAATAATTTTGTTCGGACTAAGTCGATTACACAAATATCGGTATTTGATATTTACATTTTTTGTCAGGGTCACACACACAAAAAGAAAATAACATAACTGACCTAGGTTATACGAAAAATGATAATTTTAGCAGATAAATTATTTGCAGAACTTCAACATTAAATCAAATTACATATATTTCTCAGAAATGCCGTTTGTCGTCTTAGCAATTCTTATTAAGCTTATTTATATAGGTGGCACAGGCATATGAATTTTGCAGCTGGGCGTTACAAATTTTGCTGCTAGTAGGCGTAGACATATCATATTTGGCAAGCTCCTAGAAGGAGTCTAGGGTAACGTAACTGCAAAGTTTGGATGCTTACACTCCAAAAATGTGAATGTTACAGGGTATTTTTTCGATATAACACGCCCCCGAAGGGGCGTAAGATTTATTTTTGGAGAATCAATAGGGGAGGCCCCCAGTAACACAAACATCCAATTTTAAAGCGTCTAGCTCTAAAACTGTAGGAGCTATAAGCTTTTTGCGATTTGCCACGCCCCCTGAAGGCGTAGGTATGTCCGCCATATCTTTTTGATCTTGGGTTGCTTATCCGAGTATATATATCAAATTTCAAGTCTCTAGCGTCAATAGTGCTCAAAATATAGCTGATCTTGTAAAATCACTATATTTTCAGATCCGATTTGCCACGCCCCCAGTGGGCATAGACAGTAAATCTTTTTATGAGTCTTTATATAATCGTAGCGTTAAGTTACGTGCCAAATTTCAGCATTCTAGCTTTAAAACTGTAGAAGTTACAGTTTTCCCGATTTGTCACGCCCCCAATGGGCGTAGATATATCCGCCATATCTTTTTGAGCTTGGGTGGTCAACGCAAGTATACATTCCAAATTTCAACTCTCTAGCTCTTCAACTAGTATGATTTCTATGATTTCTATTAACTATGGGCGCAACCATTTTCCGATTTGCCACGCCCCTAGTGGGCGTATCCGGAAAATCTTGACACTTTATAATTCGAGGGTATACACGAGTATATGTTCCAAATTTCAAGTCTCTAGCTTTAATAGCGTAGAAAAATATTGCATTCATACGGACAGACGGACAGACGGCCAGACGGACAGACGGATATTTCACAAAACCAATATACTCTTTTTCCCTTTGGGAAACGAGTATAAAAATCAAGTCTCTAGCTTGTCTAGATGCTTCAATCGACGCGTTCAAACATACGGACAGACGGACGGACGGACGGACGGACGGACGGACGGACGGACGGACAGACGGACAGACGGACAGGGCTAAATCGACTCAGCTCGTCGCCCTGATCAAGAATATATATACTTTGTGGGGTCTGACACGCCTCCTTCTGCCTGTTACATACATTTAACAAAACCATTATACCCTGATTTCCCATTTTCAATGGGCTCAGGGTATAAAAATTAAAAAAGTTACGCTGTTGAACTCGGGACCTTTCGATTATGCGTTTTGCGTCTATCCATTACGCCACACCAGTATTACGTTGCTTGTTGGCAAAATGCAATGTAGTACTACAAAGCGATATGTGACAAATACAAAAGTAAAGAAGCTAAAGAAGCAGATCAATCGCAATTGTGATTCTTAGAATATGCTGAAATGCGCGCATATGAACGTATGAGTATGTGTACATACAAAAACGGTGGTCTGTTTCAATGTATGTGTGTAAAGGGCGATATATGACAAATACAAAACTACATAAGAGGCTGAAAATGCACAGAAGCGACTGTGCACATGCATATGCAGACGCGCTTGCTCGTTTCAATGTATGTATGTGAGAATATATGTAAATGTTTTTTGCTGTGCGTCGCTGCTTGCCACATGCGTGTGATAATTGGCTAAACGTTTTGTTTAATAAATCGGAACTGACTTAACGGAATTTGATGAAACTTTCAGCATCTTATAAAAATGATCATTTATTCACATGTTTATATTTGCAACAGACTCTCCATGATTGGCGAAGGGGAGGAGGGGGTGGGTTAATTAGCAAAAAGAGCCAGTATCCAAAAAATAAAAAAATAGAAATTGCATAAAATTCACATTAATCTATATTCAAAAATCTAGCTCTAAAGGTGTGGGAAATATAATTTTATAACCTATTTTCGATAAGGTTTAAAATCGATAACAAAACAACAAAAATAGATATCGTTTTTTGGTAACAAAGTTGACCTGCGCGTGCTATCCACGGACCCAACAAAAAAATCAAGTCTCTAGCTTGTCTAGATGCTTCAATCGACGCGTTCAAACATACGGACAGACAGACGGACGGACGGAAAGACGGACAGACAGACAGACGGACAGGGCTAAATCGACTTAGCTCGTCGCCCTGATCAAGAATATATATACTTTGTGGGGTCTGACACGCCTCCTTCTGCCTGTTACATACATTTATCAAAACCATTATACCCTGATTTCCCATTTTCAATGGGCTAAGGGTATAAAAATTGAAGTCTCTAGCTTGTCTAGATGCTTCAATCGACACGTTCAAACATACGGACGCACATACAGACGGACGGACGGTCAGACAGACGGACAGGGCTAAATCGACTCAGCTCGTCGCCCTGATCAAGAATATATATACTTTGTGGGGTCTGACACGCCTCCTTCTGCCTGTTACATACATTTAACAAAACCATTATACCCTGATTTCCCATTTTCAATGGCCTCAGGGTATAAAAATTAAAAAAGTTACGCTGTTGTCACTGAGTTTCGAACTCGGGACCTTTCGATTATGCGTTTTGCGTCTATCCATTACGCCACACCAGTATTACGTTGCTTGTTGGCAAAATGCAATGTAGTACTACAAAGCGATATATGACAAATACAAAAGTAAAGAAGCTAAAGAAGCAGATCAATCGCAATTGTAATTCTTTGAATATGCTGAAATCCGCGCATATGAACGCATGAGTATGGGTACACTACCTTGTAGTGAAGTAGTTTCGGATTTGCCAACAGGCAATGCAAAACTGATGTGGCGCAGCAGGTATATGAAAAGCGTGTAAGCAAAAGGGTCCGCGTTCGAGACGCGGCGGCGACGGCATGAAAATAGTTGCGCAGCTGTTCGTGCCTACATACATGCATACCTGATGGGACCTATCGTAAATTTTTTTGTGCGTGAATAATTTTGTTCGGACTAAGTCGATTACACAAATATCGGTATTTGATATTTACATTTTTTGTCAGGGTCACACACACAAAAAGAAAATAACATAACTGACCTAGGTTATACGAAAAATGATAATTTTAGCAGATAAATTATTTGCAGAACTTCAACATTAAATCAAATTACATATATTTCTCAGAAATGCCGTTTGTCGTCTTAGCAATTCTTATTAAGCTTATTTATATAGGTGGCACAGGCATATGAATTTTGCAGCTGGGCGTTACAAATTTTGTTGCTAGTAGGCGTAGACATATCATATTTGGCAAGCTCCTAGAAGGAGTCTAGGGTAACGTAACTGCAAAGTTTGGATGCTTACACTCCAAAAATGTGAATGTTACAGGGTATTTTTTCGATATAACACGCCCCCGAAGGGGCGTAAGATTTATTTTTGGAGAATCAATAGGGGAGGCCCCCAGTAACACAAACATCCAATTTTAAAGCGTCTAGCTCTAAAACTGTAGGAGCTATAAGCTTTTTGCGATTTGCCACGCCCCCTGAAGGCGTAGGTATGTCCGCCATATCTTTTTGATCTTGGGTTGCTTATCCGAGTATATATATCAAATTTCAAGTCTCTAGCGTCAATAGTGCTCAAAATATAGCTGATCTTGTAAAATCACTATATTTTCAGATCCGATTTGCCACGCCCCCAGTGGGCATAGACAGTAAATCTTTTTATGAGTCTTTATATAATCGTAGCGTTAAGTTACGTGCCAAATTTCAGCATTCTAGCTTTAAAACTGTAGAAGTTACAGTTTTCCCGATTTGTCACGCCCCCAATGGGCGTAGATATATCCGCCATATCTTTTTGAGCTTGGGTGGTCAACGCAAGTATACATTCCAAATTTCAACTCTCTAGCTCTTCAACTAGTATGATTTCTATGATTTCTATTAACTATGGGCGCAACCATTTTCCGATTTGCCACGCCCCTAGTGGGCGTATCCGGAAAATCTTGACACTTTATAATTCGAGGGTATACACGAGTATATGTTCCAAATTTCAAGTCTCTAGCTTTAATAGCGTAGAAAAATATTGCATTCATACGGACAGACGGACAGACGGCCAGACGGACAGACGGATATTTCACAAAACCAATATACTCTTTTTCCCTTTGGGAAACGAGTATAAAAAGGTTGGACAAAGTAATCCAACAAAACGTGGACAGCTAAAAGCTTTCGTAATGGAAGAGTGGCAGAATATATCCCTAGAATATATTCAAAACTTGGGCAACTCTATGAAAAGAAGACTCGAACATGTACATAATGCTAAGAGGGGCCATACTAAATACTAAGTTTTTCAAAATTAGCTATAATTAGTTTGACATTTTCAATTTAGAACAATATATATGAAGTGTGTAAAGAGTTTCTTGACAGTGTCAAATATAAGTAATCTAAGTAATCTAAGTTTCACCCTTATTGTTTTTATACCCTGAGCCCATTGAAAATGGGAAATCAGGGTATAATGGTTTTGTTAAATGTATGTAACAGGCAGAAGGAGGCTTGTCAGACCCCACAAAGTTGTATTCTTGATCAGGGCGACGAGCTGAGTCGATTTAGCCCTGTCCATCTGTCTGTCTGTCCGTCTGTCCGTCCGTCCGTCCGTCCGTCTGTCCGTATGTTTGAACGCGTCGAATGAAGCATCTAGACAAGCTAGAGACTTGAATTTTTTTTGTTGGGTCCGTGGATAGCACGCGCAGGTCAAGTTTGTTACCAAAAAAAGATATCTATTTTTGTTGTTTTGTTATCGATTTTAAACCTTATCGAAAATAGGTTATAAAATTATATCTCCCACACCTTTAGAGCCAGACCCTTCAAATTTTGCATATAGGTTAATGTGAATTTTATGCAATTTCTATTTTTTTTATTTTTTGGATACCGGCTCTTTTACTAATTAACCCACCCCCCTCCTCCCCTTCGACCACCATGGAGAGTCTGTTCCAAATATAACCATGTGAATAAATCATCATTTTTATAAAATGTAAAAAATTCAATAGAATCATATGCTGAAAGTTTCATTAAATTCCGTTAAGTCAATCGCGATTTATTAAACAAAACGTTTGGCCAATTATCACACGCACGTGGCAAGCAGCGACGCGCAGCAAAAAACATTTAAAAATACACATACATTGAAACGTGCAAGCGCGTCTGCTTATGCATGTGCACAGTCGCTTCTGTGCATTTTCAGCCGCTTCTGTAGTTTTGTATTTGTCATATATCGCCCTTTACACGCATACATTGAAACAGACAACCGTTTTTGTATGTACACATACTCATACGTTCATATGCGCGCATTTCAGCATATTCTAAGAATTACAACTGCGATTGATCTGCTTCTTTAGTTTTGTATTTGTAACATATCGCATTGTAGTACTACTTTGCGTTTTGCCAACAAGCAACGCAATCTGGTGTGGCGTAGTGGATAGACACAAAGCGCGTAAACGAAAGGTCGCGGGTTTGAAACTCAGTGACAACAGCGTAACTTTTTAAATTTTTTTTTTTAAATCTATAAACATAAGGTTCAATATAAACAAAAGGTGGTCGTGCTAGTTGAGATGACGCGCTTTAACGTTACACAAGTAGTAAATAGATGCAGGTTCGAGCCCAGGTGCGGTGATATTTGCTTTCTTTTCATTTTTTTGTTTATTTATTTAATTATTAATTTATTTTTGATTTACATACATTCCAGTTTAATAAAATTTCAAAATTATAATTTAATTTTGCAAAATGTAATGTTATATGCAAGCTACATAGCGTATTAAACGATGGACGGGGCTCAGGGTATCTCCTAGTCGGGCACCCCCGACTAGAGTTTTCTTACTTGTTATACCCTGAGCCCATTGAAAATGGGAAATCAGGGTATAATGGTTTTGTTAAATGTATGTAACAGGCAGAAGGAGGCGTGTCATACCCCACAAAGTATATATATTCTTGATCAGGACGACGAGTTTAGTCGATTTAGCCCTGTCAGTCTGTCTGTCCGTCCGTCTGTCCGTCCGTCCGCCCGTCCGTATGTTTGAACGCGTCGATTGAAGCATCTAGACAAGCTAAAGACTTGAATTTTTTTTGTTGGGTCCGTGGATAGCACGCGCAGGTCAAGTTTGTTACCAAAAAACGATATCTATTTTTGTTGTTTTGTTATCGATTTTAAACCTTATCGAAAACAGGTTATAAAATTATATCTCCCACACCTTTAGAGCTAGACTCCTCAAATTTTGCATATAGATTAATGTGAATTTTATGCAATTTCTATTTTTTTATTTTTTGGATACCGGCTCTTGAATAACCCCCCCCCCCCCCCCAACCCCTTCTGCACTCATGGAGAGTCGGTTGCAAATATAACCATGTGAATAAATTAACGTTTTTTTATAAAATGTATGAAATTCAATAGAATCATATGCTGAAAGTTTCATCAAATTCCGTTAAGTCAGTCCCGATTTATTAAACAAAACGTTTAGCTGAACGTGGCAAGCAGCGACGCGCAGCAAAAAACATTTACATATATTCTCACATACACACATTGAAACTAGCAAGCGCGACTGCTTATGCATGTGCACAAATAAATTAAATTCCAGCATATTCTTCAACCAGATCTGTGTTTGAATTGTATTTGTATTTCTCATATATCGCCCTTTACACGCATACATTGAAACAGACCACCGTTTTTGTATGTACACATACTCATGCGTTCATATGCGCGCATTTCAGCATATTCTAAGAATTACAATTGCGATTGATCTGCTTCTTTACCTTCTTTAGTTTTGTATTTGTCACATATCGCCTTGTAGTACTGTAACAAGCAACGCAATACTGGTGTGGCGTAGTGGGTAGACGCAAAGCGCACAAACGAAAGGTCCTAGGTTCGAAACTCAGTGACAACAGACAGCATAACTTTTTAAATTTTTTTTTTTTTAAATTTATAAACATGAAGTGATTGTGCTAACTGAGATGATGCGCTTTAACGTTACATATGTAGTAAATAGATGCAGGTTTTTCTTATTTTTTTTTTTTGTTGATTTGTTTATTTATTTAATTATTTATTTATTTTTGATTTACATACATTCTAGTTGAATACAATTTCAAAATTATAATTTAATTTTGGAAAATTTAATGTTATATGCAAGCTATATAGCATATTAATCAATGCAAATCGGACCGGGCTCAGGGGATCTTCTAGTCGGGCACCTCCGACTAGAGTTTTCTTACTTGTTTCAATAAGTGACAGCAACTGCAATTGTAACGACTAAAATGCAAAAAAAAACCCAGACATGCAGATGCGTGTCAATTTGACCTACTTATTGCATTTTTTGCCGATTTTCTGTTGGTTTTTGCCTGTAACAAATGTGATAATTTTTTATGTTAACTGGAAGGAACCTAACTCGTAAATTAATGATCGTAATAATATACTTTTTCTTGTAATTTGTAAAAAATATACCAATATTTCCAATATTTCGTAACTACGCCGCGCTAAGCTGGCCTAGACCCTACTGTGCGACGTCGCTGCCGCAAAGCCATAGCTTGTTAGCACTAAAATTGATTTGCACATTTGACTTTAGATAAAGACCACGGTTTCTGAAAATAACAAACTCCCGATGTCGCATTATTATACTCGTTTCCCAAAGGCAAAAAGAGTATATTGGTTTTCTGAAATGTCCGTCTTGCTGTCCGTCCGTCTGTCCGTCTGTCCGTATGAATGCAATATTTTTCTACGCTATTGAAGCCAGATACTTGAAATTTGGAACATATACTCGTGTATACCCTCGAATTATAGGGGCGTGGCAAATCTGAAAATGGTTGCGCCCATAGTCAAGAAATCATATTAGTGAAGAGCTAGAGAGTTGAAATTTGGAATGTATACTTGCGTTAACCACCCAAGTTAAAAAAGATGTGGCGGATATATCTACGCCCATTGGGGGCGTGACCAATCGGGAAAACTGTATCTTCTACAGTTTTAAAGCTAGAATGTTGAAATTTGGCACGTATCTTAACGCTTCGATTCTATAAAGATTGATGAAAAGATTTTATGCCCACGCCCACTGGCGGCGTGGCAAATCGGATCGGAATATATAGTGATTTTACAAATTCAACTATATTTTGAGTACTATTGATGCTAGAAACTTGAAATTTGATATATACACTCGGATAAGCAACCCAAGATCAAAAGGATTTGGTGGACATACCTACGCCTTCAGGGGGCGTGGCAAATTGCAAAACCTTATAGCTCCCACAGTTTTAGAGCTAGACGCTTCAAAATTGGATGTTTGTGTTACTGGTGCTTCCCCTATCGATTGCCCAATAATAAATCTTACGCCCCCTTGGGGGCGTGGTATATCGAAAAAATACCTTGTAACTTTCACATTTTTGGAGTGTAAGCATCCAAACTTTACAGTTACGTTACCCTAGACTCCTTCTAGGAACTTGCAAAATATGATATGTCTACATCTACTGGGGGCGTGGCAAATTGGCAACAAAATTTGTAACGCCCAGCTGCAAAATTCATATGCCTGTGCCACCTATATAAATAAGCTTGATAAGAATTGTTAAGACAACAAACGACATTTCTAAGAAATATTCAGAAATATACGTAATTCGATTTAATGATGAAGCTCTGCAAATAATTTATCTGCTATAATTATCATTTTTTATAGAGCCTATGTCCGTTATGTTATTTTACTATTTGTGTGTGTGTGACTATACCGTCATGCTATATTTATACCCTGAGCCCATTGAAAATGGGAAATCAGGGTATAATGGTTTTGTTAAATGTATGTAACAGGCAGAAGGAGGCGTGTCAGACCCCACAAAGTATATATATTCTTGATCAGGGCGACGAGCTGAGTCGATTTAGCCCTGTCCGTCTGTCTGTCTGTCCGTCCGTCCGTCCGTCCGTCCGTCCGTATGTTTGAACGCGTCGATTGAAGCATCTAGACAAGCTAGAGACTTGAATGTTTTTTTGTTAGGTCCGTGGATAGCACGCGCAGATCAAGTTTGTTACCAAAAAACGATATCTATTTTTGTTGTTTTGTTATCGATTTTAAACCTTATCGAAAACAGGTTATAAAATTATATCTCCCACACCTTTAGAGCTAGACTACTTGCATATAGATTAATGTGAATTTTATGCAATTTCTATTTTTTTATTTTTTGGATACCGGCTCTTTTTACTAAGTAAACCCCCCCCTCCCCCGTCCCCATCACTACTCATGGAGAGTAACCATGTGAATAAATTAGCATTTTTATAAAATGTAAAAAATTCAATAGAATCATATGCTGAAAGTTTCATCAAATTCCGTTAAGTCAGCCCCGATTTATTAAAAAAAACGTTTAGCTGAACGTGGCAAGCAGCGACGCGTTGCAAAAAACATTTACATATGTTCTCACATACACACATTGAAACTAGCAAGCGCGTCTGCTTATGCATGTGCACAAATAAATTCAATTCTAGCATATTCTTCAACCAAATCTGTGTATGAATTGTATTTTTATTTGTCATACATCGCCCTTTACACGCATACATTGAAACAGACCACCGTTTTTGTATGTACACATACTCATACGCGCGTATGAAGCGCATTTCAGCATATTCTAGGAATCACAATTGCGATTGATATGCTTCTTTAGCTGCTTTAGTTTTGTATTTGTCACATATCGCCCTTGTAGTACTACTTTGCGTTTTGCCAACAAGCAACGCAATACTGGTGTGGCGTAGTGGATAGACGCAAAGCGCGTAAACGAAAGGTTCCGAGTTCGAATCTCAGTTGACGACAGCGTAACTTTTTGGTGGTTGTGCTAGTTGAGATGATGCGCTTTAACGTTACATATGTAGTAAATAGATGCAGGTTCGAGTCCAGGTGCGGTGATGTTTGTTTTTCTTCTTCTTTTTTTGTTGATTTGATTATTTATTTAATTGTTTATTTATTTTTTATTTACATACATTCTAGTTGAATAAAATTTCAAAATTATAATTTAATTTTGGAAAATTTAATGTTATATGCAAGCTATATAGCGTATTAAACAATGCAAATTGGACGGAGCTCAGGGGGTCTTCTAGTCGGGCACCTCCGACTAGAGTTTTCTTACTTGTTTCAATAAGTGACAGCAACTGCAATTGTAACGACTAAAATGCAAAAAAAAACCCAGACATGCAGATGCGTGTCAATTTGACCTACTTATTGCATTTTTTGCCGATTTTCTGTTGGTTTTTGCCTGTAAAAAATGTGATAATTTTTTATGTTAACTGGAAGGAACCTAACTCGTAAATTAATGATCGTAATAATATACTTTTTCTTGTAATTTGTAAAAAATATACCAATATTTCCAATATTTCGTAACTACGCCGCGCTAAGCTGGCAGAGACCCTACTGTGCGACGTCGCTGCCGCAAAGCCATAGCTTGTTAGCACTAAAATTGATTTGCACATTTGACTTTAGATAAAGACCACGGTTTCTGAAAATAACAAACTCCCGATGTCGCATTATTATACTCGTTTCCCAAAGGCAAAAAGAGTATATTGGTTTTCTGAAATGTCCGTCTTGCTGTCCGTCCGTCTGTCCGTCTGTCCGTATGAATGCAATATTTTTCTACGCTATTGAAGCCAGATACTTGAAATTTGGAACATATACTCGTGTATACCCTCGAATTATAGGGGCGTGGCAAATCTGAAAATGGTTGCGCCCATAGTCAAGAAATCATATTAGTGAAGAGCTAGAGAGTTGAAATTTGGAATGTATACTTGCGTTAACCACCCAAGTTAAAAACAAGTAAGAAAACTCTAGTCGGAGGTGCCCGACTAGGAGACCCCCTGAGCTTCGTCCACTTTGCATATAACATTAAATTTTCCAAAATTAAATTATAATATCCACTTTGCATATAACATTAAATTTTCCAAAATTAAATTATAATTTTGAAATTTTATTCAACTAGAATGTATGTAAATAAAAAATAAATAAAAAATTAAATAAATAATCAAATCAACAAAAAAAGAAGAAGAAAAACAAACATCACCGCACCTGGACTCGAACCTGCATCTATTTACTACATATGTAACGTTAAAGCGCATCATCTCAACTAGCACAACCACCAAAAAGTTACGCTGTCGTCAACTGAGATTCGAACTCGGAACCTTTCGTTTACGCGCTTTGCGTCTATCCACTACGCCACACCAGTATTGCGTTGCTTGTTGGCAAAACGCAAAGTAGTACTACAAGGGCGATATGTGACAAATACAAAACTAAAGCAGCTAAAGAAGCATATCAATCGCAATTGTGATTCCTAGAATATGCTGAAATGCGCTTCATACGCGCGTATGAGTATGTGTACATACAAAAACGGTGGTCTGTTTCAATGTATGCGTGTAAAGGGCGATGTATGACAAATAAAAATACAATTCATACACAGATTTGGTTGAAGAATATGCTAGAATTGAATTTATTTGTGCACATGCATAAGCAGACGCGCTTGCTAGTTTCAATGTGTGTATGTGAGAACATATGTAAATGTTTTTTGCAACGCGTCGCTGCTTGCCACGTTCAGCTAAACGTTTTGTTTAATAAATCGGGACTGACTTAACGGAATTTGATGAAACTTTCAGCATATGATTTTATTGAATTTTTTACATTCACATGGTTACTCTCCATGAGTAGTGATGGGGACGGGGGAGGGGGGGGTGGTTTACTTAGTAAAAAGAGCCGGTATCCAAAAAATAAAAAAATAGAAATTGCATAAAATTCACATTAATCTATATGCAAAATTTGAGGAGTCTAGCTCTAAAGGTGTGGGAGATATAATTTTATAACCTGTTTTCGATAAGGTTTAAAATCGATAACAAAACAACAAAAATAGATATCGTTTTTTGGTAACAAACTTGACCTGCGCGTGCTATCCACGGACCTAACAAAAAAACATTCAAGTCTCTAGCTTGTCTAGATGCTTCAATCGACGCGTTCAAACATACGGACGGACGGACGGACGGACGGACGGACAGACAGACAGACGGACAGGGCTAAATCGACTCAGCTCGTCGCCCTGATCAAGAATATATATACTTTGTGGGGTCTGACACGCCTCCTTCTGCCTGTTACATACATTTAACAAAACCATTATACCCTGATTTCCCATTTTCAATGGGCTCAGGGTATAAAAAGATGTGGCGGATATATCTACGCCCATTGGGGGCGTGGCCAGTCGGGAAAACTGTATCTTCTACAGTTTTAAAGCTAGAATGTTGAAATTTGGCACGTAACTTAACGCTACAATTCTATAAAGATTGATGAAAAGATTTTATGCCCACGCCCACTGGCGGCGTGGCAAATCGGATCGGAATATATAGTGATTTTACAAATTCAACTATATTTTGAGTACTATTGATGCTAGAAACTTGAAATTTGATATATACACTCGGATAAGCAACCCAAGATCAAAAGGATTTGGTGGACATACCTACGCCTTCAGGGGGCGTGGCAAATTGCAAAACCTTATAGCTCCCACAGTTTTAGAGCTAGACGCTTCAAAATTGGATGTTTGTGTTACTGGTGCTTCCCCTATCGATTGCCCAATAATAAATCTTACGCCCCCTTGGGGGCGTGGTATATCGAAAAAATACCTTGTAACTTTCACATTTTTGGAGTGTAAGCATCCAAACTTTACAGTTACGTTACCCTAGACTCCTTCTAGGAACTTGCCAAATATGATATGTCTACGCCTACTGGGGGCGTGGCAAATTGGCAACAAAATTTGTAACGCCCAGCTGCAAAATTCATATGCCTGTGCCACCTATATAAATAAGCTTAATAAGAATTGCTAAGACGACAAACGGCATTTCTGAGAAATATGTGTAATTCGATTTAATGTTGAAGTTCTGCAAATAATTTATCTGCTAAAATTATCATTTTTCGTATAGCCTAGGTCAGTTATGTTATTTTCTTTTTGTGTGTGTGACCCTAAAAAAAAATGTAAATATCAAATACCGATATTTGTGTAATCGACTTAGTCCGAACAAAATTATTTACACACAAAAAAATTGACGATAGGTCCCATCAGGTATGTATGTATGTAGGCACGAACAGCTGCGCAACTATTTTCATGCCGTCGCCGCCGCGTCTCGAACGCGGGCCCTTTTGCTTACACGCTTTTCATCTACCTGCTGCGCCACATAAGTTTTGCATTGTCTGTTGGCAAATCTTTACAAGGGCGACTTTTGACAAATACAAAACTATAGAAGCTGCTGTTAATGCAAACATAATATAAACATAAATCAATTGCAATTGTGATTCTTAGAAAATGCTAAAATGCGCGCATATGAACGTATGTATTTATATGTGTACATACAAAAACGGTGGTCGGTTGAATGTATGCGTATAAAGGGCGATATTTGACAAATACAAAACTAAAGAAGCGGCTGAAAATGCAAGCACAACTCAATAACAATGTTGACCATGCATAAGCAAACGCGCTTGCACGTTTCAATGTATGTACGTATGTGTAAATGTAAATATATTTTGCTGTCGCTGCTTAACGCGTGCGTGTCATAATTGGCCAAACGTTTTGTTTAATATATTGCGACTGACTTAACGAAACTTGATGAAACTTTCAGCATATGATTCTATGGAATTTTTTACATTTTATAAAAATGCTAATTCATTCACATAGTTATATTTGCAAAAATTGAAATTGCATAAAATTCACATGAATCTACATAAATGCAAAATTTGAGATAAATTATTGAATTTAAAATACCAGATGCCCCTGTGGGAAACGAGTATCACGCCTTAGGTCTCGCCCTAAGGCAACGTTCTTACTTGTTTTATTTTATTTCCATGGTATATATGAATATTATCTGTTGCTGAGTAGGTAATTATTATCTGAATATTATATTTATTAACAATATCATTTTTTATATAAAAATGAGTCAATTCCTCTTCATCTGCTGAATGTTGTGTATTTGTTATATCAAAATTTGATTCTTCTTTATTTTCTGTATTGATTAATTGTGCTGTCTCCTGTCTGCTTAAGAAATCTGCTACTTTATTGTCTTTACCTTTTAAATATATAATATCATAATCAAATTCCTGTAGCTTTAAAATCCATCTTTGATGTCTAATTTGTATACTCGTTTCCCAAAGGGAAAAAGGTTTTGGTTTTGTGAAATGTCCGTCTGTCCGTCTGTCCGTATGAATGCAATATTTTTCTACGCTATTGAAGCTAGAGACTTGAAATTTGGAACATATACTCGTGTATACCCTCGAATTATAAAGTGTCAAGATTTTCCGGATACGCCCACTAGGGGCGTGGCAAATCGGAAAATGGTTGCGCCCATAGTTAATAGAAATCATAGAAATCATTTTAGTTGAAGAGCTATGTCCACGCCCACTGGGGGCGTGGCAAATCGGATCTGAATATAGAGTGATTTTACAAATTCAGCTATATTTTGAGCACTATTTATGCTAGAGACTTGAAATTTGATATATATACTCGGATAAGCAAGCCAAGATCAAAAAGATATGGCGGACATACCTACGCCTTCAGGGGGCGTGGCAAATCGGAAAAAGCTTATAGCTCCTACAGTTTTAGAGCTAGACGATTCCAAATTGGATGTTTGTGTTACTGGGGGCCTCCTCTATTGATTCCCCAAAAATAAATCTTACGCCCCTTTGGGAGCGTGGAATGTCGAAAAATACCCTGTAACTTTCACATTTTTGGAGTGTAAGCATCCAAACTTTACAGTTACGTTACCCTCGACTCCTTCTAGGAACTTGCCAAATATGATATGTCTACGCCTACTGGGGGCGTGGCAAATTGGCAACAAAATTTGTAACGCCCAGCTGCAAAATTCATATGCCTGTGCCACCTATATAAATAAGCTTAATAAGAATTGCTAAGACGACAAACGGCATTTCTGAGAAATATATGTAATTCGATTTAATGTTGAAGTTCTGCAAATAATTTATCTGCTAAAATTATCATTTTTCGTATAGCCTAGGTCAGTTATGTTATTTTCTTTTTGTATGTGTGACCCTAAAAAAAATGTAAATATCAAATACCGATATTTGTGTAATCGACTTAGTCCGAACAAAATTATTTACACACAAAAAAATTGACGATAGGTCCCATCAGGTATGTATGTATGTAGGCACGAACAGCTGCGCAACTATTTTCATGCCGTCGCCGCCGCGTCTCGAACGCGGACCCTTTTGCTTACACGCTTTTCATCTACCTGCTGCGCCACATAAGTTTTGCATTGTCTGTTGGCAAATCACTACAAGGGCGACTTTTGACAAATACAAAACTATAGAAGCTGCTGTTAATGCAAACATAATATAAGCATAAATCAATTGCAATTGTGATTCTTAGAAAATGCTAAAATGCGCGCATATGAACGTATGTATTTATATGTGTACATACAAAAACGGTGGTCGGTTGAATATATGCGTATAAAGGGCGATATTTGACAAATACAAAACTAAAGAAGCGGCTGAAAATGCAAGCACAACTCAATAACAATTTTGGTTGAAGAATATGCTAGAATGAATGGCGCTGAATTTATTTGTGACCATGCATAAGCAAACGCGCTTGCACGTTTCAATGTATGTACGTATGTGTAAATGTAAATATATTTTGCTGTCGCTGCTTAACGCGTGCGTGTCATAATTGGCCAAACGTTTTGTTTAATAGATTGCGACTGACTTAACGAAACTTGATGAAACTTTCAGCATATGATTCTATGGAATTTTTTACATTTTATAAAAATGCTAATTCATTCACATAGTTATATTTGCAAAAATTGAAATTGCATAAAATTCACATGAATCTACATAAATGCAAAATTTGAGATAAATTATTGAATTTAAAATACCAGATGCCCCTGTGGGAAACGAGTATCACGCCTTAGGTCTCGCCCTAAAGCAACGTTCTTCTTGTTTTTATTGGGTGTGAACTTATGAGAGCTTTAAGATTTTCAAATGCATCTATAAATTGTGGATCATTTGTATTAATTGATACACCTTTTTGTAAATATCTTATCATTGGGTAAGCTATTTTGGAATAGTCTTTAATAAATTTTCTATAGAATCCTGCCATGCCTAAAAATCCTCTTAATTGTTTTTCCGTTTTTGGTAATGGAATTTCTTTTATTGCTTCTATTTTTCTTGGATTTGGTCTGAACCCTTCTTTTGTGAGAATATGACCCAAATATTCGGTATGTTTTTTCATAAACGAACATTTATGTGGTTGTATTTTCAAATTATGATTTCTAAGTACTTTGAAAACTTTTTCTAGAGCAATTTTGTGCTCTTCAAGTGTTGTTGAAAAAATTAAAATATCATCATGATATACCACACAAATTTTGTTTATATAATCCCTCAATATTTCATTCAGTAAACGTTGGAATGTAGCTGGAGCATTTTTTAATCCAAATGGCATTCTAACATATTCATATAATCCCATTGGGGTTATAAAAAGCTGTTTTTTCTATATCAACTTCTGCCATTAATATTTGATGATAGCCTTTCGCTAAGTCAAGAGTAGTAAAATATTGGGCTTTACCAAATTTATCTAATACAGCGTCCATAATAGGCATTGGATACTTATCTGAAACGGTTGCTTGGTTTAATCTTCTATAATCTACACAGATACGATATTTTTGAATTCCTGAATTATCAATTTTTTTCTTAACTACACATATAGGAGAGCTATATATACTTTTACTTTTTATACCCTGAGCCCATTGAGAATGGGAAATCAGGGTATAATGGTTTTGTGAAAATGTATGTAACAGGCAGAAGGAGGCGTGCCACACCCCATAAAGTATATATATTCTTGATCAGGGCGACGAGCTGAGTCGATTTAGCCCTGTCCGTCTGTCCGTCTGTCCGTCCGTCCGTGTGAATGCTGAGATATTTATAAGTACGCAACGTAGAGACTTGAAATTTTACATGAATACTCGATAATACCATACGCTGCACAAGTTTATAAAATTTTCCGATAACTTATTCCATTTCGATTTTATGAGCATTTATCGATAATTTTAATGTGTTTTTAAGGCGCGGTTTGTACATCGTTTGAGCTAGAGACTTCAAATTTGCTGTGTAGTTGCGTGTAATGAATACGGAGATTACGTTATCTTTAGATTTTGGATGCCACGCCCCCTTCGCCCCCAATAGCCCCATATTTGTAAAAAGCGCAAATCAAATACTAGAGACTTGTGCTTTGGCACATACACACATATGAATGTCATAAATAAGTTGTAAAAATTTGATGCACTTAGTCCATCGCTAAGAAAAGTTATTAAACAATTAAGTTCCCATAGGAATGCCCACATTGCAGCCCAAGCGCAGTCGCTGCGTCAACTGCGCAGTTGGCAGAGCGCGCCCTTATTCGTGCGTGCATATGGATCTATGTATGTGTTGTTTGTATGTATGCATAAAAAAAACGTTGAATGATTTGATATTTGGGTCTTCACAGGGCTCAGGGTATCCCCTAGTCGAGCAGTCTCGACTAGAGCACTCTTACTTGTTCTTATTATTCCACTTTTTATACCCTGAGCCCATTGAAAATGGGAAATCAGGGTATAATGGTTTTGTTAAATGTATGTAACAGGCAGAAGGAGGCGTGTCAGACCCCACAAAGTATATATATTCTTGATCAGGGCGACGAGCTGAGTCGATTTAGCCCTGTCCGTCTGTCTGTCTGTCCGTCCGTCCGTCCGTCCGTATGTTTGAACGCGTCGATTGAAGCATCTAGACAAGCTAGAGACTTGAATGTTTTTTTGTTAGGTCCGTGGATAGCACGCGCAGGTCAAGTTTGTTACCAAAAAACGATATCTATTTTTGTTGTTTTGTTATCGATTTTAAACCTTATCGAAAACAGGTTATAAAATTATATCTCCCACACCTTTAGAGCTAGACTCCTCAAATTTTGCATATAGATTAATGTGAATTTTATGCAATTTCTATTTTTTTATTTTTTGGATACCGGCTCTTTTTGCTAAGTAACCCCCCCCCTCCCCGTCCCCATCACTACTCATGGAGAGTAACCATGTGAATAAATTAGCATTTTTATAAAATGTAAAAAATTCAATAAAATCATATGCTGAAAGTTTCATCAAATTCCGTTAAGTCAGTCCCGATTTATTAAACAAAACGTTTAGCTGCACGTGGCAAGCAGCGACGCGCAGCAAAGAACATTTACATATATTCTCACATACACACATTGAAACTAGCAAGCGCGACTGCTTATGCATGTGCACAAATAAATTAAATTCTAGCATATTCTTCAACCAAATCTGTGTTTGAATTGTATTTGTATTTGTCATATATCGCCCTTTACACGCATACATTGAAACAGACCACCGTTTTTGTATGTACACATACTCATGCGTTCATATGCGCGCATTTCAGCATGTTCTAAGAATTACAATTGCGATTGATCTGCTTCTTTACCTTCTTTAGTTTTGTATTTGTCACATATCGCCTTGTAGTACTACTTTGCATTTTGCCAACAAGCAACGCAATACTGGTGTGGCGTAGTGGGTAGACGCGAAGCGCACAAACGAAAGGTCCTAGGTTCGAAACTCAGTGACAACAGACAGCATAACTTTTTAAATTTTTTTTTTTTTTAAATTTATAAACATGAAGTGATTGTGCTAACTGAGATGATGCGCTTTAACGTTACATATGTAGTAAATAGATGCAGGTTTTTCTTATTTTTTTTTTTTTTGGTTGATTTGTTTATTTATTTAATTATTTATTTATTTTTGATTTACATACATTCTAGTTGAATACAATTTCAAAATTATAATTTAATTTTGGAAAATTTAATGTTATATGCAAGCTATATAGCATATTAATCAATGCAAATCGGACCGGGCTCAGGGGATCTTCTAGTCGGGCACCTCCGACTAGAGTTTTCTTACTTGTTTCCATTTCTATTATTTGTTTTCTTATTTCTTCTTCATATTTTGGAGAAACCCTATAGAGCTTTGAATTTATGGGTTGATCTGTTGTGGTTTTAATATTGTGAACTATTGTATTAGTGTTAGTTAACTGATCACCCTCCTTAAAATATAGTTTATCATATTTTTTCGTAAGATTTTTTACTATCTGGGCTTCACATTCCGCATTAAGCCCTTCTATCTTAAAGTCATCAATTTCGCCTACTTCCATTACACAAACATCTTCTGATAATTTGGAAAGGAATGGAATTTCGACTCCATTGCAAAGCTTAATTATTTCGTTTTTAAAATCAATATTTTCAAAATTTCTTTGGATAAAATCCATGCCCAATAGAAAATCATATGATTTTTCCAGGTGCATAGCTACCCATCTTATTCTTGCACAATCTGCATATTTGAATTCGCTTGGTACTTTTGTTTTAACTAAATAACTGTCATTTTTTATATTTCCATTAATAGTGTAAATAGCTTTTGAAAATTTTTCGACTATTTTATACTTTGATTTACATATATTTTTAGTGTTCAATATACTTATAGTAGATCCAGTATCTACTAAAATTAGAAAAGTATCCCCCTCTATAGTTCCTTTAGTAAAAACTTTTCTTTTTTCCGAGGCTAGTTGGTAAAAAAAAACTCTTCTTGTTTATTTTCGTAATTTGAATTATTATTTGCTTCATCATTTAAATTGTCTACACTCATTGCTTCTGGTTGTGGTTGCTGATAATTTTGTCGAATATTCTGACTTATTTGTCTATTAAAATATTGATTTTGTCTTATGTTATGCTTTGTTGTTGTCTGTTAAAATTTTGGGGTTGTCTTATGTTCTGACTGTATTGTCTGTTAAAATTCTGATTTTGTCTTACGTTCTGACTTTGTTAATTATTTCTAACTATTTGGCTATTCTGTTGCCGGTCTTGTCTTTGGTAATTATTATATGTTTGATTATTTTCGTTGTAATTTCTGTTGTCTGTGTCTTGTCTTGAGTTCTGGTTAAATTGTCTGTTATTATAGTTTGATGGATAATTATTGTCATTTTTAATACTAGTTTCCCAAAGGGAAAATGGTATATTGGTTTTGTGCAATGTCCGTCTTGCTGTCCGTCTGTCCATATCAATGCAATATTTTTCTACGCTATTGAAGCCAGATACTTGAAATTTGGAACATATACTCGTGTATACCCTCGAATTATAAAGTGTCAAGATTTTCCCGATACGCCCACTAGGGGCGTGGCAAATCTGAAAATGGTTGCGCCCATAGTCAAGAAATCATATTAGTGAAGAGCTAGAGAGTTGAAATTTGAAATGTATACTTAAGTTGACCACCCAAGTTCAAAAAGATATGGCGGATATATCTACGCCCATTGGGGCGTGCCAAATCGAGAAAACTGTAACTTCTACAGCTTTAAAACTAGAATGCTGAAATTTGGCACGTATCTTAACGCTTCGATTCTATAAAGATTGATAAAAAGATTTTATGTCCACGCCCACTGGGGGCGTGACAAATCGGATCTGAATATAGAGGGATTTTACAAATTCAGCTATATTTTGAGCACTATTGATGCTAGAGACTTGAAATTTGATATATACACTCGGATAAGCAACCCAAGATCAAAAAGATTTGGCGGACATACCTACGCCTTCAGGGGGCGTGGCAAATTGCAAAACATTATAGCTCCCACAGTTTTAGAGCTAGACGCTTCAAAATTGGAAGTTTGTGTTACTGGGGCTTCCCCTATCGATTGCCCAAAAATAAATCTTACGCCCCTTTGGGTGCGTGGTATATCGAAAAAATACCCTGTAACTTTCACATTATTGGAGTGTAAGCATCCAAACTTTATAGTTAAATTACCCTCGACTCCTTCTAGGAACTTGCCAAATATGATATGTCTACGCCTACTGGGAGCGTGGCAAATTGGCAGCAAAATTTGTAACGTCCAGCTGCAAAATTCATATGTCTGTGCCACCTATATAAATAAGCTTAAAAAGAATTGCTAAGACGACAAACGGCATTTCTGAGAAATATTAAGAAATATATGTAATTCGATTTAATGATGAGGTTCTGCAAATAATTTATCTGCTAAAATTATTATTTTTCGTATAGCCTATGTCAGTTGTTATTTTATTTTTGTGTGTGTGACCACACCATCATAAAATGTAAATAACCTCAATTCAGAACAAAATTATTCCACACAAAAATATTGACGATAGGATCCATCATGTATGTATGTATGTATGTATGTATGTAGGCACGAACAGCAACGCAACTATTTTCATGCCGTCGCCGCCGAGTCTCGAACGCGGATCCTTTTGCTTACTCGCTTTTCATCTACCTGCTGCGCCACATCAGTTTTGCATTGTCTGTTGGCAAATCACTACAAGGGCGACTTTTGACAAATACAAAACTATAGAAGCTGCTGTTAATGCAAACACAATATAAACATAAATCAATCGCAATTGTGATTCTTAGAAAAAGCTGAAATGCGCGCATATGAACGTATGTATTTATATGTGTACATACAAAAACGGTGGTCGGTTGAATGTATGCGTATAAAGGGCGATATTTGACAAATAAAAAACTAAAGAAGCGGCTGAAAATGCAAACACAACTCAATAACAATTTTGGTTGAAGATTATGCTAGAATGAATGGCGCTGAATTTATTTGTGACCATGCATAAGCAAACGCACCTGCACGTTTAAATGTATGTGTAAATGTAAATATATTTTTCTGTTGCTGCTTAACACGTGCGGGTCATAATTGGCCAAATGTTTTTTTTAAATAATTTTTTAATTAATTAATTAATTTTTTAATAGATTGGGACTGACTTAACGGAACTTGATGAAAATTTCAGCATATGATTCTATTGATTTTTTTACATTTTATAAAAATGCTAACTAATTCACATAGTTATATTTGCAACAGACCTTCAATTGGCAGTATATGAGGGGGTAGGTAATAAGTAAAAAAGCCGGTATCCAATATGTAACAAAAATTTAAATTGCATAAAATTCACATGAATCTAAATAAATGCAAAATTTGAGATATATTATTAAATTGAATATACCAGATGGTCCTATGGGAAACTAGTATCACGCATTAGGCTCGCCCTCATGCAATGTTTTTACTTGTTATTAATAATTTTTTATTATTTCCAAAATTTAGACCAACGAAATTAGAAAGTTCATTTCTTAAATCTGTTTAAGTTGTTTTCTTCATTAAGGCAATTGCCATCGGAGCACATGCTAATTCTTTAACTCTTTGAATTAATAATCCACTTAAAATATCAACTAATCTACTATTATTTTCAAAGAAAAATCAGTAATTTCCTCAACGATTGTTCTTATTTTGTTATCAAGGTCTCTTACACTTGTTACTCTTAAGTTATTGATTTTCCTAGTTAATCCCATCTGATCCGTTCTTGGTCTATAATGATGTCTTAAACGATGCTTACACTCCGTCCAATTTGCTGGTGGGTTAATATTAAGCATAGTTCTAGCCTGACCTTGTATTTTGGTGTTGAAAATAACAGTGAAGACCTAGTCGTTGTCATCGTACTGCTCCATGATCTGGTCCACTGCAGACACGAATCCATGTAAAGTTCCATCCTGCCCATTGAATGTTGGTAGGTATCTCGTTTCCTTCTCGATGCAGTTTCTTTGATTTGTAATTGGGTTTAGGCCTTCACCTTCTCTTGCGATGATTACATTCGTTAATAATTGAATACATTGCTGCATTTCAAATATTTGTTGTTGATTTTCCATTTTATTGAGTTGTATTATTCACTTCTTTCGAATTAATTTGATTAATTGTTTCGTTTGCTTGGATAATATCCAAAGTTTCCACAATTATTATTTGTTATTGTTGTTAATAGTTAATTCTTTTAGTTTTGTTCACTTTTTAAGATTTCACAAACCTTTTTTTTTTCGAATTTTGTAACTCCGACTATTATTTTTGTTCACTTTTATAAGATTTCACAAAAAATTTTCGAATTTTGTTACTCCGTTTCTTATTTTTGTTCACTTTTATAAGATTTCACAAAAACGTTTTGGATTTTGTAACTTCGATTATTATTTTTGTTCACTTTTATAAGATTTCACAAAAACGTTTCGAATTATGTTACTCCATCCTACCGGCTGCGCCAATTATGTATTCCCTTTATACAGTTAAATACATTTTCTTTATTTGAAATCAATTCTAAGAGGATTCTTATACCATTTTCTGGCTATGATTGTTTTTGTTTACAATATTGAGTGTGCTGGGTTAAAGTTGGGTTGCTTATCTTATGCGGCTGAGCTGCGAAGCTCATTTATGTTTACAAAAGTGTTTATCTTATGCAGCTGGGCTGCGATGCTTATTTATGTTTACAAAAGTGTCTCCAATTTCTATGACACTTCTGGTCTTGGCTACATTAAGGAGGATTGCAAGCCTTTTGTATCAACTATTGCTATTGGAAGTGCCGCTGTCCGTCTGGCCGTCTGTCCGTATATATGCAATATTTTTCTACGCTATTGAAGCTAGAGACTTGAAATTTGGAACATATACTCGTGTATACTTAAGTTGACCACCCAAGTTCAAAAAGATATGGCGGATATATCTACGCCCATTGGGGCGTGCCAAATCGAGAAAACTGTAACTTCTACAGCTTTAAAACTAGAATGCTGAAATTTGGCACGTATCTTAACGCTTCGATTCTATAAAGATTGATAAAAAGATTTTATGTCCACGCCCACTGGGGGCGTGACAAATCGGATCTGAATATAGAGGGATTTTACAAATTCAGCTATATTTTGAGCACTATTGATGCTAGAGACTTGAAATTTGATATATACACTCGGATAAGCAACCCAAGATCAAAAAGATTTGGCGGACATACCTACGCCTTCAGGGGGCGTGGCAAATTGCAAAACCTTATAGCTCCCACAGTTTTAGAGCTAGACGCTTCAAAATTGGATGTTTGTGTTACTGGGGCTTCCCCTATCGATTGCCCAAAAATAAATCTTACGCCCCTTTGGGGGCGTGGTATATCGAAAAAATACCCTATAACTTTCACATTATTGGAGTGTAAGCATCCAAACTTTATAGTTACATTACCCTCGACTCCTTCTAGGAACTTGCCAAATATGATATGTCTACGCCTACTGGGAGCGTGGCAAATTGGCAGCAAAATTTGTAACGTCCAGCTGCAAAATTCATATGTCTGTGCCACCTATATAAATAAGCTTAAAAAGAATTGCTAAGACGACAAACGGCATTTCTGAGAAATATTAAGAAATATATGTAATTCGATTTAATGATGAAGTTCTGCAAATAATTTATCTGCTAAAATTATTATTTTTCGTATAGCCTATGTCAGTTGTTATTTTATTTTTGTGTGTGTGACCATACCATCATAAAATGTAAATAAACTCAATTCAGAACATAATTATATTATATATATTATATTATATTGTTGCTGCTTAACACGTGCGTGTCATAATTGGCCAAATGTTTTGTTTAATAGATTGGGACTGATTTAACGGAACTTGATGAAACTTTCAGCATATGATTCTATTGAATTTTTTACATTTTATTAAAATATTTTGGCTATTGAGTATTTAGACCAGTCAACGATTGAACCAGACTTTTTAAAATTCCTAAAACATTTGGTTTTAATGTTTCTAAAATTAGAAAGAGTCTGAGTAAACTAGGGGGGCTTATTAGAAGCAGGTCTAGAGTGGTACGAAGGGACACAGACATCAAGAATATAGCTTAAAGTTTCATAGAAAATGATAGCTGCCAAATTAACATCAACTGAGTCGTATAAAAGCGTCCAGTCAGTTGCATTAATTAAATCATTAATCAAGACAAAATTGCATTTATAACAAGTAAGAACGTTGCCTTAGGGCGAGACCTAAGGCGTGATACTCGTTTCCCACAGGGGCATCTGGTATTTTAAATTCAATAATTTATCTCAAATTTTGCATTTATGTAGATTCATGTGAATTTTATGCAATTTCAATTTTTGCAAATATAACTATGTGAATGAATTAGCATTTTTATAAAATGTAAAAAATTCCATAGAATCATATGCTGAAAGTTTCATCAAGTTTCGTTAAGTCAGTCGCAATCTATTAAACAAAACGTTTGGCCAATTATGACACGCACGCGTTAAGCAGCGACAGCAAAATATATTTACATTTACACATACGTACATACATTGAAACGTGCAAGCGCGTTTGCTTATGCATGGTCACAAATAAATTCAGCGCCATTCATTCTAGCATATTCTTCAACCAAAATTGTTATTGAGTTGTGCTTGCATTTTCAGCCGCTTCTTTAGTTTTGTATTTGTCAAATATTGCCCTTTATACGCATACATTCAACCGACCACCGTTTTTGTATGTACACATATAAATACATACGTTCATATACGCGCATTTCAGCATTTTCTAAGAATCACAATTGCGATTGATTTATGTTTATATTATGTTTGCATTAACAGCAGCTTCTATAGTTTTGTATTTGTCAAAAGTCGCCCTTGTAGTGATTTGCCAACAGACAATGCAAAACTTATGTGGCGCAGCAGGTAGATGAAAAGCGTGTAAGCAAAAGGGTCCGCGTTCGAGACGCGGCGGCGACGGCATGAAAATAGTTGCGCAGCTGTTCGTGCCTACATACATACATACCTGATGGGACCTATCGTCAATTTTTTTGTGTGTAAATAATTTTGTTCGGACTAAGTCGATTACACAAATATCGGTATTTGATATTTACATTTTTTTTTAGGGTCACACATACAAAAAGAAAATAACATAACTGACCTAGGCTATACGAAAAATGATAATTTTAGCAGATAAATTATTTGCAGAACTTCAACATTAAATCGAATTACATATATTTCTCAGAAATGCCGTTTGTCGTCTTAGCAATTCTTATTAAACTTATTTATATAGGTGGCACAGGCATATGAATTTTGCAGCTGGGCGTTACAAATTTTGTTGCCAATTTGCCACGCCCCCAGTAGGCGTAGACATATTATATTTGGCAAGTTCCTAGAAGGAGTCTAGGGTAACGTAACTGCAAAGTTTGGATGCTTACACTCCAAAAATGTGTAAGTTACAGGGTATTTTTTCGATATACCACGCCCCCAAAGGGGCGTAAGATTTATTTTTGGGGAATCAATAGAGGGGGCCCCCAGTAACACAAACATCCAATTTGGAATCGTCTAGCTCTAAAACTGTAGGAGCTATAAGCTTTTTCCGATTTGCCACGCCCCCTAAAGGCGTAGGTATGTCCGCCATATCTTTTTGATCTTGGCTTGCTTATCCGAGTATATATATCAAATTTCAAGTCTCTAGCATCAATAGTGCTCAAAATATAGCTGAATTTGTAAAATCACTCTATATTCAGATCCGATTTGCCACGCCCCCAGTGGGCGTAGACATAAATTTTTAAATTTTTTTATCAATCTTTATAGAATCGAAGCGTTAAGATACGTGCCAAATTTCAGCATTCTAGCTTTAAAACTGTAGAAGTTACAGTTTTCCCGATTTGCCACGCCCCCAATGGGCGTAGATATATCCGCCATATCTTTTTGAACTTGGGTGGTCAACGCAAGTATACATTCCAAATTTCAACTCTCTAGCTCTTCAACTAATATGATTTCTATGATTTCTATTAACTATGGGCGCAACCATTTTCCGATTTGCCACGCCCCTAGTGGGCGTATCCGGAAAATCTTGAAACTTTATATTTCGAGGGTATACACGAGTATATGTTCCAAATTTCAAGTCTCTAGCTTCAATAGCGTAGAAAAATATTGCATTCATACGGACAGACGGACAGACGGACATTTCACAAAACCAATATACTCTTTTTCCCTTTGGGAAACGAGTATAAAAACAGCGACGCCTTATTTGGGGAATCGGGGCAAAAATAGGTGACATTCTTATGGAAAACAAGACATCTAAGGTGGGATGATCCAAATCTTCTGGCATACAGATAGGGGTTGTTCTGGTAACATTAATGACAGAATCATCATTAATAAAAACCGGATCAAGTTAACGATTCAAATGGTTCAAAATAGAGTTCATCTGAAACATTAATAGACTGAACAGTTCATCGAAAAGATAATGATCTGTAGACGGAATAAGGTAGTCAAAATTGGGAGCTGACGACCAAGTAGTGTTAGGTATATTAAAGTCACCTAGCACTATAAAAAAGTCATTAACATTTACATGTTCAAAAATTTCTTTAATACATGTTATATGTTGTGCATAGACTTGTACATCAGAAGAGGGAGGAACATATGAGCAAGTGACATATATGCAAAGAGATGGGAGAGTTATTTTAACCCCAATAATCTCAGCATCATGAAGTGCTTTGAAACTTAATGATTCGGAGAGGATATCGGCCTTAACAGCTATTAAGACACCCCCTCCTCTGCAAATCAATCGATCACATCTATAAGTAGTGAAGTTATTAGAGAGAATCTCACTATTATAAATTTTAGGACTAAGCCACGTTTCAGTGAACACAATGACATCATATTGAAAACTGAAACTGCTCAAAAATAAACCATTAAGTTTAGAATTTAGGCCTCGAACGTTTTGATATCCCAAAGACAGATTCGGTGAAGAATTTATACTATTTAGTTTTTTGATACAATATTAGCTGAAAATTGTACCGAAGTAGGGTTCAATGATACTGGAGGTAATCGGCTTCGATTCTTAGGCTTGAATTCATGTACAACTATATGCAGTGGCCAAAACTTAGCATCACATATAGTTGTGAAGTGCTCAACCGGCACACTGATTTTAAACGAAGCAATTTCACGTGGTGTTGCGAAATTAAACTTCGAGATAAAAACATTTGCTGCAGACTTACTAGCAATAAACGCTGATATTGCTTCGCACGTCGTGTCAGATGAAAGCCTGGATAAAAAAAACCTGCTTTCGAGGAGACACAACTGATAAAGTGGGCACCATGGGTTCAGAGGTCGCTAACAGATTGTTATTCACTGTTTGAACAACAACCGGGGACGCTCTTACTTTTATAGTGGGACTTTGATGAGGCTCGACAGTTTTATTAGAAGTACCAGTAGCCCCAGGTGGTGTAGACAAGTCTACAGAAGGTGGATTGGAAATAGAGTCTGGATTAGGTGAAGTAGGAGCTAAAGAATTTGGAGACAACATTGGTACAGAAGCTGGTACCAATAATGTTGTAGTCTCCATTAGATTGTGTGGAGTTTCAAAATTATACTGTTTTAATATTTTTTCACCAGCTTCAATATCACTAGAAAGCTGTTTTGAAATATTGCACCGTTTTAAAAATTGAACTCTCATTGAATTATACATCTTGGAAAAATTAATATGTTTTTCCAAGTAACTCGGGCAAGACCAACGTAAACCCCCGCAACCAATTTTGGTAGTGGACATGATTTTGTGATAGTCACGCCCAGTGAGGCCAGCACATTTAGTGTGCATCAAGTTCTCACACAACCAGCAATTAACAAATTGTGCTTGTGCAGAGTCAACAACCTGCCTAAAAGAACATGATTTCTTACAGCATGTCATATTGGCAATTGGGGTTAAATAAAATTGAAGCAAGAAAAAAAACAAAACAAGCGAAAGAATGCAAAACTAAAAGAGATAAGAACGCATTGAGAGCACTTAAAACAAACAACAACAAAAATAGCGGCAATACTAATAAGAATCGCGCACAAATAAGAATACCGTGCACAAAACAAACTAATGACAGCAAATTCAGACACAAGTGTGTATGCAAGCAAAATATAACATACAACAACAAGTGAGAGCAGATGAAACAGAAAGCCGGCAAACAGCGACGCAAAACAAAAACGATAATAGAAATCAAAATCGCCGATGCACCAAAACCGAAAATGAAAATCGGTAATAACTGAAGCACAAAGCACAGCGGATCAAACCTTGCACAGCAATGTAATGATAGTTATCCAAAGTTAACCGAATTAGTTTTCAATATGCTGTGTTGTGGACATTGTCAGTATGAATATGTGACTTCCCTCTCCTTAAGAGGTAAGCCTGCGACTCAAAAATACACTTATTAATTGTAATTAAATCTAATACACTTATTAATTGTGGTTGTTTTATATATGTGCTTATTAATATTTTGAATACAACATTATTCAATTCATTCTTAACTATTTATGTGTTTGTAGCCATTATTATCGAGGGTATGACATAGTTTGAATAATATTATTGGATTCAAATTGGAATATAGGATGTTAATATCATGAGTAATTATTTTGACTTGATTTATTTTCTTTCGTTTTTATACTCGTTTCCCAAAGGGAAAAAGAGTATATTGGTTTTGTGAAATGTCCGTCTGTCCGTCTGTCCGTATGAATGCAATATTTTTCTACGCTATTGAAGCTAGAGACTTGAAATTTGGAACATATACTCGTGTATACCCTCGAAATATAAAGTGTCAAGATTTTCCGGATACGCCCACTAGGGGCGTGGCAAATCGGAAAATGGTTGCGCCCATAGTTAATAGAAATCATAGAAATCATATTAGTTGAAGAGCTAGAGAGTTGAAATTTGGAATGTATACTTGCGTTGACCACCCAAGTTCAAAAAGATATGGCGGATATATCTACGCCCATTGGGGGCGTGGCAAATCGGGAAAACTGTAACTTCTACAGTTTTAAAGCTAGAATGCTGAAATTTGGCACGTATCTTAACGCTTCGATTCTATAAAGATTGATAAAAAAATTTTATGTCCACGCCCACTGGGGGCGTGGCAAATCGGATCTGAATATAGAGTGATTTTACAAATTCAGCTATATTTTGAGCACTATTGATGCTAGAGACTTGAAATTTGATATATATACTCGGATAAGCAAGCCAAGATCAAAAAGATATGGCGGACATACCTACGCCTTTAGGGGGCGTGGCAAATCGGAAAAAGCTTATAGCTCCTACAGTTTTAGAGCTAGACGATTCCAAATTGGATGTTTGTGTTACTGGGGGCCCCCTCTATTGATTCCCCAAAAATAAATCTTACGCCCCTTTGGGGGCGTGGTATATCGAAAAAATACCCTGTAACTTACACATTTTTGGAGTGTAAGCATCCAAACTTTGCAGTTACGTTACCCTAGACTCCTTCTAGGAACTTGCCAAATATGATATGTCTACGCCTACTGGGGGCGTGGCAAATTGGCAACAAAATTTGTAACGCCCAGCTGCAAAATTCATATGCCTGTGCCACCTATATAAATAAGCTTAATAAGAATTGCTAAGACGACAAACGGCATTTCTGAGAAATATATGTAATTCGATTTAATGTTGAAGTTCTGCAAATAATTTATCTGCTAAAATTATCATTTTTCGTATAGCCTAGGTCAGTTATGTTATTTTCTTTTTGTATGTGTGACCCTAAAAAAAAATGTAAATATCAAATACCGATATTTGTGTAATCGACTTAGTCCGAACAAAATTATTTACACACAAAAAAATTGACGATAGGTCCCATCAGGTATGTATGTATGTAGGCACGAACAGCTGCGCAACTATTTTCATGCCGTCGCCGCCGCGTCTCGAACGCGGACCCTTTTGCTTACACGCTTTTCATCTACCTGCTGCGCCACATAAGTTTTGCATTGTCTGTTGGCAAATCACTACAAGGGCGACTTTTGACAAATACAAAACTATAGAAGCTGCTGTTAATGCAAACATAATATAAACATAAATCAATCGCAATTGTGATTCTTAGAAAATGCTAAAATGCGCGCATATGAACGTATGTATTTATATGTGTACATACAAAAACGGTGGTCGGTTGAATGTATGCGTATAAAGGGCGATATTTGACAAATACAAAACTAAAGAAGCGGCTGAAAATGCAAGCACAACTCAATAACAATTTTGGTTGAAGAATATGCTAGAATGAATGGCGCTGAATTTATTTGTGACCATGCATAAGCAAACGCGCTTGCACGTTTCAATGTATGTACGTATGTGTAAATGTAAATATATTTTGCTGTCGCTGCTTAACGCGTGCGTGTCATAATTGGCCAAACGTTTTGTTTAATAGATTGCGACTGACTTAACGAAACTTGATGAAACTTTCAGCATATGATTCTATGGAATTTTTTACATTTTATAAAAATGCTAATTCATTCACATAGTTATATTTGCAAAAATTGAAATTGCATAAAATTCACATGAATCTACATAAATGCAAAATTTGAGATAAATTATTGAATTTAAAATACCAGATGCCCCTGTGGGAAACGAGTATCACGCCTTAGGTCTCGCCCTAAGGCAACGTTCTTACTTGTTTAAATTGTGTTTTTTATAGTAACGTGTAATTCTATTTCTGTTAGTAATTTGGTAATGATCTGTATCTAACTTTTCAACATTTTTATTGGCTTTAAAGGGATTTTCAAGTTTGCCCTTTTGTTTCAATATCTGGTATCGACTTTGTATTCTTGTCGGTTACTGTTGATTTTATTTATCACTTTTTCTTTTTTTTCTTGAATGTCTAATTTAGGTTGTCCAGCATATAGAAATATGTGTGCAGGAGTTTGTCAAGTTGTGTCATGTTTTGTTTTGTGATTGTAGATGTAGAGAATAGTTTCTATTTTACTGAGTTTATTTTCTTCGTCATTTAAGGTATTGATTATTCTAATTTTTTCGTTTATTTTTGTTGTATTTAATTGTAATTCAACTCGTTCACTTTCGAGCCATTTTTTTAGTGCTAAACTGGAAAATGCGCCGTCTCGGTCAGCTTTGAATAATATTGGCTTTCCTAACTGATTAAATATACGCATTAATGCATTTTTGCATTCTATCCAATCTTTTGTTTTAATATTTTCAAGAGTAGCGAATTTTGAATAAGTATCTACGCAACTAAGATAGTGCTTGTCTTCAGAGGAATAAATGTCTATTACAAACTTATCGCGAAAATGTTCGGGCTTGGGAGTAATTTTCATTGGCATATTTGTGTTTCTGTGTTCGGTTTTTGCTAGGTTGCAAATGTTGCATTCGTTTATTATATTTTGTGTTAGTAATGGCTGTTAGGGAAATAGTAAATTTCACAAAAGAGTTTATTTGTTTTTTGGATACCGGGGTGTAAGAGTTTTTCATGTGTTTTCAAAATAAGTTCTTTAAATTCGGCATATGAGTCTATATTTTTTAATTGAATCAGGCTTCGTAGAATTTTGGTGTGGCTAGTGTTGTTAATTTCTTTGTGTATGTTTTTAATAATTTCAAAATCTGTATCTCTGTCTATAAACACACTAGTCTTTGTACAAAAGTGGTCAATCAAATATTTTTCAGCTTTGTCTTTAGTCATGTTATCGTATGTAATGTAAATTATTAATTTTTTGAAGTAATTCTGTTTTTATACTCGTTTCCCAAAGGGAAAAAGAGTATATTGGTTTTGTGAAATGTCCGTCTGTCCGTCTGTCCGTATGAATGCAATATTTTTCTACGCTATTGAAGCTAGAGACTTGAAATTTGGAACATATACTCGTGTATACCCTCGAAATATAAAGTGTCAAGATTTTCCGGATACGCCCACTAGGGGCGTGGCAAATCGGAAAATGGTTGCGCCCATAGTTAATAGAAATCATAGAAATCATATTAGTTGAAGAGCTAGAGAGTTGAAATTTGGAATGTATACTTGCGTTGACCACCCAAGTTCAAAAAGATATGGCGGATATATCTACGCCCATTGGGGGCGTGGCAAATCGGGAAAACTGTAACTTCTACAGTTTTAAAGCTAGAATGCTGAAATTTGGCACGTATCTTAACGCTTCGATTCTATAAAGATTGATAAAAAAATTTAAAAATTTATGTCTACGCCCACTGGGGGCGTGGCAAATCGGATCTGAATATAGAGTGATTTTACAAATTCAGCTATATTTTGAGCACTATTGATGCTAGAGACTTGAAATTTGATATATATACTCGGATAAGCAAGCCAAGATCAAAAAGATATGGCGGACATACCTACGCCTTTAGGGGGCGTGGCAAATCGGAAAAAGCTTATAGCTCCTACAGTTTTAGAGCTAGACGATTCCAAATTGGATGTTTGTGTTACTGGGGGCCCCCTCTATTGATTCCCCAAAAATAAATCTTACGCCCCTTTGGGGGCGTGGTATATCGAAAAAATACCCTGTAACTTACACATTTTTGGAGTGTAAGCATCCAAACTTTGCAGTTACGTTACCCTAGACTCCTTCTAGGAACTTGCCAAATATAATATGTCTACGCCTACTGGGGGCGTGGCAAATTGGCAACAAAATTTGTAACGCCCAGCTGCAAAATTCATATGCCTGTGCCACCTATATAAATAAGTTTAATAAGAATTGCTAAGACGACAAACGGCATTTCTGAGAAATATATGTAATTCGATTTAATGTTGAAGTTCTGCAAATAATTTATCTGCTAAAATTATCATTTTTCGTATAGCCTAGGTCAGTTATGTTATTTTCTTTTTGTATGTGTGACCCTAAAAAAAAATGTAAATATCAAATACCGATATTTGTGTAATCGACTTAGTCCGAACAAAATTATTTACACACAAAAAAATTGACGATAGGTCCCATCAGGTATGTATGTATGTAGGCACGAACAGCTGCGCAACTATTTTCATGCCGTCGCCGCCGCGTCTCGAACGCGGACCCTTTTGCTTACACGCTTTTCATCTACCTGCTGCGCCACATAAGTTTTGCATTGTCTGTTGGCAAATCACTACAAGGGCGACTTTTGACAAATACAAAACTATAGAAGCTGCTGTTAATGCAAACATAATATAAACATAAATCAATCGCAATTGTGATTCTTAGAAAATGCTAAAATGCGCGCATATGAACGTATGTATTTATATGTGTACATACAAAAACGGTGGTCGGTTGAATGTATGCGTATAAAGGGCGATATTTGACAAATACAAAACTAAAGAAGCGGCTGAAAATGCAAGCACAACTCAATAACAATTTTGGTTGAAGAATATGCTAGAATGAATGGCGCTGAATTTATTTGTGACCATGCATAAGCAAACGCGCTTGCACGTTTCAATGTATGTACGTATGTGTAAATGTAAATATATTTTGCTGTCGCTGCTTAACGCGTGCGTGTCATAATTGGCCAAACGTTTTGTTTAATAGATTGCGACTGACTTAACGAAACTTGATGAAACTTTCAGCATATGATTCTATGGAATTTTTTACATTTTATAAAAATGCTAATTCATTCACATAGTTATATTTGCAAAAATTGAAATTGCATAAAATTCACATGAATCTACATAAATGCAAAATTTGAGATAAATTATTGAATTTAAAATACCAGATGCCCCTGTGGGAAACGAGTATCACGCCTTAGGTCTCGCCCTAAGGCAACGTTCTTACTTGTTTAATATTTGGAATGCCTTTAGAAAATATAATTTGTCTTTTAAGTGTGTTTATTGGATTTTCTGTGAGCCCAATTAAATTACTATTGTCTTTATTGTGTTTCTTCTCCGAAATAAGTCTGTTCTATTTTTACTGTATATGTTTATGTCAAAGTCGTATTCTGATAATTTTACTCTCCATCGGGCTATTTTTGAATTTTGTTCTTTCATTTTGTATAACCAACATAATGGTTGATGGTCACTATTGATTTCGAAATGTCGACCTAGAAGGTAGTGTCGAAAGATTTTTGTTGCCCATACAATAGCTAAAAGTTCAAGTTCTTTTTCTTTGGCGCTGTAGTTAGTTTCGTGATCATTGAGGGTTCTGCTGATAAAACTAATAGGATGTCCGCCTTGAGAAAGTACAGCTCCAAGAGCTACATTACTTGCGTCAGTTGTTAGAATGAATTTATTTTTGAAGTCTGGAATTTTTAAAATCGGGTCATTGGAAATAAGTTTTAATTTTTCGAAAGCTCTTATATATTATGGATTTTTAATATCTATTTTGGAGTCTTTTCTTAGTTCTGTTGTCATGGTTTTGGCTATGTCTGAAAAATTTGGAATAAACTTTCTATAATAACCGGTTAATCCAAGAAAACCTTTTATTTCTTTAGTTTTTGTGGGAATAGGATATTCCAGAATTGCTTTGATTTTATCAGGATTGGATTTTATTCCATCCTTAGTTATGACATGTCCTAGGAAGGTAGTTTCTTGTTTTAGAAACTCACATTTGTCAAGTTGTAATTTGAGATTTGCTTCTCGAAAACTAATTGCAATGAGTGTAGGTGTTCTTTTAAAGATGTTGAATATACAATTATATCGTCAAGATATACTAAACAGTGTTTATTTAGTAATGGTCGCAGAATATTGTTCATACAACGTTGAAAGGTTGCAGGTGCATTCTTTAATCCAAATGGCATACGAAGATATTCATAGTGGCCATTTTTAGTGGAAAAAGCTGTTTTTTGAATGGAATCTGGATGCATTTCAAGTTGATGGAATCCTTTTGCAAGGTCGATTGTTGGAAATAGTTGCATCTACCTAGTTTTCCTAAAATCTCATCCATATTTGGTATTGGGTGTCTGTCATTTATAGTTATGTCATTTAATTTTCTATAGTCAATTACGATTCTAAATTTTTGTTTGCCTGACGCGTCTTGTTTTTTTGGTACAATCCATATAGGACTACAATAAGAGGAATTGCTGGGGCGTATAATGCCTTGATCTAACATATTCTGAATTTGTTGTTCAACTTCCTGTTCGTATGCTTGTGGATAACTGTATGGTTTTGTGTACAAAGGTGAATTGTGAGTAGTGTTAATAACATGCTTTTCTTGATTACTGAAACTAAGTTTGTCGCCTTCTCTGAACTGAATGTGTTGATATTGTTTCAACAAGCTCATTAAATTAAAATTTTCTTCTTCATTTAAGTGTTCTAGTCGGTAAAGGCTTGAGTTCATAAATTCTTCATTTTTAGAATTATCTCTGATTGGATTTTTGAAGTGTTGATTAGATTCAGGATTTGATTGAACAACGAAATAGTTTTGGTAAGTGATCGGAATATCGTTAATTATTTATACTTTCGATTGTATAAATTTACAGTTTGGAATTTATAATCTATGACGGCTTGTGCTTCTGAGAGAAGTTTTCTACCAATTAATAGATCATAATCTGGTAAAAATTGATGTAGAATAATCGTGATAATTTATTTCTTCTTGGTTTCTAGTCTCTTCGTCTATGCTCATTTTGCTTTGTCGGCTTTCTGCAGGTCTAATACACTTTGTTGGTTGGTTAGGTATGCCAGGACGATTGGAAGGGGTTTGTTGTGGAGTTGCTTGTCCGAAGCGATTAGTGTCAAATTGGTTCTGTCTAAGAAATGGTCTGACCGGATTAGGTGTTGGTTATATTGGTCGAGGTGAATAATGATTAGGTGAAATATTGTTATGGTTAGTATAATTAGGTGTTGGTGGAAGATATGGTTGTTGAAAATAGGGTCGATATGGGACATAGGAATGGTTTGGTTGAAGAAATGTGGGAAACTTTTTAATATTGGGATTGGGAATTGATGGCTTGAAGTTTTTATCTTGTTTTACTTTGTTTTGATTTGGAATTAGACAGGGTTTATCATAAAGGTTTTTTTTCTTGTAATATGTTTATTAAAGATCTTAAATCGTAAATTTCGCAATTTATTATCCGAATGCAAATGTGTGTGGGTAGTTTTTGGATTAAGTTTTCAATACTGGTTTTAATTAACCGCGCATACAATGGTTTTTCGTCTAAATTATTTTCTAGCTCTAACTTACTCGCCAATGTCTGCCTGCTGTGTTCTGCTTCTTCCAGAAAAGCTTTCACGTTGCCTTTGAATGGGGTGTTTCTGAATTCCTCCAATAAGACGTGGTTCTGGGTTTGCGTCTTGTAGTTCAAAATTAGTTGTTTTCGAAGATCCGTCCATGTTGTCAAATTGTTTATGCCAAGAGATAGCATAACTTCACTGCTGATGCAGCTTTCCACAAGTCCAAAAAGTATTGACCTCTGCCTCGCATCATTGGTGGTGTAGAGTGCCAATATGTAGTTGATCTGGCTAACGAACGTGTACAGACTGTTCTTATCTCCAGTGAACTTCTCAATATTTTTAAGCTGGTTGATCACTTGTGTCATGTTGGCATCGGAAAGGGGTGCTGTTGCGTCTCCTTCCATTTTGATTATTTAATTTGTTACTATTTAAAATATATATTTTTTATTTTATATTTTTTAGTTCAGTTTGCTTTGTATTGTAAATTTCTTTTTGTTTAATTATATTCACTTAATTTATTGATTGTTCAAATAATTTTTTGTTTAAGTATATTCACTTAATTTTTATTCACTTAATTTATTGATTGTTCAGTTTGTTGCACAGATAGCACTTTTGAATGTTTTTGAGATAACCAGAATCTTCTGGAATTATGTTCTCTTCGAATTCTATCGCGTCATCTTGAATTATTTTCAAGTTGTTATTTTATTATTTTTATTTACACAATCACAATCTCCGGCCTTGGCAATTTGCGAATTTCGGTATACACGTCACTGTCGAGGTCTTATGTTTTTTAAAACTTGACGCGATATTGACCGTCGCGTGAGTTGCCTTTGCGTTAGTTGTTTAGCGGATGGCAGTAAACGGGACAAAAAGAATTAATAAATTAGTTATTGCATCAGATGGTCCACAATTTATTGTCATCCTACCGGCTGCGCCAATTAGATATATGTTATAAGTCGAATAAATTCCGCGACATATGCTAACAGCAACGCTAATGTAAATTATTTTATAGGCTGCTGAAATTACGCAGCAGACAAAGAATGTCGGCGTCAGTTAGACGCGTCGTTCTCACATTTTCGGTTTGCAACATTATTGCTATGCAATAGCAATGTGCAACGGCATTCTGTCAAGCCGGCGCCAGTATTTATGATCAGTCGAACGCGTCGTTCTAAGAATTTCGGCTCGCAACATTATTGCTATGCAATAGCAAAATGCAACGGCATTTTGTCAGGCCGGTGCCACTATTTATGATTTGGCTATTTTTGAATCGCTTTATTCTAGATTTTCGTGATCTAAGAAAATCCAGTATGAACTAGTTTTTAATATTCTGTGTGTTGTGGACATTGTCAGTATGAATATGTCACTATATATATATACATATATACATATATGTATTTGTGTCTTCTACGATTGACACAGCTTTTTCCGCTTAGCGGCCCTTCTTTGCAGACAATGCAAAAAAGAAGCCAAACTCGACGAACGAAACAGACGATGAAAAAAGAATAAAAATGCTTAAGATAATACACGCACAATTCCTTATACTTTTGTATGCACATTGATATAACTAGTTTGTTCACAATTGTTAACTTTTTACACTGTTGTGTACGACGAAATTGATTCTCAATTTGAATGCACTACTTTGCTCAAATGTTAATGCTTTCCACTTGTGTTGTGTACGATGAAACTCATTATTGATTTGAATGCACTCTTTTGCACAATTGTTTGTGATTCACACCATTCTATTTCGACGAAGTAGAGTACTAACTTGAACACCACGGAGTGTATATTCACGTCATGGAGCCTTTTCGTGCAAGGTATCAATTAGGAATGGATCGTCGTCATACCCATTACGATTGAAGCGCATTTTTGGTCACATTCACAAATTCATCAGGAGCACAAAGTCACTTGGATTGTCAGCGGTCTATCTTCGTCAATAATCGTACCAATAATTTCATCTTGTTCAAAGAGCTCAGTTGCAGCAAGAATACTCTGAACTAAAAAATTTAAGGAATATTCATTCGTCAAGCTATTCTTTCGCTCTCTCCGTTTATGGATGACTATGGTCTACTTCGAGTGGGTTACCGCTTTCGACACTCTACTCGAGCTTCGATGCTCACCACATTTCGGCGGCCTATGGAAAGCAGCAGTGAGAACCGCCAAGAATCATTTACATCAGCCTATGGGATAATCACTTCTTAGCCTCGACAAACTTCGCACCTTGATATGCAAAATTCCAACTATAATCAATTCTCGACCTCTTGATCCACTTTCAGAAAATCCCGATGATCTTGGAGTTCTCACTTCAGGATATTTTCTGATTGGTCGACCACTCATCGATTTTCCCGAGTCAGACGTAACTGGGCTCGACCACAATCGTCTCGATACTGATGGTAATGAATTGCTTACATAGCGCAATTGTTTTGGAAGCGTTGGAGTGAGGAATAGCTTACTATTCTCCAACAGCGTGGAAAATGGCTCACCTCGAAGCCTTCTATCAAGATCAATGATGTCGTATGTGTGAAGGACGAAAACTTACTGCCTTTGAAATGACCACTAGCCCGTGTCGTTAAGACCATTGCTGGAGCTGATGGTGCTTTGAGAGTCGCTGTTCTGCGTACACAATCTGCAACTACACGTCCAGCTGTCGATAAGCTGTGCACCTTTCCTGTTGATGATTCTATTAAAGACTTAGTCTTTCAACGGGGGGAGGATGTTCGGCGCAGCAGCTAATAATTAATTAGATAAGCTTCTCTTAAGCCATCTGTTCCTTATCATACTCTCATTCTCATACTCTCATTCAGCAGAAATGCTGAATGATGAAAATTGACGCCAGACAAACAAACAAAAAGAAAATAACGTGCTTTTCGTTTTTTTTTTTCTAAAGCAAGCTAAAAATGAAAGTTAATAACTGTTAAAAATAAAAAGTAAGAAAGCTCTGGTCGGAGGTACCCGACCCATCCGGTTTGTATATTTTAATACACTCCATAGCTTGTACATAAGATTATATTGGAAATAAATATTTTGTACGGCAAAATTGCTTCTTCAACATAAGTATACTCTTATACGCGTATAAGTGTTGCCTGCGAGCAACACACTCAATTGAATGATCAAGCCTGCCTGCGCGCGGCTATCTTCGTTTTTAGTTCTTATTAAACAACACAACGAATAGGTTATGGGCCCAGCACGCTTCCACTGCGGCAGTGAAAGAACTCGAAAAGGAAAAGAAAAAAAAGCCACAAAATGAATTCAGTAATGCTATCGATCGAACTGGACGATCAGAATTATAGTGCGTGGGCAGTACAAATGAAAAGTGTACTGATACATGCTGATTTGTGAGCTATAGTATGTGGTCGCGTGATGAAAAACGAGAGCGACAGTGCAGTGAGAAAAGCTGCGTTTGATGCCAAAGATGAAAAGGCTCAAATAAATAACATTGAACACGTGCCGATGGGCCCCGCAGTTTGTTAAAATAGTTACTCCATATGAGAATGGGGGACGTCGATGCGGTGGCAGAACATTTGAACAATTTTACTGACGTTTTGGAGAAACTAAGTGAGGTTAGAGTTTCAATGCCAGATGAGTGTTTGGCGATACTGCTGTGGTGGCGATCGTAGCTCGCGATACCCTTCCAACGCTCAGCGCATTAAAAGTAAAATTGCTAGAAGAAGGCGAGAGGCGCCAGTCGGCGGGCGTCAAAAATAACGGAGAATCAACAATGTTCTTGTCTTGAGCGCAAAAGCAGCATGGTAACAGCAGCGTTAGCCGAATCAACGGTAACGAAAAATCAAATAGAAAAAAAAAAAAAACAAAATAGAAAGCAAAGAAAAATAAAAGGCGCGTGCTGGACGTGTAGCCGAGTCGGTCACATTGCTGTAAATTTGCCGGGAGCGCAAGGAAGAGAATGAAAAAAAAAACGAAAGGAGGATTTTTCGGCATTCACTTCTACAAATTACAACACAAGCAAACTCGCAAACACAGTTTGGTGTCTGGACAGTGGCGCCACTGCACATCTATGTTGCGAGCGGTCGTATTTTGTCAATATGAAAGAGCACAAAGAAAAAGTCGCTTAAGCTGGAAATAGCTATTTGGTTGCCGATGGATACGGAACAGTTGAGATAAATATTTGGGGAAATCCGATTCAATTAAACAACGTGTTATATGTAAAAGATTTCACAGTATCACTTCAACCTCTCAAGAGATAAGACGTGCTGCATCAAAAACAAAAACAAAAACAAAACCCCGCTACGCAAACGCAAAGCTTATCAGCAAACGCGCGACTAACAAAAACCAACCGCAAAAGCAAACAGAAACAAAAACAAACACACACCATAAACAGTTATACAGGGCAATAGCCCAAAACCAACAACCATGAACGAACCACCCGATAGAAGGAAAACCTACAAAACACAACTAATCGAACCAAAATACATTGTACTAAAACGGAACGACAACGAATCATTCGAAAAAGTGTCACCGTTTATCATAAAAAAAACCATAGACTATGCATGCGGAGGAGAAGTAGAAACATGTGAAAAAGCAAAAGACGGCTCCCTGCTTATTAAAACTAAAAACAAACTGCAAGCACTGAAACTAATTGCGCAAAAAAAATGAATAATCTCGATATCACTGCAACAGAACACAAGACTTTAAACACATATATATTATATTGCAATGAACTACGAAACATACCTGAAAGCGAAATACTGGAAGAATTAAATCCACAGAACGTAATCAAAGTGCGCAAAATTCTAAAAAAACAAACAAACCACGAACAAACCTCACTTGTCGAAACTGGTCTCATAACAATTACATTTTCAACTCATAAACTACCCGAATCAATAAAAATTGGCTACGAAACCGTCCGTGTACGACCATATATCCCACTCCCGCTGCGGTGCAAAAATTGTCTCCGCTTTGGACATCCTACCGCTATCTGCAAGAGCTCCGAAATATGCAAAAAGTGTTCAGAAGCAAAACATACAAATGAAGGGGAACTCTGCAAAAATACGCAAAACTGCCTAAACTGCAAAAATAACACCCAAATTGACCACCAACATAGCCCACTCGACCGTAAATTCCCCACCTTCCTCAAACAACAAGAGCTAACTGCAATAAAAACCACCGCAAAAGTTGATCACAAAACCGCACTCGATATATATCACAACAGGCAGAATCAACAGTTGAGAAACAGCTATGCTAAAACTCTTGCACAACCAACGCCAAACACATCAACACCAACACAAAATTCAACCAATACACAATGCTCACGTACACAAATCATTACTACGCAGCAAGCAGCAAGCACTCCATCTACGATCTCCCCCCTGGAGAAAGTACTCTCAGATATAAAAAAAAGACGTCAACCTAACTCCACTGGAACAGAAGATATGGAAACAGACGGTAACCTTCCCCACATGGAAAACAAATCATATCTAACACAGTCAACTGAAGATCTAAAACTAAGAATATTTACCAAAGATAAATTTAGCCCACTAACAACTAACTTTAAGCCCTCTAAACCAAAAACAAAATCAAAATCCACAAACAAAAACCTTCATAAAAACAATAGTGACAGCGAATCCATCTAAAACAAAACAAGTAAATATAAATAAACTTTATACTTAACTCATACTCTACACTTTAGCCTTTAACTCAAAACAAACCCAAATACTCAACCCAAGATATAGAAATGCTTAAAATAATACAATGGAATATACAGAAACAACTATAACGAACTGCTAATTATAATAAAAAAAATACTCACCACACATAGTATGTCTCCAAGAAACCCACTTTTACAATACATTTATCCCCACCCCTGTTTCAGTAAACTTTCAAATTTACACTAATACAGCTTCCAACCGATTTGGCGGTGTAGCCATATTGGTCCACAAATCCATAGAACATAAGACACTAGCTCAACCTACACACATAGAAACGCTAGGAATCGAAATTATGTCTAATAGGAAAATTAACATTATTTCTGCATATATCCCTCCCACCAAAACATTTTCACCTAATGACTTAACCGAACACTTTACACCACGCACGAACAGCACGAACCAAATTATTCTAGGGGATTTCAACAGGAAACATCACAGCTGGGGATCAGCCCAAGATAACCGGAGAGGACGTACCCTATCAAAGTTCCTCCAAAACGCCAATCTCACTATACTTAATGACGGATCACCAACACACTTCTCTACTCACAACACCTTCACACATATTGACATCTCAGTATGCTCCCCTCAATTAACTCCCTTCACTAATTGGAAAATAATCAATGACCTTCATGGCAGCGATCATTTTCCAATTTCATTATCCTTGTTCCCACAGCCCCAATCAGACAACTTCTCCCGTCCCCTCCTCAAAATAAAAGAAGCCAACTGGCCATTATTCACCAAACTAACTAACGACCTAAACGAACTTATACCTAGAACCTCTAACATTAATAAAGAAGCTTCAATAATTAATCAAATAATCCTACAATCCGCTCACCATAGTATACCACAAACAACCCCTCACACCCACAACAAAAACACCCCCTGGTGGAATAAAACTTTGACTAAACTTAGGTCCAACAAATTTATAACTTGGCGAAATTTCAAACGCAATAGCACCACCGACAACCTTCTCAACTACAAAAGAGCTAACGCCCTCTTCCGGAGAGAGCTTAAAATATCCAAATCTAAAGCTACCACAGACTTCACATCCAAAATAGAACCCAACACCCCCTCCGACAAAATCTGGACTAATATTCGACGGCTCTGCGGGCTTAACCCTACCAAAGCCATACATTGCATTACAGATACAACCAACAACTCACTATCAACAGACACAAACCACATAGCCCTCTTGTTTGCTCAACATTGGTCCGACTGCTCCAACGCCCACAATTTTAGCAATAGTTTAATTACCAGCAAATATGCTGACAACCCTATCAATTACTCACCCAGCCCTAGAGCACAAGCAATAGAATCTGACATCACACTAATTGAACTACTAGCAGCGTTACACACCCTCAAAAGTAAAACTCCCGGCCTAAGCAGAATCTCCTATCCTATGATAAAAAATACCTCTTACGCTCTTAAAGCCAGAATTACAAACTTCTTCAATAATATATTCAACAACACCATCCCACAATCCTACGAAACCAGCCTTGTCATTCCTATAATAAAACCCAAATCCAACAAAACACTCATAACCAGTTATAGACCCATCTCCCTTAACTGCTGCATATCCAAAACCTTAGAAAAAATAATAGCCAAGCGCCTTTGGTGGTTGGTATCGAAAAATAACTACATCCATCGCAACCAAACAGGCTTCAAATGCGGCAAATCCGTTACAGACGGTCTGCTCTTTGCAGACCACCTGATAACGAAGTCGTTAAGAAGCAAGAAGCACGTCTCTATCATTGCCCTTGACTTCTCAAGAGCCTTCGACAGAGTCGGTGTCCACCCAATAATAGACCAATTAAACCGCTGGAAAGTTGGACCAAAAATCATACAGTTTATACGTACTTTCATGGTAAACCGGAAAATTGTAGTTAAAATAAAAAATGTCAAAAGAAATCCCTATCCTCTTCAAAATGGCATCCCCCAGGGGTCGCCAATATCCGTCATCCTTTTCCTAATCGCCTACAACAGACTCTCCCACATAATCAGCGCACAAAAAGAAATCCATTTCACCGCCTACGCCGACGACTTTTACCTTATCATCCCTCTTAGCAAACAAAAAAATCAATCCTGCAACCTCGACCAACTCTTTTCCAACATATGTGAGTGGTGTTCATATTCAGGAGCATCACTATCAGCAGAAAAGTGTCAACACCTTCATGTTTGCCGCAAGCAAAACTGCATCTGCAGCATATCATGCAACAACACCCCTATACCCTCAGTCACCAAAATAAAGACCTTAGGACTCACCATTAACAATAAATATAGATGGGACGCGTACATCAAACAAATTCTGCCAGCCTTAAACAACAAACTTAACATTATTAAATGCCTAGCAAGCTCTAAGCTAAACTGCAATACATATACTATATTAAATCTAACCAAATCTATAGTTATTCCGAAAATTGACTACGCACTGCTCATCTACGGGTATGCTCCCAAATCAACCCTCAATAAACTCAAAACTATATTTAATGCCGCAATCCGCATATCACTTGGGGCACTACGCTCAACACCTATCGCTAACTTACTTTTCGAATCAAACATACCTACAATAGAGCAAAAAAGAGACCTGATCACAGCCAAAGCCTACAAAACACTCCTACATAGCTCAAACTCAAACTCCACAGATACACTAAGCAGAAGGACAGCCAAAAAAGAAACAAATTGATGTCAACAATAAAAAAAAAACCACAGCATTATGTAAAGAAACCAACGTTCCCTACCTTCCCCTCCCAAGCAAAACCACCACACCCTAATGGCTATTCCCCCCCGCTGTTATCAATACCACACTACATAGACGGAGCAAATCCAACACAACACCAAGCACATTCAGACAACAATTTCTTGAAATCAAAGAGAAATACAACAACCACAAATTCATATACACAGACGGCTCTCTACTAAACAACACAGCCACTTTTGCGTTTATGACCGAAAACGAAATCCTGAAAAGATGCATCCTTCCCCAGTATTCATCCATCCTATCAGCTGAAACCATAGCCATTCTCGATGCAATAAATCTGATCAAAAACAGAATTGGAAAATATATAATTTGCTCCGACTCCCTCGCATTCATAAAATCCATTCGCAATATTAACAACAATAGCTTTTATCCCACAACTATTAGAACCCTGCTTACCCAATCTGACTCAAAAATAAAACTCCTTTGGATCCCTAGCCACTGCGGCATTAAAGGGAACGAGTTAGCCGACAGTGCAGCCAAAGACACATTTTATATGCCCCTTCACTACACCCCTAACTTTAACACTACAGACATAAACAAACTCCTCAAAAACGAACTCTCAAAAAAACTTAAACTGAACATAGAGCTCTGCAACCGATGGTACCAGGGATTAAATACATACCTATCCAACACATCAAACTACCTAAAAAATATAAACCAAAAAAGCATCACACGCTGTGATCAAATAAAATTTCTAATGCTAAGATTAGGCCACACAAGAATGACACAACAGCACTATAACAACCCAGACAACACTCTTCCTTGCCCCAACTATCACACAACCACAAGCATTAATATAATACATATTTTCTGCGACTGCCCCGCAACCTCTAACCTGCATACCCAAATCTTCCAAAACACCTGCCCCTTATCAATCCTAGCAAACCCAACCGAGATTAACATCCGTAAGATAATTGAGTTTCTTAAAAAATCTAAAGCTTACCACCTCCTATGAAATAGATTAAATAAAAATAAAATGAAATGTAAATATAGAAATAATGCTATTACAAAATAAAATCTGTATATATTATTTTAAAATAATTTATAATCACAATAAACACCATCCAGCCGAAGGCCCCTGCTGCCAGTGCTTAGCCCTAAGTTAGAGTTAATTTTATATTAATTGTAACTTCTTAATAAATAAATAAATAAAAATGTAAAAGATTTCAGTATAATTTTTTTTCGGTTGCAAAAGCTGTCCAAAAGGGATTTCAAGTCAAGTTCGGGAATAACAAAGCATCTATAATAGATCGGGACGGAGAGATGATTTTTGTTTCAAGAAGGCAGAACGATCTATTCTTGGCAGAAATACCGATTAAGAAATTATTCACTGCACAGAAGAGCACGTCGGAAGTCATGAAATGGCACAGCCGATTGGGGCATCTAAATTTTGCAAGCATAAACAAGATGGTTAAGGATGACATGGTGCAAGGACTCAAAATTCCCCCGTATACAAATGTAAGTGCCATTGTGTGTGAGACATGTGCAAAAGAAATAATTTGCGTACAGAAATTCTCGAAGGTATCAGAGAATCGCACCAAGGGTGTGCTGGATTTGATACACACAGATATTTGTGGTCCAATAAGTATCGCGTCTCGAGAAGGAACCAAGTATTTTGCCACATTTATTGATGACAGCTCGCGTTACGTTCAACAAATAAAGAGTCTGCGGAGCGATAATGGGCGCGAATATTTAAGCGGCGCGTTTGAGAAATTCTTGAAAGATAATATAAAAAAACGGCAATTAACTGTACCCCATGCGCCACAGCAAAATGGAGTGGCCGAGCGAGCTAATCGATCCCTGGTGGAGATGGCTCGGAGCATGATGGTGCATGCTGACCTCGAATAGGCATACTGGGCAGAGGCCATAAATACGGCGGTATACCTGAGAATAGATCAGAAACGTCTACGTTGAAAAACATGACACCAATAGAGTATTGGTCTGGAGTGAAGCCAACGGTGTCGCATCTCCGTGTGTTCGGCTCAAAAGCAATAGTTCTAACAAGACACAGAAGCGAAAATTTCAACCAAAGGGAGTTAAACATGTTATGGTAGGATACTCGGACACTGCAAATGCATATCCCTTGTACAATCCAGTCAGGAAAGTTGATTGAGGCCCGTGATGTTATATTCGTCGAGAAGGAGTATCCACTGAAATGGAAAGTAACAGTGAAGCTGCAGAAGGAGCAATCGACGTTAGAGAAGAGATTGGCACCAGCAGCAAGAAGGGCCCTGGACGTCCAAAGATGATTCACACGGGCAGACGCGGGCGGCCGCGCAAGCAGTACAACATACTGAATTTCATAACAACAAATGATGTCGCTGTTCCTGAGAGCGTCAAGCGGGCGTTGAAAGCGATTGACGCCGAATTCTGGAGAGAATCAACGCAAGCAGAGATGAACAGTATGCAGACAAACAGAACTTGGTCATTCCTGGACCTCCCACCTGATAAACTTAAGTTAGAGTAAACATGAAAAATTTGTGAAAATTATGGGTATGCAATTGCTTGGTAAAATGAATGTAAAAAACAAACAATGTTGAGAAGGAGTGTTGGAAATAAATATAAGTATACTCTTATACGCGTGTAAGTGTTGCCTGCGAGCAACACACGCAACTGAATGATCAAGCCTGCATGCGCGCGGCTCTCTTCGTTTTTAGTTTTGATTAAACAACACAACGAATACATTACATTTTACAAAATTATATTTATTCAGCTATTCAAAAAGAATATATGTAAAAAAAAAAAAAAAAAACAAATAATTAAATAAATAAACAATATAAAGAGAAGAAAAACAAAAATCAGCGCACTTTGATTCGAACCAACAGCTACTACATATGTATCGTTAATGCACACCATCTCTACTAGCACAGTCCCTTCATATTTATTAAGCGAAAAAAAAATTACTTCGCCGCCGATGGGTCTCGAACTCTTGTTTAGACGTTTTGCGTCTACTTGCTGTGCCACATCAGTATTGCATTGCCTATTATAAAATCCGCAACTAGTTCACTACACGGAATACTTTTGACAAATAAAAGACTAAAAAAGCTGCTGATAATACAAGCACAATATAAACACAAATCAATAGCAATTGTGATTCTTAGAATATTCTGCGGATATGAACGTTTGTGTAAGTGTTCAGACAAAAACAGAGGTATGTTTGAATGTATGCGTGTAAAGGGCGATATTTGACAAATACAAAACTAAAGAAGCTGCTGAAAATGCAAACACAAGACAATAACAATTTTGGTTGAAGAATTGAATGTCTGAAAAGAGTCCCTCAAACATCAAAAGGCATTTCAAACCCGCCGGCAAGCATGGGAGGATTAGGAGAAGATAAATGGTCAATGTGAAAACGATCTAAAACAACTACAAAGGAACAAGAAAATAAATTTTAAGTAATTAAAAAAAAAAAAATATTGGTGGTGCAAAAAGTCACACCAAAAATACCATATCCGCTACAAGTAATTCGATTGCATCTCACAGCAAATTACTATCAATAACTGCTCTAAGACAGCATTAGCAAAAAGTGAATGATCCTCATTTAAAGGATTTGGCATCGGTATCAATGATGCAAGCGGCCACCGCCTCAGCAGACTCAACAATTGTCAACATCGAGAAAAGATATACACAGTTTAAAGTGAACCGACCCACAAGAAATGGGAATTACCACCGACGAGAAGACCAATGAAGTAGCTGAGTACTCGACCATACCTGGCTATCACATTTTCCGGGCCTCGCAGAACGTTCAGACACGAACATCAAAAATACAAGGATTGGAATAGTAATTATTATCATTGTTTTATATATGATTAAGAGAAGAAACTAGAGACAGCGATTACTGACTGTCACCTTTTCTGGAGCCTATTGTCAGCGAACGATCTTCGAGAATTCTCTGCACAAAAAAATGGAAAGAATGTTCATTCGTCAGACGCTAGTCTTTCACTCTCTCCGTTTATGGATGACTTCGAGTGGGTGACCGCTTTCGACACTCTACTCTCAGCTTCGAAGCGCGACACAAAATTATCTTGACTAAACAGCATCCCTTGACCTTCGTTATAATATCGCATCTTCATCTGACGCATCACTATGCAGGACCGTAGACGCATTTAATCTAACAACGCTACACCTTTCGTCGTGGAAGTGCGCGAATAAAAAATAATAAAAATTTGGTGCCAAGTTTTCCCTACGTTACAACAAAAATAAATAAATTAATACAAGTAAGAGTGCTCTAGTCCATACTGCACAGATATTAAATAATTCCACGGTTTTTAGGCATACATACAAACAACACATTCACACACACATATGCATAAGCACGCATTCTGCTAACTACGCAGTTCACGTAGCGACTACGCTTTGGCTGCAATGTGCTCATTACTATGGGAATTTAAAAGCCTTTTTTTTGCGATGGACTAACTTCATCAAACTTTCGCAACTTATTAATGGCATTCATAAGTGTGTATTTGCCAAAACACAAGGGTCTAGTTTGCGATTGATTTGCGCTATTTTTACAAATAGTGACTATATAAATATAGCATAAGCTTCGTATTCGTTACACGCAATTACACAGCAAATTTGAAGTCTATAGCTGAAATTATGTACAAACTACGCCTTAAAAACGCATTAAAATTATCGAATAATGCTAATAAAATTGCTATTGAAAAATTTTCATAAACTATTGCAGCGTATGACATTAACGAGTATTCATGTAAAATATCAAGTCAATATGTTGCGTTCTTTAGCGTTCACACGGACGGACAGAAGGACTGGGCTATATTGATTCGACAAAAGAATAATTTAAAAGTATTCGATAAGTTTTGTAAGCCATCTGCCACAGAACAACAGAAGAAAAGCGTTCAGACTGAAAGAGGCAAGGAAAAAATTTAGAGAATTTATTAAGCTTTGACAGCAATTTAAAAAATCAATTGTGGCAAGAATTATGTATTGGTAAGTCCTCATTTTGTTCAAATTGTTTAAAAAGAGAGAAAAATGAGGTGTATTATATACAATATTATGATATGGGAGAAGATCTTAAAAAAGTAAAGAAAGAGTATATTAATTTGAAGAAAATATATTTAGCATTCAAAATTGCTTCTAGATACAGAAATATTTATTATAGAAATAAAAAGGTGAAATCAATATCTTCACGGAAATAAACAATATACCAAATGATTCTGAACAATCAAAAGTGTCATGTAAAATGCTTTTGAAAAATAATCACTGTTATAATAGCGCTGAAAAGGTTATTTCTCAAAATATTTATTTTTATTCAGCCAGAACATATGATTGTCTTAGGGATGTTCTTAATTTAAGATAGCCATCTAAGAAATCATTAGGTCGATGAGCGATTTAAAAAAATTTAGTTCCTGGGTTTAATCCAGCGTTACTAGAAAATCTTCAGGGTATTATTGAAAAAATGAGCAATAAGCAAAAATGTGCTGTATAAGTTTGCGATGAAGTCAAAATAAAACAAGTAAGAACGTTGCATAAGGGCGAACATAATGCGTGATACTAGTTTCCCATAGGAGCATCTGGTATATTCAATTTACTAATATATCTCAAATTTTGCATTTATGTAGATTCATGTGAATTTTATGCAATTTAAATTTTTGTTACAGTTTGGATACCGGCTTTTTTAACTAATTACCTACCCCCTCATATACTGCCAATTGAAGGTCTGTTGCAAATATAACTATGTGAATGAGTTAGCATTTTTATAAAATGTAAAAAATTCAATAGAATCATATGCTGAAAGTTTCATCAAGTTCCGTTCTTTAGTTTTGTATTTGTCAAATATCGCCGTTTATACGCATACATTCAAACCGACCACCGTTTCTGTATGTACACTTATAAATACATACGTTCATATGCGCGCATTTCAGCTTTTTCTAAGAATCACAATTGCGATTGATTTATGTTTATATTGTGTTTGCATTAACAGCAGCTTCTATAGTTTTGTATTTGTCAAAAGTCGCCCTTGTAGTGAAGTAGTTTCGGATTTGCCAACAGGCAATGCAAAACTGATGTGGCGGAGCAGGTAGATGAAAAGCGTGTAAGCAAAAGGGTCCGCGTTCGATGCGCGGCGGCGACGGCATGAAAATATTTGCGCAGCTGTTCGTGCCTACATACATACATACATGATGGGTCCTATCGTCAATTTTTTTGTGTGGAATAATTTTGTTCTGAATTGAGTCGATATTTGTGTAACCAATATTTGATATTTACATTTTTTTGTTATGGTCACACACACAAAAAGAAAATAACATAACTAACCTAGGCTATACGAAAAATGATAATTTTAGCAGATAAATTATTTGGAGAACTTCAACATTAAATCGAATTACATATATTTCTCAAAAATGCCGTTTGTCGCCTTAGCAATTCTTATTAAGCTTATTTATATAGGAGGCACAGGCATATGAATTTTGCAGTTGAGCGTTACAAATTTTGTTGCCAATTTGGCACGCCCTCAGTAGGCGTAGACAGATCATATTTGGTAAGTTTTTAGGAGTCAAGGGTAACGTAACTGAAAAATTTTGATGCCTACACTCCAAAAATACAGGGTAGTTTTCGCTATGCCACGCCTCCAAAGAGGCGTGAGATTTATTTATGCTCCTCCAGTAACACATGCATCCAATTTTGAAGTGTCTAACTCTAAAACTTTAAGAGCTATAAGGTTTTGGGATTTACTACACCCCTCTATTCGTAGGTATGTCCGCCATATCTTTTTATACCCTGAGCCCATTGAAAATGGGAAATCAGGGTATAATGGTTTTGTGAAAATGTATGTAACAGGCAGAAGGAGGCGTGCCACACCCCATAAAATATATATATTGTGGATCAGCGCGACAAGACGAGTCGATATAGCCTGTCCGTCCGTCTGTGTCAACGCTGAGATATTTTTAAACACGCAACATAGAGACTTGAAATTTTACATGATTACTCGTTAATACCATACGCTGCACAAGTTTATAATTTTAATCTTACTTGTTGATCTTGGGTTGCTTATCCAAGAATATGTACCAAATTTCAAATTTCAAATTTCTCTAGCATCAATAGTGCTCAAAATATAGCTGAACTTGTAAAATCACTATATATTCAGATCCGATTTGCCACGCCCCCAGTGGGCGTGGATATAAAATCTTTTCGTCAATCTTTATAGAATTGTAGCCTTAAGTTACGTGCCGAATTTCAACATTCTATCTTTAAAACTGTAGAAGATACAGTTTTCCCGATTTGCCACGCCCCCAATGGGCGTAGATATATCCGCCATATCTTTTTGAACTTGGATGGTCAACGCAAGTATACATTAAAAATTTTAACTCTTTAGCTCTTCAACTAATATGATTTCTTGACTATGGGCGCAAGCATTTTGCGATTTGCCACGCCCCTAGTAGTAATACAAATTTCAAGTCTCTAGCTTCAATAGCGTAGAAAAATATTGCATTTATACGGACAGACGGGGAGACGGACGGACAGCAAGACGGACATTGCATAAAACCAATATACTCTTTTTCCCTTTGGGAAAGGAGTATAAAAAGAGATACCCAATTTAAAAGAAGGGCAAATTATATTAATAAAAGATGAAAATTATCACCCAGATAGAATGCCACTAAGGATAATAAAAGAAGTTCACAAAGGCCAAGATAATAAAGTTAGAGTCGTAAGAATTAAATTACAAGAAGGGTCAGCTACACGACCTAATATTTTCTATAACTTATAATCATATTTCGAAATGTTAAAGAAACGAAGTGAATTAGAAGAAACAAGTAAGAGTTCTCTAGTCGAGACTGCTTGACAAGGAGATACTCTGAACCCTGTGAAGAGCCAAATATCAAATCATTCTAAGCTTTTTTATGCATACATACAAACAATACATACACACACACATATACGCATAAGCGCGTGAGTTAAGGTGTGGTCCGAGTGATGAATCTTCGTTGATGGGTGGAGATAATGTCCCTCGGCGAGATGGTTAATTGTTCAAGTAATTTTAAGTGATTAAAACAAAAGCTGTTTTTCTGAAGAAATTAATTGTTCCCGCCTTTATTGAGCGTAACAAAATTACCAATACAGACCTACAATGTAGCTAAATCGACAAATGGCCTAACTGCATAAAACTTTCACAACTTATTGCAATGGACTTACTTCATAAAACTTTCACAACTATTAATTCCATTCATATGTGTGAATTTGCCAAAGCACAAATCTCTAGTATTTGATATGCGCTTTTTACAGACAGGGGGCGAATGGTGCGTGGCATCAAAAACTTAAGATAAAATAATCTCCGTATTCATTACACGCAAATTTGACGTCTCTATCTCAAACGATGTACAAACCACGCCTTAAAAACACATTAAAATTATCTATAAATGCTCAAAAGCCTCAACCTACCCAAGGGATACATAAAACAAACGTCTTACGGTTCTACTCTTCCCTAATTACTTCTCTCAACAATCAACCATTAAAATTTCTACTAGACACAATTCATTCATTAATCCTGAATCTGTCCCTATTACAAATAGAATAGATTTACAAGAACCTAAAATTATAACAACAGCTCTCAGCTTTAAAATTCGCAAAAAGATTACTATCCCTTTATTTTCTGAACTTAAATTCCATTAATTTTTCGAAGGCCTACTGGCCATGGACGTTCTTAACGCACTTAGTGCAAAAATAAACCTAAATGACCTCTTACTAGAAACATCAAGAGTTTCAATAACAATCATCAATACCAGCTACAATTCAAAACGGCGATTTTACTGCCAACAAATAAACATCAAAGATAGCGTTACCATATCGGAAGGTATACACAAAGCAGAGGACAGATTGGGAAAAGTAGAGATAATAAATAACACACTTGAGGACTTGTTGTTCTGTCTGGAACAACCCTTAAGAGTAAAGCCATACCGAGAAGAAAATAATATTCAAATCCCAAGTATGAACAGTGGCACATCCCCTCTCATTACTCATTGTACCGATCTAACATGCGTTAGAATGGAGCATATAAATGAAGAGGAAAAAAATAAGATCCTCAAAGCGTGTCAGAGATTTTCCGACCTGTTCCATAGAGAAAACGATAACCTCACCTTTTGAAATAAAATTAGATACGCGATAACAACTACGGATAACACACCCATTTACGCAAAGTCTTATAGATACCCTACTATACAAAATTAAGAAGTAAAACAAGTAAGAACGTTGCCTTAGGACGAAACCTGAAGCGTGATACTCGTTTCCCACAGGGGCATCTGGTATTTTAAATTTAATAATTTATCTCAAATTTTTGCATTTATATAGATTCATGTGAATTTTATGCAATTTCAATTTTTGCAGATATAACTATGTGAATGAATTAGCTTTTTATAAAATGTAAAAAATTCAATAGAATCATATGCTGAAAGTTTCATCAAGTTCCGTTAAGTCAGTCGCAATCTATTAAACAAAACGTTTGGCCAATTATGACACGCATGCGTTAAGCAGCGACAGCAAAATACATTTACATTTACACAAACATATGTATGTACATTGAAACGTGCAAGCGCGTTTGCTTATGCATGGTCACAATTAAATTCAGCGCCATTCATTCTAGCATATATTTCAATCAAAATTGTTATTGAGTTGTGTTTGCATTTTCAGCCGCTTCTTTAGTTTTGTATTTGTCAAATATCGCCGTTTATACGCATACATTCAAACCGACCACCGTTTTTGTATGTACACATATAAATACATACGTTCATATGCGCGCATTTCAGCTTTTTCTAAGAATCACAATTGCGATTGATTTATGTTTATATTGTGTTTGCATTAACAGCAGCTTCTATAGTTTTGTATTTGTCAAAAGTCGCCCTTGTAGTGAAGTAGTTTCGGATTTGCCAACAGGCAATGCAAAACTGATGTGGCGCAGCAGGTAGATGAAAAGCGTGTAAGCAAAAGGGTCCGCGTTCGAGACGCGGCGGCGACGGCATGAAAATAGTTGCGCAGCTGTTCGTACCTACATACATACATACCTGATGGGACCTATCGTCAATTTTTATTTACATAACTAACCTAGGCTATACGAAAAATGATAATTTTAGCAGATAAATTATTTGCAGAACTTCAACATTAAATCGAATTACATATATTTCTTAATATTTCTCAGAAATGCCGTTTGTCGTCTTAGCAATTCTTATGAAGCTTATTTATATAGGTGGCACAGGCATATGAATTTTGCAGCTGGGCGTTACAAATTTTGCTGTCAATTTGCCACGCCCCCAGTAGGCGTAGACATATCATATTTGGCAAGTTCCTAGAAGGAGTCGAGGGTAACGTAACTGTAATGTAGTATCCAAACAACACTCCAAAAATGTGAAAGTTACAGGGTATTTTTTCGATATACCACGCCCCCAAAGGGGCGTAAGAATTATTTTTGGGGAATCAATAGAGGAGGCCTCCAGTAACACAATCACCCAATTTTGAAGCGTCTAGCTCTAAAACTAAAGGAGCTATAAGCTTTTTGCGATTCGCCACGCCCCTGAAGGCGTAGGTATGTCCGCCATATCTTTTTGATCTTGGGTTACTTATCCGAGTATATATATGAAATTTCAAGTCTCTAGCATCAATAGTGCTCAAAATATAGCTGAATTTGTAAAATCACTCTATATTCAGATCCGATTTGCCACGCCCCCAGTGGGCGTGGACATAAATTTTTTTTTATCAATCTTTATAGAATCGAAGCGTTAAGATACGTGCCAAATTTCAGCATTCTAGCTTTAAAACTGTAGAAGTTACAGTTTTCCCGATTTGCCACGCCCCCAATGGACGTAGATAACTCCTCCCCCCAGTTTAAAGCGACGGCCAAAGGTTAGGGTCTGCCGCTGTATAGAGTGTGTTCGGGATTGTTTCTTTGAAAATGACTTCTTTCCTCCAGTATCTTGTGAGTATGATCATGCTGATCAAAATAAGATATTATTGCGGAATAAATTGTAGTGATATGTGTCGTGCTTAGATGGATTGGGTAATCAATATAGTACGGCTTTTCCTTGTTTTCGAAATAAAGGTTTTTCAGTTTAAATGACTTATTTGTGGTATTAATTTCCATGTGTTTGATTGTTGCTAACTCTATTTCAAATTTGTCCAGGGCTTCTGTTTGGATTGCGACGTACTGTTGGATGTTGATTCTAAGCGTGCAGTAGTTGGGTTGTATTATGTAGGAACCGTTGATTGATTGTGATAGAGCGCAATTGGTCTGTACTGAATGATTCTGCCTCGTGGTATTTTTGTTGCGAACGTTATGAGACTGAGCCGAGCAAAACCGAAGTTGTGACGGGTCTAATCGGCAAGTTTTTTTGTGTGGAATAATTTTGCTCTGAATGACCAGTCTATGTGTTGTATGGTTAGTATAACATAATGCAAGAGTTTCGCAAACGCTTCGCACTTAGGCACATAATGCACATACATATGTACATGTAAGCAAGGGACTGTAAATGGATATACATCACCAAAACAAATTCAAATTCAATTCTTGTGCGCTGCTGTTCGTGCCTACATGCATACATACATACTTACATGACGGGCTCTATCGTCAATTTTTTTGTGTGGAATAATTTTGTTCTGAATGAAGTCAATGTGTTGTATGGTTAGTGGTCGTATGGAAAATTAATTGATAAAATAAAATATAGCATAAATACAATTTAATTTGGTATTTAAAATTTTTGACGGTATGGTCACACACATAAAGAACAAAATAGCATAACTGACCGAGGTTATATAAAAAATGATAATTTAAGGTATAATAATTATTTGCAGTACTTCAACATTAAATCGAATTACATATATATCTTAATATTTCTTAGAAATTCCTTTAGTCGTCTTAGCAATTCTTACTAAGCTAATTTAGGTGGCGCAGACATATGAATTTTGCAGCTGGGCGTTACAAACTTTGTTGCCAATTTGCCACGCCCCCAGTAGGTGTAGACAGATCATATTTGGTAAGTTTTTAGGAGTCAAGGGTAACGTAACTGAACAATTTTGATGCCTACACTCCAAAAATACAGGGTAGTTTTCGCTATGCCACGCCTCCAAAGAGGCGTGAGATTTATTTATGCTCCTCCAGTAACACATGCATCCAATTTTGAAGTGTCTAACTCTAAAACTTTAAGAGCTATAAGGTTTTGGGATTTACTACACCCCTCTATTCGTAGGTATGTCCGCCATATCTTTTTATACCCTGAGCCCATTGAAAATGGGAAATCAGGGTATAATGGTTTTGTGAAAATGTATGTAACAGGCAGAAGGAGGCGTGCCATACCCTATAAAATATATATATTGTGGATCAGCGCGACAAGACGAGTCGATATAGCCTGTCCGTCCGTCTGTGTCAACGCTGAGATATTTTTAAACACGCAACATAGAGACTTGAAATTTTACATGATTACTCGTTAATACCATACGCTGCACAAGTTTATAATTTTAATCTTACTTGTTGATCTTGGGTTGCTTATCCAAGAATATGTACCAAATTTCAAATTTCAAATTTCTCTAGCATCAATAGTGCTCAAAATATAGCTGAACTTGTAAAATCACTATATATTCAGATCCGATTTGCCACGCCCCCAGTGGGCGTGGATATAAAATCTTTTCGTCAATCTTTATAGAATTGTAGCCTTAAGTTACGTGCCGAATTTCAACATTCTATCTTTAAAACTGTAGAAGATACAGTTTTCCCGATTTGCCACGCCCCCAATGGGCGTAGATATATCCGCCATATCTTTTTGAACTTGGATGGTCAACGCAAGTATACATTAAAAATTTTAACTCTTTAGCTCTTCAACTAATATGATTTCTTGACTATGGGCGCAAGCATTTTGCGATTTGCCACGCCCCTAGTAATAATACAAATTTCAAGTCTCTAGCTTCAATAGTGTAGAAAAATATTGCATTTATACGGACAGACGGGGAGACAGATGGACAACAAGACGGACATTGCATAAAACCAATATACTCTTTTTCCCTTTGGGAAAGGAGTATAAAAAGAGATACCCAATTTAAAAGAAGGGCAAATTATATTAATAAAAGAAGAAAATTAACACCCAGATAGAATGCCACTAAGGATAATAAAAGAAGTTCACAAAGGCCAAGATAATAAAGTTAGAGTCGTAAGAATTAAATTACAAGAAGGGTCAGCTACACGACCTAATATTTTCTATAACTTAGAATCATATTTCGAAATGTTAAAGAAACGAAGTGAATTAGAAGAAACAAGTAAGAGTTCTCTAGTCGAGACTGCTTGACAAGGAGATACTCTGAACCCTGTGAAGAGCCAAATATCAAATCATTCTAAGCTTTTTTATGCATACATACAAACAATACATACACACACACATATACGCATAAGCGCGTGAGTTAAGGTGTGGTCCGAGTGATGAATCTTCGTTGATGGGTGGAGATAATGTCCCTCGGCGAGATGGTTAATTGTTCAAGTAATTTTAAGTGATTAAAACAAAAGCTGTTTTTCTGAAGAAATTAATTGTTCCCGCCTTTATTGAGCGTAACAAAATTACCAATACAGACCTACAATGTAGCTAAATCGACAAATGGACTAACTGCATAAAACTTTCACAACTATTAATTCCATTCATATGTGTGAATTTGCCAAAGCACAAATCTCTAGTATTTGATTTGCGCTTTTTACAGACAGGGGGCGAATGGTGCGTGGCATCAAAAATTTTAAGATAAAATAATCTCCGTATTCATTACACGCAAATTTGACGTCTCTATCTCAAACGATGTACAAACCACGCCTTAAAAACACATTAAAATTATCTATAAATGCTCAAAAGCCTCAACCTACACAAGGGATACATAAAACAAACGTCTTACGGTTCTACTCTTCCCTAATTACTTCTCTCAACAATCAACCATTAAAATTTCTACTAGACACAATTCATTCATTAATCCTGAATCTGTCCCTATTACAAATAGAATAGATTTACAAGAACCTAAAATTATAACAACAGCTCTCAGCTTTAAAATTCGCAAAAAGATTACTATCCCTTTATTTTCTGAACTTAAATTCCATTAATTTTTCGAAGGCCTACTGGCCATGGACGTTCTTAACGCACTTAGTGCAAAAATAAACCTAAATGACCTCTTACTAGAAACATCAAGAGTTTCAATAACAATCATCAATACCAGCTACAATTCAAAACGGCGATTTTACTGCCAACAAATAAACATCAAAGATAGCGTTACCATATCGGAAGGTATACACAAAGCAGAGGACAGATTGGGAAAAGTAGAGATAATAAATAACACACTTGAGGACTTGTTGTTCTGTCTGGAACAACCCTTAAGAGTAAAGCCATACCGAGAAGAAAATAATATTCAAATTCCAAGTCTGAACAGTGGCACATCCCCTCTCATTACTCATTGTACCGATCTAACATGTGTTAGAATGGAGCATATAAACGAAGAGGAAAAAAATAAGATCCTCAAAGTGTGTCAGAGATTTTCCGACCTGTTCCATAGAGAAAACGATAACCTCACCTTTTGAAATAAAATTAGACACGCGATAACAACTATAGATTCATGTGAATTTTATGCAATTTTAATTTTTCAAATATAACTATGTGAATGAATTAGCTTTTTATAAAATGTAAAAAATTCAATAGAATGATATGCTGAAAGTTTCATCAAGTTCCGTTAAGTTATGACAAGTTATGACACGCACGCGTTAAGCAGCGACAGCAAAATACATTTACATTTACACAAACATATGTATGTACATTGAAACGTGCAAGCGCGTTAAATTCAGCGCCATTCATTCTAGCATATTTTTCAATCAAAATTGTTATTGAGTTGTGTTTGCATTTTCAGCCGCTTCTTTAGTTTTGTATTTGTCAAATATCGCCGTTTATACGCATACATTCAAACCGACCACCGTTTTTGTATGTACACATATAAATACATACGTTCATATGCGCGCATTTCAGCATTTTCTAAGAATCACAATTGCGATTGATTTATGTTTATATTGTGTTTGCATTAACAACAGCTTCTATAGTTTTGTATTTGTCAAAAGTCGCCCTTGTAGTGAAGTAGTTTCGGATTTGCCAACAGGCAATGCAAAACTGAACTGAAAAGCGTGTAAGCAAAAGGGTCCGCGTTCGAGACGCGGCGGCGACGGCATGAAAATAGTTGCGCAGCTGTTCGTACCTACATACATACATACCTGATGGGACCTATCGTCAATTTTTTTGTGTGTGAATAATTTTGTTCGGACTAAGTCGATTACACAAATATTGGTACATTACCCTCGACTCCTTCTAGGAACTTGCCAAATATGATATGTCTACGCCTACTGGGGGCGTGGCAAATTGACAGCAAAATTTGTAACGCCCAGCTGCAAAATTCATATGCCTGTGCCACCTATATAAATAAGCTTAAAAAGAATTGCTAAGACGACAAACGGCATTTCTGAGAAATATTAAGAAATATATGTAATTCGATTTAATGTTGAAGTTCTGCACATAATTTATCTGCTAAAATTATCATTTTCGTATAGCCTATGTAAGTTATGTTATTTTATTTTTGTGTGTGTGACCATACCATCATAAAATGTAAATAAACTCAATTTAGAACAAAATTATTCCACACAAAAAAATTGACGATAGGATCCATCATGTAAGTATGTATGTATGTAGGCACGAACAGCAGCGCAACTATTTTCATGCCGTCGCCGCCGAGTCTCGAACGCGGATCCTTTTGCTTACACGCTTTTCATCTACCTGCTGCGCCACATCAGTTTTGCATTGCCTGTTGGTAAATCCGAAACTACTTCACTACAAGGGCGACTATTCACAAATACAAAGAAGCTGCTGTTAATGCAAACACAATATAAACATAAATCAATCGCAATTCTGATTCTTAGAAAATGCTGAAATGCGCGCATATGAACGTATGTATTTATATGTGTACATATAAATACATACGAAAGGTGGTCGGTTTAAATGCATGCGTATAAAGGGAGACATTTGACAAATACAAAACTAAAGAAGCGGCTAAAAATGCAAACACAACTCAACAATAATTTTGGTTGAAGATTATGCTAGAATGAATGGCGCTGAATTTATTTGTGCACATGCATAGCAAACGAACTTGCACGTTTCAATGTATGTGTAAATGTAAATATATTTTGCTGTCACTGATTAACACGTGCGTGTCATAATTGGCCAAACGTTTTGTTTAATAGATTGCGACTGACTTAACGGAACTTGATGAAACTTTCAGCATATGATTCTATTGAATTTTTTACATTTTATAAAAATGCTAACTTATTCACATGTTTATATTTGCAACAGACCTTCAACTGGCAGTGTAGGTAATTAGAAAAAAGACACGGTATCCAAAAATTAACAAATATTTAATTGCATAAAATTCACATGAATCTACAATAATGCAAAATTTGAGATATATTATTAAATTTGTCACGCATTAGGTTTTGCCCGAATGTAATGTTCTTACTTGTCTCGATTGCTTTCGTGAGCGGATCGCGTGAGTGCAAACGGTTAACAGTTATTTACGATCCATGGTTTGAACTCGTCGATTTCAGAAGCTAGACGAAGTAGAGACATACACTTTTTTGCGCATTTCTGCATATTCCTAGAATCACGATTGCGATTGATTTGTCTTTATACTGTGTCTGCATTTTAAACCACTTGTTTAGTTTTGTATATGATCGCAGATAGGACGTGGTTCAGGGGATCCGCTAGTCGGTTGTGCCCGTTTTCTTAATTGTATATCTGTAGTTTTTACTTTTAGAAAAAATTTGACGAAATGACAGCGTACTTGTATTGGTCGAGGTATGTTTATACATACATGTATATGTATATATTATATTTAACAAGTAAGAGTGCTATAGGTGAGACTGCTGGACTAAGAGATACCCTGAGCCCTGTGAAGAGCCAAATATCAAATCATTCTACGCTTCTTATATGCATCAAATAAACAAAACACACACACATCTGCAGGCACGCATAAGCGCGCGCTCTGCCAACTGCGCAGATGACGCAGCGATTGCGCTTGGGCTTAATTGTTTAATAATTTTTCTTAGCGATGGACAAACTTTATAAAACTTTCACAACTTATTAATGTAATTCATATGTGTGTATTTGCCAAACACAAGTCTCTATTATTGGTTTAGCGCCTTTTACAAATAGGGGGCTATTGAGGGAGAATGACGCGTGGCATCCAAAATCTAAAGATCACGTAATCTCCATATTCAATACACGCAACATCAAATTTGAAGTGTCTAGCTCAAACAATGTACAAACCGCGCCGTAAGAACGCATTGAAAATATCGATGCTCATAAAATCGAAATGAAATGATTTTCGAAATTATTGCGTATTTTAAAATATCTCAGCATTCACACGGACGGACGGACAGACGGACATGGCTAAATCGACTCGTCTTAACGCACTGATCAAGAATATATATACTTTATGACGTGTGGCACGCCTCCTTCTGCCTGTTACATACATTTTTACAAAACCATTATACCCTGATTTCCCATTTTCAATGGGCTCAGGGTCTAAAAACGGGTAATTTTTCTTATTGGTTGCATAGTAAAGTACAAGCTTGAACTCCAAATTATAATAAGAGTTTACAGCTTGTTCTGATTAAATAAAAATCATATCTATTTACAAAGCGGCGTTATAAAACTGGATAATATATAATATACATTATCCAGAGAAAATGTTATACACTCTGTTCGATTGACTTCTCCTCAATCAGTCTATATTGAAATCCATCAATTCCTTCTTTTTATACCCTGAGCCCATTGAAAATGGGAAATCAGGGTATAATGGTTTTGTAAAAATGTATGTAACAGGCAGAAGGAGGCGTGCCACACCCCATAAAGTATATATATTCTTGATCAGCGCGCAAGACGAGTCGATATAGCCCTGTCCGTCTGTCCATCCGTGTGAACACTGAATATTCTTAAGTACGCAATGTAGAGACTTGAAATTTTACATGAGTACTCGATAATACCATACGCTGCACAAGTTTATAAAATTTTTCCGATAACTCATTCCATTTCGATTTTATTAGCATTTATCGATAATTTTAATGTGTTTTTAAGGCGTAGTTTGTACATCGTTTGAGCTAGAGACTTCAAGTTTGCAGTGCAGTTGCGTGTAATGAATACGGAGATAACGTAATCCTTAGATTTTGGATACCACGCCCCATTCGCCCCAATAGCCCCCTATTTGTTCCCATAGTAATGTCCACATTGAAGCCCGAACGCAATCGCTGCGTCAACTGCGCAGTTGGCAGAACACGCGCTTATGCGTGCGTGCATATATATGCATGAGTGTGTTTGTGTTGTTTGTATGTATGCATAAAAAAATCGTAGAATGATGTGATATTTGTTTCTTCACAGGGCTCATGATATCCCCTAGTCGAGCAGTCTCGACTAGAGCACTCTTACTTGTTAAATATATATTATTATTAACATTTGTAAATACTTGATTCTTTTTACAATTTAAGGGATTGTCATAGATAGGGTATTTTACTTTTTAGTGTGTCATAAAAGCATTCTTTTATGTTAGTGCTTAAAAGGTGAAAGATGGCATTTTGTTGCCCGCTATACACACGACAAGAATTTAAATGAACATTTTCTAAAAATCTCTTTACAATAGGTTATGCGTGCACTAAAAATATATTTAGAGACCATATATATTTTTTTTATATTTAATTATATAGAAAGTGAATATATATAGATATTGCATATATGTATATATATATATATATATATATATATATATATATATATATATTGAACAAAATTATTTATAGATAATGTTTAGATGCACTTGTAGAATAAATCTAATGTTGCAAAGGAAATGCTCCCGTCAATAACAACTTTAGTTAGTTTGAATTAAGCGAATCTTAAGGTACTTTAAAATTTTGCTACAAAGGATTGAAAATTTTTTGTTTATATGTTATTATTAATAAAAGAATAACCTCTTATTGCTTTTATTAAAGAAAATTTTATGCTTAAAAAACGAACATTGTTAACATAATGGCTTATTCTTGGGATAATCGAGTTGATTTTGTTGTGCGATATATGTATGGTAAGTGTGTAAATGTATACTTTTTAATAAATTCTTATAACATACATATATTCCATAACATCAATACCAACCAATGCCTTTTTCAATGTAATTATGTATAATTATAAAGTTTTTGAATTAAACGATTAAAAGTATTTTTATCATTTACGATATTTTCATAATATAAATCTGTCTGGTGTTTTATGTATGTACATATCATCTTTTATAGTGTTGTTACAGTTTTCATACTCGTTTCCCAAAGGGAAAAAGAGTATATTGGTTTTGTGAAATGTCCGTCTTGCTGTCCGTCCGTCTGTCCGTATGAATGCAATATTTTTCTACGCTATCGAAGCTAGAGACTTGAAATTTGGAACATATACTCGTGTATACCCTCGAATTATAAAGTGTCAAGATTTTCCGGATACGCCCACTAGGGGCGTGGCAAATCGGAAAATGGTTGCGCCCATAGTTAATAGAAATCAGCTAGAGAGTTGAAATTTGGAATGTATACTTGCGGTGACCACCCAAGTTCAAAAAGATATGGCGGATATATCTACGCCCATTGGGGGCGTGGCAAATCGGGAAAACTGTAACTTCTACAGTTTTAAAGCTAGAATGCTGAAATTTGGCACGTATCTTAACGCTTCGATTCTATAAAGATTGATAAAAAGATTTTATGTCTACGCCCACTGGGGGCGTGGTAAATCGGATCTGAATATAGAGTCATTTTACAAATTCAGCTTTATTTTGAGCACTATTGATGCTAGAAACTTGAAATTTGATATATATACTCGGATAAGCAACCCAAGATCAAAAAGATATGGCGGACATACCTACGCTTTCAGGAGGCGTGTCGAATCGCAAAAAGCTTATAGCTCCTATAGTTTTAGAGCTAGACGCTTCAAAATTGGATGTTTGTGTTACTGGAGGCCTCCTCTATTGATTCCCCAAAAATAATTCTTACGCCCCTTTGGGGGCGTGGTATATCGAAAAAATACCCTGTAACTTTCACATTTTTGGAGTGTTGTTTGGATACTACTTTACAGTTACGTTACCCTCGACTCCTTCTAGGAACTTGCCAAATATGATATGTCTACGCCTACTGGGGGCGTGGCAAATTGACAGCAAAATTTGTAACGCCCAGCTGCAAAATTCATATGCCTGTGCCACCTATATAAATAAGCTTCATAAGAATTGCTAAGACGACAAACGGCATTTCTGAGAAATATTAAGAAATATATGTAATTCGATTTAATGTTGAAGTTCTGCAAATAATTTATCTGCTAAAATTATCATTTTTCGTATAGCCTAGGTTAGTTATGTTATTTTCTTTTTGTGACAAAAAATGTTGATATCAAATACCGATATTTGTGTAATCGACTTAGTCCGAACAAAATTATTCACACACAAAAAAATTGACGATAGGTCCCATCAGGTATGTATGTATGTAGGTACGAACAGCTGCGCAACTATTTTCATGCCGTCGCCGCCGCGTCTCGAACGCGGACCCTTTTGCTTACACGCTTTTCAGTTCAGTTTTGCATTGCCTGTTGGCAAATCCGAAACTACTTCACTACAAGGGCGACTTTTGACAAATACAAAACTATAGAAGCTGTTGTTAATGCAAACACAATATAAACATAAATCAATCGCAATTGTGATTCTTAGAAAATGCTGAAATGCGCGCATATTATGGATGTATGTATTTATATGTGTACATACAAAAACGGTGGTCTGTTTGAATGTATGCGTATAAACGGCGATATTTGACAAATACAAAACTAAAGAAGCGGCTGAAAATGCAAGCACAACTCAATAACAATTTTGGTTGAAGATTATGCTAGAATGAATGGCGCTGAATTTAATTGTGACTGTACATAAGCAAACGCGCTTGCACGTTTCAATGTACATACATATGTTTGTGTAAATGTAAATGTATTTTGCTGTCGCTGCTTAACGCGTGCGTGTCATAATTGGCCAAACGTTTTGTTTAATAGATTGCAACTGACTTAACGGAACTTGATGAAACTTTCAGCATATGATTCTATTGAATTTTTTACATGTTATAAAAATGCTAATTCATTCACATAGTTATATTTGCAAAAATTGAAATTGCATAAAATTCACATGAATCTATATAAATGCAAAAATTTGAGATAAATTATTAAATTTAAAATACCAGATGCCCCTGTGGGAAACGAGTATCACGCTTCAGGTTTCGTCCTAAGGCAACGTTCTTACTTGTTAACAATTGTTATTATCGTATGTATGTAAATATATATGAAACAGGTAAAAGAAAATATTCAGTTTATTATTTGGTGATCTTAGTAACTGTCTGTCCGTTTCTCTGAATATATATCACCTAAATAATCATTTTTGTTCTAATATACTTGGTTTTATAAATTAATTTGTTTTTTTTTTTTGTGAATATATACTATTCAATAAACCTACATATGTACATACGTACATACATATGTACATGCCTCCTTCTATATCTTGTGATTCTTAGAATATTATAGAATGTATGTAGGTATGTATATATATACAGTCTGTCAAGAAACACTTTACACAGTGGGAAAAAGCTGAATTTTTAGATTTTATGTACAAAAATAAAGAGTTTTTGTTTAATTTAGCTAATTTTTTGAATCGGTAACTGTTTAATAGGTATTTTTAAATCAAATTATAAAAAACAGAAACAAAAACAATAAGGGTGAAACTTAAAAAACAACAAAAACTTAGATTACTCATATTTGACACTGTCAAGAAACTCTTTACACATTTTGTTCTTTTCATCTGTTTTGCTCTCATTCTAAGCAATAACGGGGCTTTACCGTTACCTATGCTTCAAGAATCCCTTTATGCATCTCTATTTATTTATTTTTTACTTTGTGCGAAATTTAGCTCAGTACACATGAAAAAAGAAATACAAATTTTTATTAACATTGCTCGGAAAGAGATTAAGTTTCGATGTTGTCCAATTGATCTTCTACAATCGGCAGTTGGGCAAATCAGTTCCAGAATTAGTGGAAATGTTTCCCGTGTCGAGAAAAACAATATACAACGTTCTCAGTCGAGCAGAAAACGAGGGAAGACTTGAGGCAAAGGGTGTATGTGGCTGGAAACAAAAGATATCTGATCGGGCAAACCGCCTTATGGTGCGAAAGATCAAAGCAAATCCCCAAATTTCGACCATAGCTCTTGCCAAAGAGCTCAAAGAAGAGTGTGACGTGGATGTGTCCCACGAAACGGTCCGTCAGGCCATTCTACGGTATGAGTATTCTTCGAAAGTGGCACGTAAGAAACCCTTGCTATCGTCGAAAAATGTGGAAAAGCGCTTCTCTTTTGCTCTTACTATGCTTAGGCACCCAGAGGAGTATTGGAAGGACTTTATATTTTGCGACGAGACCAAAATGATGTTGTATTACCACGAAGGTCCGCCCAAAATATGGCGAAAGGTCTCTACAGCTTACGATAAAACGAATATCATTCCAACAGTCAAATTTGGAAAACTGTCGGTTGTGGTTTGGGCCTACATATCCAGCCAAGGAGTCGGTGAACTGGTATTCATTGAAAACACCATGAATGCCGAGCAATATTTTCAAATTTTGAAGTCAAATTTACACCAAAGTGAAACAAATTTCGGCTTTATATCCGAAAATCAGCCAAGTTTTTAATTTGACTAGGACAACGATCCAAAAAATAAGGAGTTTAATGTACGCAGTTGGCTGCTTAACAACTGCGGAAAGGTCTTGGATACACCACCCCCAAGCCCAGATCTCAACCCAATCGAACATGGCTGTTTCTAGTTAAAGAAAAAGGTTGGACAAAGTAATCCAACAAAACGTGGACAGCTAAAAGCTTTCGTAATGGAAGAGTGGCAGAATATATCCCTAGAATATATTCAAAACTTGGGCAACTCTATGAAAAGAAGACTCCAACATGTACATAATGCTAAGAGGGGCCATACTAAATACTAAGTTTTTCAAAATTAGCTATAATTAGTTTGACATTTTCAATTTAGAACAATATATATGAAGTGTGTAAAGAGTTTCTTGACAGTGTCAAATATAAGTAATCTAAGTAATCTAAGTTTCACCCTTATTGTTTTTATACCCTGAGCCCATTGAAAATGGGAAATCAGGGTATAATGGTTTTGTTAAATGTATGTAACAGGCAGAAGGAGGCTTGTCAGACCCCACAAAGTTGTATTCTTGATCAGGGTGACGAGCTGAGTCGATTTAGCCCTGTCCGCCTGTCTGTCTGTCTGCCCGTCTGTCTGTCCGTCCGTCTGTCCGTATATTTGAACGCGTCGATTGAAGCATACAGTGGTTCACAGCTTATTTCAACCAGCACTTTAAAAAAAGTTTGTTGGGCTATAAAATCTAAACTATTGGCAATATCCAAAAAATTTAAACGCAGGTTGTTAGTGTGATGTTTTAAATATTACAAAATCATTTCATTTATTTTTTAAATATTTTTTCATTATTTAATAATGTTTAAAAACTAAAAAATGAGACCAAGACAGTTCCACAGCTTATTTCAACCACAAACTTTGCAGCTGATGAAAGACCCGTTATTTTGCAATGCAACGGTAGATTCTTGTTCTATGCTTTATACACTGATTTCGCAATGTGATGAAATAACTTTGTGCTGAATTTTGAAAGCAGAACTTGCAGAAAATTTAATTTAGCAAAATGGGACCACGTACACCTATTGAACAGCGGGAACTTGTTCTGAAACACTATAGAAATGGCCATTCCCGTAGAAAAATTATTGATATGGTTGGACTGAGTGATTCTACAGTTCAAAGCATCATATACCGTTTTGTCCGTGAAAATAGAACTCACGATAAAGGTAGAAATGCTCCAAACAAAATTTTTAATCCCACGGACGAGCGCTATATTGTAAGAAAAATCCGGGATAACCCAAGGCTATCTGCTAGACAAGTAGCCAATGATGTTAAGGAGGAGTTGGGCAAGTCATGTCACCCAGAAACTATTCACCGTGTGCTTCGGGAACATGACTTTAATAGTAGAGTACCACGCAAGAAGCCTTTTATAAGCGACAAAAACAAAAAGTGTCGCTTAAAATTTGCACAGGAGTACTTGCACAAGGACATTGGATTCTGGAACACAGTTTTACTTTCTGATGAGTCCAAATTTAATTTGTTTAGGTCGGATGGGCATTTATATGTGTGGCGTAGGCCTTGACGCAAAAAATTTGAGGGCTACTGTAAAGCATGGCGGAGGCAACGTTATGGTTTGGGCCTGTATGTCAGCAGCCAGGGTTGGGAACTTGGAGTTCATCGAGACTACGATGGATAAACTTAAATATCTAGATGTTTTGAAGTCAAATTTAATAAAAAAAGTGCTCAGAAACTGGGCATAAAGGAGCACTTCAGGTTTTGCCAAGATAATGACCCGAAACACACTGCGGGAATTGTCCTGACTTGGCTGATCTGGAAATGTCCGCACGTTATGAAACCATCAGCCCAATCATCAGATTTAAATGTAAATGTAAAATTTGTGGTCGATTTTGGAAACAAACATTCGCAAACACAAAATTTCAAACAAATCGGACCTAAAAACTGCATTGGTTGAGGAATGGGAAAAATTACTCCAGAAGTCACTAAAAAGTTGGTGGAATCTATCCCAAAAAGGCTTAAAATGGTAGTTAGCCAAAAGGGTGGTCACACCAAGTATTAATTTGTTGTTATTTTAAGTTTTTACAATGTTAAATAATGTTATTTCATAAGTGGTTGAAATAAGCTGTGGAACTGTCTTGGTCTCATTTTTTAGTTTTTAAACATTATTAAATAATGAAAAAATATTTAAAAAATAAATGAATTGATTTTGTAATATTTAAAACATCACACTAACAACCTGCGTTTAAATTTTTTGGATATTGCCAATAGTTTAGATTTTATAGCCCAACAAACTTTTTTTAAAGTGCTGGTTGAAATAAGCTGTGAACCACTGTATGTAACGTTGAAGCATTGAAGTGAATTTTATGCAATTTCTATTTTTTTTTTATTTTATTATACCCTGAGCCCATTGAAAATGGGAAATCAGGGTATAATGGTTTTGTGAAAATGTATGTAACAGGCAGAAGGAGGCGTGCCACACCCCATAAAGTATATATATTCTTGATCAGCGCGACAAGACGAGTTCATATAGCCCTGTTCGTCTGTCCGTCCGTCCGTCTGTCCGTCTGTCCGTCCGTCCGTGTGAACGCTGAGATATTTTTCAGTACGCAACGTAGAGACTTGAAATTTTACATGAATACTCGATAATACCATACGCTGCACAAGTTTATACAATTTTTCCGATAACTCATTCCATTTCGATTTTATGAGCATTTATCGATAATTTTAATGTGTTTTTAAGGCGTGGTTTGTACATCGTTTGAGCTAGAGACTTCAAATTTGCTGTGTAGTTGCGTGTAATAAATACGGAGATTACGTGATCTTTAGATTTTGGATGCCACGCCCCATTCGGCCACAATAGCCCCCTATTTGTAAAAAGCGCAAATCAAATACTAGAGACCTGTGCTTTGGCAAATACATACATATGAATGTCATTAATAAGTTGTGATAGTTTTATGCACTTAGTTCATCGCTAAGAAATGTAATTAAACAATTAAATTATTATAGTAATGCCCACATTGCTGCCCAAGCGCAACTGCGCAGTTGGCAGGGCGCGCGCTTATGCTTGCATGAATATGTGTGTGTGTATGTGTTGTTTATATGCAAGCATAATGATTCGATATTTGGCTCTTCAGGGCTCAGGGTATCCCCTAGTCAAGCAGTCTCGTTTAGAGCACTCTTACTTGTTTATAATTTGATTTAAAAATACCTATTAAACAGTTACCCATTCAAAAAAATTAGCTAAATTAAACAAAAACTCTTTATTTTTTTACATAAAGTCTAAAAATTGAGCTTTTTCCCACTGTGTTTCTTTACAGACTGTATATATATATACATATACCTTTAAAATCTGCTCAGTTAAACAAAAGTTATTAGATAAAATTGTTTGCAAATAGAAAAGCACGCCAAGCATTTTTCTGACATAATGTGCACACACAAATTCAAACAACTACAGGTCTTGTATGTAGCATAGTCTAAGAAATGTGGTTGTGATTGAATTGTGAAGGCGGTGCTGGTTTCCTTAATTTCCTTAATTATTGGTTTTGTGCAATGTCCGTCTTAGTGTCCGTCTGTCCGTATGAATGCAATTTTTTTTACGATATTGAAGCTAGTGACGTTTAGAGCGGTAAAAATACCGCATGAATTCAATTTAATTTGATATGTACAATTTTTGACTGCATGGCCACACACACAAATAAGAAAACAACATATTTAGGCTAAGCGGAAAATTATGATTTTAGCAGCTAAATTACAATAGCTAACGGCGACTTAAGATATATTAGTAAATTTAACATACGAGATTCTCTAAGGGAATAGAGTTTCCACATTTGGCTCAGTCGAAATGCAACGTTACTTGTTTTATACCCTGAAATCAGGAAATCAGGAAATCAGGATAAAATGTTTTTGTTAAATGTATGGAACAGGCAGAAAGAAGGGTGCCACACCCCATAAAGTATATAAATTCTTGACCAACGCGACAAGAGTAGTCGATATAGGCCTGCCCGTCCGTCTGTGTGAAAATTGAAATCTTCGAAATGTTTCTTACAGAGTTTTGTTAATTTTAATTTAATTATGGATATTCAATACATTAATCATTGCTTATACCATGAAACTTTCTTACAAAATTAAGTTCTGACTTGACCAATATATATATTTTATAGATATTGACAACAACGGATTCTTAGATCAAAATGATTTTTTATGTATGGCAGTCAGAGCATGTGTAGTGGAAGGAAAAGGAGATTGCAGTACCGCTCGATTGGATGACTATAAGAAATTAATGAAGAATTTGTGGGAAGAGATATCTGCAATTGCTGATGATGATAAGGTAAAAGAACAATATTGAATAATTTGTATACTTTTTTTAATAAAAACAATTAAGAGTGCTCAAATCGAGACTGCTCGACTATTTGATACCCTGAGCCCTGTGAAAAGCTAAATTTCAAATCATTCTGAGCTTCTTTTATGCATGCGTACAAAAACACATCTACGCACACGCATCGATACACGCATACAAAAGCGCACGCTCTGCCAACTGCGCAGTTGTCGCAGCGATTGCGCTTGGCCTGCAGTGTGGGGATTACTATGGGAATTTAATTTATGAATAACTTTTCTTAGCGATGGACATTCTCCATTCTCCATTCTCTTCATCTTCCTCTTCCTCTTCCTCTTCCTCTTCCTCTTCCTCTTCCTCTTCCTCTTCCTCTTCCTCTTCCTCTTCCTCTTCCTCTTCCTTTTCCTCTTCCTCTTCCTCTTCCTCTTCCTCTTCCTCTTCCTCTTCCTCTTCCTCTTCCTCTTCCTCTTCCTCTTCCTCTTCCTCTTCCTCTTCCTCTTCCTCTTCCTTTTCCTCTTCCTCTTCCTCTTCCTCTTCCTCTTCCTCTTCCTCTTCCTCTTCCTCTTCCTCTTCCTCTTCCTCTTCCTCTTCCTCTTCCTCTTCCTCTTCCTCTTCCTCTTCCTCTTCCTCTTCCTCTTCCTCTTCCTCTTCCTCTTCCTCTTCCTCTTCCTCTTCCTCTTCCTCTTCCTCTTCCTCTTCCTCTTCCTCTTCCTCTTCCTCTTCCTCTTCCTCTTCCTCTTCCTCTTCCTCTTCCTCTTCCTCTTCCTCTTCCTCTTCCTCTTCCTCTTCCTCTTCCTCTTCCTCTTCCTCTTCCTCTTCCTCTTCCTCTTCCTCTTCCTCTTCCTCTTCCTCTTCCTCTTCCTCTTCCTCTTCCTCTTCCTCTTCCTCTTCCTCTTCCTCTTCCTCTTCCTCTTCCTCTTCCTCTTCCTCTTCCTCTTCCTCTTCCTCTTCCTCTTCCTCTTCCTCTTCCTCTTCCTCTTCCTCTTCCTCTTCCTCTTCCTCTTCCTCTTCCTCTTCCTCTTCCTCTTCCTCTTCCTCTTCCTCTTCCTCTTCCTCTTCCTCTTCCTCTTCCTCTTCCTCTTCCTCTTCCTCTTCCTCTTCCTCTTCCTCTTCCTCTTCCTCTTCCTCTTCCTCTTCCTCTTCCTCTTCCTCTTCCTCTTCCTCTTCCTCTTCCTCTTCCTCTTCCTCTTCCTCTTCCTCTTCCTCTTCCTCTTCCTCTTCCTCTTCCTCTTCCTCTTCCTCTTCCTCTTCCTCTTCCTCTTCCTCTTCCTCTTCCTCTTCCTCTTCCTCTTCCTCTTCCTCTTCCTCTTCCTCTTCCTCTTCCTCTTCCTCTTCCTCTTCCTCTTCCTCTTCCTCTTCCTCTTCCTCTTCCTCTTCCTCTTCCTCTTCCTCTTCCTCTTCCTCTTCCTCTTCCTCTTCCTCTTCCTCTTCCTCTTCCTCTTCCTCTTCCTCTTCCTCTTCCTCTTCCTCTTCCTCTTCCTCTTCCTCTTCCTCTTCCTCTTCCTCTTCCTCTTCCTCTTCCTCTTCCTCTTCCTCTTCCTCTTCCTCTTCCTCTTCCTCTTCCTCTTCCTCTTCCTCTTCCTCTTCCTCTTCCTCTTCCTCTTCCTCTTCCTCTTCCTCTTCCTCTTCCTCTTCCTCTTCCTCTTCCTCTTCCTCTTCCTCTTCCTCTTCCTCTTCCTCTTCCTCTTCCTCTTCCTCTTCCTCTTCCTCTTCCTCTTCCTCTTCCTCTTTCTCTTTCTCTTTCTCTTTCTCTTTCTCTTTCTCTTACTCTTACTCTTACTCTTACTCTTACTCTTACTCTTACTCTTACTCTTCTTCCTCTTCCTATTCCTATTCCTCTTCCTCTTCTTCTTCTTCTTCTTCTTCTTCCTCTTCCTTCATCTTCCTCCTCCTCTTCGTAATAATCTTTAGATTTTAAATTTTTTGAATCTCTCATTATACGAAACTACATCTGAATCTGAATTGTTTAATAACTTTTCTTAGCGTTGGACTAACTGCAAACTTTAACAATTTATTAGTGGCATTCATATGAGTGTATTTGCGCGCTGATCAAGAATATATATACTTTATGGGGTGTATCACGCCTCCTTCTGTCTGTTACATACATTTTCACAAAACCATTATACCCTGATTTCCCATTTTCAATGGGCTCAGGGTATAATAAGCCCATCATGCCAGACTCTCTCAAATGCTTAAATGTTTAATGTCTAAGATGACAGCTGCGCCAAATTATTTTTTTCATGTTCTTGGAGTATCGAGGCTACTAACCTGTGTAGTTCAGTGGTACCATGTTGGGAACGAAGTCGAAACTGAGTGCTTTGATTGTTGTAGTATTAATGTTGTCGAATCCAGGTTTCCAGTTCATCAAATGTAAAGGGTGTAATTGAATCTGTAATTGGGGTATCTTCCTGAAGTTTTTGTTTGATGAAATTAATTATGCTAGGTGTAACTACTGTAAGACGTGTAAATCGTGACTCTGAATCGGTGGCAAATAATTCAGATTTGTCTTCATTTGATTTACAACACCCATTACTACCATGATTGGCATAGTTATTTTTGGGATGTTTTTTAATATTCTTTGTCAGTTTCCGAAAGTTGTTCGAGTGAGAATTTAATTTGCAGTTATTTATTAAGTAATCCATTCGTTTTTCTTTGTTTTTAACAACTTATAGTCTGATTTTTGTGGTTAGTCTTTTCCTGTTTATTTTGTTAATTGGGTTTCCGAAGCATAGACATCATCTTCTAATTCGCCTATTTGACTTCGTCGGAAAGGTAATAGTAAATCCGACAGGACGACGCCTGTCGGGCTGCTTGTTGTATGTTTCTAGTGAAGGTATCCCAGACTGTATCAATGTCGTGTTTAGTGACTAGAGGGGTATCAAGCTGCGTAAGAGTATTCATGAGGCGTTTGAAACTATGTATGTTGACTTTAAATGAAAGGAGTGATTGTCTGTGAATGTTAATTAAGTGTGAATTGAATTCCAGAGTATAAGCCAAAGTTCAAAGCATTGGGTGTGCCGATTCTACTATATGGATAGTGTGTAGGAGAGTCCGTGGCTCAGATATTCCATTGTGTGGCTATCGCCACAGTCATGAATCATGCGACCCCTTCTGCAAGAGCGTATGCATCCCCAATCTTGGTGTGTTGCATTCTAGTTGCCAGCAATAATGAATTTGTGTCCAAGAGACGTCACAATATTTGAGAAGTATGTATTAGTAAGTAAGGTGTCAGGAGCTGGTGTAATGTATACTGCAACTGTATACAGCAACTGTAATGTCTCCAAAAAGACTTTATTTTGATGCTTGACCAAAATAGTGTGAAATGAATTTAAAATGATAGTGTGAGAGGCTAGTTTTAACAAGAATAGCAGCACCCGCGAATGAACCATCGCCAGACTAGTTTGATGAGTAAATGGATTAATTTGAATTTTTATATTGGGTCTACTATTTAGGTGAAATTAACATGATGTGAATGTCTTCAAATGTAAGCCAAGTAGTAAAATCGTGTTGGTGCTTTACTCCAATTCTGCTTGTGTTCATTGGTTAGAGTTGTAAAGTTGAGAATGATTTCCATTCAATAAATTCCTTGATTTGTTCATTGATAAGTATGATTTTTTTAAGTGTATCATCAATTGAGTTAGTGAAAGGAGATAACGTGTTATGTAGGTTCATTAAAGGGAATTTAAAATCTTCAGATTTTGTATTCCACGCATCCCATGTCACAAATTTGGACATAACATACTTCAACAGCTAATTAATTAATTATTTAATATATGCCATTAGTGCTATATACTGAAGCCCAATCGTAGTCAAGCGTGTCTACTAGTGTGTGAGTGTGTGCACAAATGTTTGAGTGAGTGAGTGTGTGTGTGATTTATATGTTTGTGCATGTCTTGTTTTTATATATGCAAAAAAAAAAAAACCAGAATGATTGGAATATTAGTTCCTCATAGGGTTCAGAGTATCTCCTAGTAGAGTAGTCTCTACTAGAGCACTCTAACTTGTTTCAAAATTATTATACTCCTTTCCATTTTCGGTTCAGAGTATAAAGGGTGTTGGAGAATAATTTAATTTTACGCACTTCTCATGGAGCACATTTTTGATTAATTCTGATGCATAGAAGTACGTGATTCAGTCCCTTTGAGCTTTTATGTTGGTTTGAATAAATATTTTAATCCTTTGGATTTCGTTTTCAAATTCCTATAGTTATCTTCCGTTTCTTCTTATAAGGCAGCAATTTACTTCCCGTATAAAGATCTTGTTACCTCCAGAAAATACAGAATTCATACGTAATTTCGTCTGCTAATACATCCTATTGGAGTGTCAGACCCCACAAAGTATATTATATTCTTGATCACGAAGATGATATGAGTAAATTTAGCACTATGCATCAGTCTGTCATTATGTTGGAACGCGTCGATTTCAGAAACCAAACGAGCTAAACTCTTGAATTTTTTAAGTCGTAAAAGTTTGATGAAGTTAGTCCATCGTTAAGGAAACTTATTAAACAATGAAGTTACCATAGTAATGCCCGCATTGCAGCCCAAGCGCAGCCGCTGCGTCAACTGCGCAGTTAGCGGGAGTGCGTTTATGAGTGCGTGCATATGTGTGTGTGTATGTGTTGTTTGTATGCAGAAAAGAAGCGTGGATATATTGGAATATTTTATCACAAGGCTCAGGGCATCACCTAGTTGAGCGGTCTCGACTAGAGCTCTTTTATGCTATTGATTTTAATCCTTACCGAAAATACATTTTGAAACTATATTTCATAAATTTTTGGAACTGGAGCCTCTAAATTTTTCAAATAAATTTTTGTGAATTTTATTATACTCGTTTCCCAAAGGGAAAAAGAGTATATTGGTTTTGTGCAATGTCCGTCCGCATTTCTGTCTGGCCGTCTGTCCGTCTGAATCTAGAAACTTGAAATTTGGAACATATACTCGTGTATATCCTTGAATTATAAAGTGTCAAGATTTTCCCGATACGCCTACTATGGGCGTAGCAAATCGGAAAATACTTGCGCCCATAGTCAAGCAATCATATTAGTTGAAGAGCTAGAGAGTTGAAATTTGGAATGTATGCTTGCGTTGACCACCCAGTTAAAAAAGATATTGCAGATATATCTACGCCCATTGGGGGCGTGGCAAATGGGGGAAAACTGTATCTTCTACAGTTTTAAAGCTAGAATAGAAATAAATAGAATAGAAATTTGGCGCGTAACTTAACGCTACGATTCTATAATGATTCATAAAAAGATTTGATGTCTACGCCCACTGGTGGCGTGGCAAATCGGATCTGAATATAGAGTGATTTTACAAATTCAGCTATATTTTGAGCACTATTGATGCCAGAGACTTGAAATTTGATATATATATATATATATATATATATATATATATATATATATATATATATATATATATATATATATATATATATATATATATATATACTCAGATAAGCAACCCAATATCAACAAGTAAAAACGTTGCCTTAGGACGAAACCTAAAGCGTGATACTGGCTTCCTACAGGGGCATCTGGTATTTTAAATTTAATAATTTATCTCAAATTTTGCATTTATGTAGATTCATGTGAATTTTATGCAATTTCAATTTTTGCAAATATAACCATGTGAATGAATTAGCATTTTTATAAAATGTAAAAAATTCAATAGAATCATATGCTGAAAGTTTCATCAAGTTCCGTTAAGTCAGTCGCAATCTATTAAACAAAACGTTTGGCCAATTATGACACGCACGCGTTAAGCAGCGACAGCAAAATACATTTACATTTACACATATGTATGTACATTGAAACGTGCAAGCGCGTTTGCTTATGCATGGTCACAATTAAATTCAGCGCCATTCATTCTGGCATATTCTTCAACCAAAATTGTTATTCAGTTGTGTTTGCATTTTCAGCCGCTTCTTTAGTTTTGTATTTGTCAAATATCGCCGTTTATACGCATACATTCAAACAGACCACCGTTTTTGTATGTACACATATAAATATATACGTTCATATGCGCGTATTTCAGCTTTTTCTAAGAATCAGAATTGCGATTGATTTATGTTTATATTGTGTTTGCATTAACAGCTGCTTCTATAGTTTTGTATTTGACAAAAGTCGCCCTTGTACTGAAGTAGTTTCGGATTTGCCAACAGGCAATACAAAACTGATGTGGCGCAGCAGGTAGATGAAAAGCGTGTAAGCAAAAGGGTCCGCGTTCGAGGCGCGGCGGCGACGGCATGAAAATAGTTGCGCAGCTGTTCGTGCCTACATACATATGTACATACATGATGGGTCCTATCGTCAATTTTTTTGTGTGGAATAATTTTGTTCGGACTAAGTCGATTACACAAATATCGGTATTTGATATTTACATTTTTTGTCACAAAAAGAAAATAACATAACTGACCTAGGCTATACGAAAATGATAATTTTAGCAGATAAATTATGTGCAGAACTTCAACATTAAATCGAATTACATATATTTCTCAGAAGTGCCGTTTGTCGTCTTAGCAATTCTTATTAAGCTTATTTATATAGGTGGCACAGGCATATGAATTTTGCAGCTGGGCGTTACAAATTTTGTTGCCAATTTGCCACGCCCCCAGTAGGCGTAGACATATCATATTTGACAAGTTCCTAGAAGGAGTCGAGGGAAATGTAACTGTAAAGTTTGGATGCTTACACTCCAAAAATGTGAAAGTTACAGGGTATTTTTTCGATATACCACGCCCCCAAAGGGGCTTAAGATTTATTTTTAGGGAATCAATAGAGGAAGCCTCCAATAACACAAACATCCAATTTTGAAGAGTCTAGCTCTAAAACTATAGGAGCTATAAGCTTTTTGCGATTTGTCACGCCCCCTGAAGGCGTAGGTATGTTCGCCATATCTTTTTGATTTTGGCTTGCTTATCCGAGTATATATATTAAATTTCAAGTCTCTAGCATCAATAGTGCTCAAAATATAGCTGAATTTGTAAAATCACTCTATATTCAGATCCGATTTGCCACGCCCCCAGTGGGCGTGGACATAAAATCTTTTTATCAATCTTTATAGAATCAAAGCGTTAAGATACGTGCCAAATTTCAGCATTCTAGCTTTAAAACTGTAGAATTTACAATTTTCCCGATTCGCCACGCCCCCAATGGGCGTAGATATATCCGCCATATCTTTTTGAGCTTGGGTGGTCAACGCAAGTATACATTCCAAATTTCAAGTCTCTAGCTCTTCAATTAATATGATTTCTTAACAATGGGCGCAAGTATTTTCCGATTTGCCACGCCCCTAGTGGGCGTATCCGGAAAATCTTGATAATTGATAATTCGAGGGTATACACGAGTATATGCTCCAAATTTCAAGTCTCTAGGTTCAATAGCGTAGAAAAATATTGCATTCATACGGACAGACGGACAGACGGACAGACGGCCAGACGGACGGACAGCAAGACGGACATTTCACAAAACCCTTTGGGAAACGAGTATAAAAAGATGTAGCGAACCTTATAGCTCCTACAGATTTAGAGCTAGACGCTTCAAAATTGGATGTTTGTGTTACTGGGGCTTCCTCTATCGAATACCCAAAAAATTTTTGCACCTTTGGGGGCGTGGTATTTCAAAAAATACCATCTAAGGACTTGCTATGTCTACGCATACTGGGGGCGTGGCAAATTGGCAACAAGGTTTGTAACGCCCAGCTGCAAAATTCTTATGTCTGTGCCACCTATATAAATAAGCTTGATAAGAATTACTGAGCCGACAAACGACATTTCTATGAAATATTAATAAATTTGATTTAATGTTGAAGTTCTGCAAATAATTTATCTGCTAAAATTATCATTTTTCGTATAGCCTACATCAGTTATTTTCTTTCTGTGTGTGTGACCATACCGTCATGCTATATTTTTTTTATCAATTACACATAGACTCGTCATTCAGAACAAAATTATTAAACACAAAAAAATTGACGATAGGACCCATCATGTATGTATGTATGTATGTATGTAGGCACGAACAGCAGCGCAGAAGAATTGAATTTGAATTTGTTGTTATGATATATGCGTTACTTACACTTACAGTCGCTTGCTTACATGTGTATGTGTGCAAATGTATTTATCTGCCCATCTTGCATTGTGTTATACTTAATGTATAAGTATAATGTATAAGTAAAAAAGCTCTAGTCGGGGGTGCCCGACTAGAAGATTTGTATCGCAATCAAAAATAATTAAATAATTAAATAAATAATTGAATAAACAAAATAAAGAGAAGAAAAACAAACATCTCTGCCGCTGGATTTGAACCTACATCTACTACATATGTATCGTTAAAGCATACCATCTCAAATAGCAAAGCCATTTCCTATATATTAAGGAGAAAATAAAGAGAAAAAAACTATTTTCATGCCGTCGCCGCCGCGCATCGAACTCGGACCCTTTTGCTTACGCGCTTTGCATCTACCTGCTGCGCCCCATCAGTTTTGCATTGCCTGTTGGCAAATACGACTCTAGTTCACTACAAGGGCGACTTTTGACGAATACAAAGCTGCTGTTAATGCAAACTCAATATAAACACAAATCAATCGCATTTGTGATTCTTAGAAAATGCTGAAATGCGCGCATATGAATGTATGTGTATGTGAACATACAAAAACGTTGATCTGTTTGAATGTATGCGTGTAAAGGGCGATATTTGACAAATACAAAACTAAAACCAAAACAAATCAAATTCACATGAATCTACATAAATGCAAAATTTGAGATATATTATTAAATTTAATATACCAGGTGCCCTTATGGAAAACGAGTGCCACGCATTAGGTTTCGCCCGAATGCAACGTTCTTACTTGTTTTTTTTTTATAGGCCATTGAAAATGGTTTTGTAAAATGTATGTAATAAGTTTGATGAAAAAAGTCCAGAGCTAAGAAAACTTATGCAACAATTATGTAGGTTCCCATAGTAATGTCCACATTGCAGCCCAACTGCGCAGTTGGCAGAGCGCGCGTCAATGCGTACGTGCGTAAGTGTGTGTGTATATATGTTTTTTCATACATGCATAAAAAGAGCGTAGAATGATTTGATTTGGCTCTTTACAGGGCTTAGGTTATCTCCTAGTCGAGCAGTCTCGACTAGAGCACTTTAAATTGTTTTATTTTTTATGTTTTATAAATATGAAGTGGATGTGCTAGTTGAGATGATGCGCATTAACGTTACATATTTACTATATAGATGCAGGTTCGAGCCCAGGTGCGGTGATGTTTGTATTTCTTCTCTTCATTTTGATTATTTATTTATTTCTGATTGACATTCATACACATACAGAATTTCAAAAATATAATTTAATTTTTAAAAATTTAATCTTATATGCAAGCTATGGAGCGTATTTAAAAATTGAAAATCGGATGGGGTTCAGGTTATCTCCTAGTCGGGCTCCCTCGACTAGAGTTTTCTTACTTGTTTTTTTTTTTTTAACATTTTACGCCCCCATTCACCCCCAATTTACAAAAAAACGTATATCAAATAGTGCAGACTTGTTCTGTGGGAAATACACATAGATATGTATATATAATTGTCATTAATAAGTTTTGAAAGTTTAATGAAGATAGTTCATCGCTAAGAAAACTTATTCGGTAAATTCACTCCTATATAAAAAACAAGTACGAAAACTCTAGTCGGAGGTGTCCGACTAGGAGATCCCCTGAGCCCCGTCCGAGTTGCATCGTGTAATACGCTATATAGTTTGCATATAACATTAAATTTTCCAAAATTAAATTATAATTTTGAAATTTTATTCAACTAGAATGTATGTAAATCAAAAATAAAGAAATAATTAAATATATAAACAAATCAACAAAAACAGAAGAAAAACAAACATCAGCACACCTGGACTCGAGCCTGTATCTATTTACTACATATGTAACGATAGAGCGCATCACCTCAACTAGCACAACCACCTCATGTTTATAAATTAAAAAAAAAAAAAATTAAAAAGATACGCTGTCGTCACTGAGTTTCGAACTCGGGACCTTTCGTTTACGCGCCTTGCGTCTATCCACTACGCCACACCAGTATTGCGTTGCTTGTTGGCAAAACGCAAAATAGTACTACAAGAGCGATATGTGACAAATACAAAACTAAAGAAGCTAAACAAGCAAATCAATCGAAATTGTGATTCTAAGAATATGCTGAAATGCGCGCATATGAACGTATGAGTATGTGTACATACAAAAACAGTGGTCTGTTTGAATGTATGCGTGTAAAGGGCGATATATGACAAATATAAAACTACAGAGGCGGCTGAAAATGCAAACACAATTTAAACACAGATTTGGTTGAAGAATATGCTAGAATGAATGGCCTTGAATGTATTGGTGCACATGCAAAGCAGAGGCGCTTGCACGTTTCAATGTATGTGTATGTGTATATGTTTTTTGCTACGCGTCGCTACTTGCCACGTGCGTGTGATAATTGGCTAAACGTTTTGTTTAATAAATCGGGACTGACCTTACGGAATTTGATGAAACTTTCAGCATATGACTCTATTGAATTTTTTACATTTTATAAAAATGCTAATTTATTCATAAAATATATAGAAATTGCATAAAATTCACATGAATCTATATGCAAAATTTGAGGGGTCTGGCTCTAAAGGTGTGGGAGATATAATTTTATAACCTGTTTTCGATAAGGTTTAAAATCGATAACAATACAACAAAAGTAGATATCGTTTTTTGGTAACAAACTTGACCTGCGCGTGCTATCCACGGACCCAACAAAAAAAATTCAAGTCTCTAGCTTGTCTAGATGCTTCAATCGACGCGTCCAAACATACGGACAGACGGACGGACGGACAGACGGACAGACGGACGGACAGACAGACGTACAGGGCTAAATCGACTCAGCTCGTCGACCTGATCAAGAATATATATACTTTGTGGGGTCTGACACACCTCCTTCTGCCTGTTACATACATTTAACAAAACCATTATACCCTGATTTCCCATTTTCAATGGGCTCAGGGTATAAAAATTGCATCTCAAGAGAAACCGCAGCGAATGCTAATACGCACATGCGTATGTGTCACTAAATTATTATTATTTGTAATTATTTGTAATTAAGTTTTATAATTTCTTAATATTTGGATTTTGTTAAATTACAGGATGGAAAAATCTCAAATCAGGAATTTAAAGATGCTGTTAAAAAGACCTGTGTAGGAAAAAAATATGAGGAATTTCCACAGGTAAGAATTGTATATCTGCTGCAATCCAAATCTAATAACAATATTTGAAGTCTACTTTTGGAAATCATACTAGTTAATTTATTAAATTTTTTAAAGCGAAACTACAATAGTTCGAATATAGATAACAATCCGCTATAATAAAATGGGAAATAAGGGTAAGGCTGAGATCTTGAAATTTTAAATGTATACTTGTGTATGCTATACTCTGAAAGATTTTAACATTTTTTTTCGATAACTTATCCCATTTCTTTTTTATTGACATTTTAAACGTGCTTTGTATATTTGAGTTAAAGATATTATATTTGCGGTGTAGTTACGTGTAATGAATATACGGAAATTATGTAATCTTTAGATTTTGGAAGTCACGCCCGATTTGCCCCTAATTTGCTAAAAAATCAGATAAAGTAATAATGTCTTGAGCTTTGACAAATACACAAATATGAATGCCTTTAATAAGTTGAGAATACTATAATCGAGGTTTGGTCCAAATTAAACTTTTATTCAATTGTGTTGTTAAGGTACTAAATTATGATTGTACAGATTCTACACTTAATAAATAAGTCCAAAGTAAAAAAAAAAAATAAGTTGAGAAAGTTTAATGACGATATTCAATTTTTTAGAAAACATATTTAACAATTAATTTCCCATACTACAAGCGATGTTAACTGCGCAGTTAGCAGAGCTCATGCATATAAGATTTTCCTGATACGCCCACTAGGGGCATGGCATATCAGAAATTGCTTGCGCCCAGAAATCATATTATTTAAAAAGCGTGTCAAACAGCAGAAGTTTAAATCTCCTACAGTTTTAGAATGTGGCAAACCGCAACGTTTATATCAGTTTTAGAGCTAGAAGCTTTAAAATTGGATAGTTTAGTTACTGGAAACTTACTCTATCGATGACACAAAAATAAATCTTATGCTTCTTTGGAGGCGTAGCATAACGCAAATACCATGTAATTCACATTTTTAGAGTGTAAGCTTCCAAATTTTACTATTACATTACCCTTGACTCTTTCTAAGAACTTGCCAAATATTATATGTCTGCGCCAACTGAGGACGTGGCAAAGCGGAAATAAAGTTTATTGTGCCCATCTTCAAATTCATAAGCCTGTGCCACCTATATAAATAAACTTACTAAGTTAAGACACCAAAAAAAAACATTACTAAGAAATATTAAAAACTATATGTAAATGTGCAAGTAATTTAGCTCGTTTTATTATCATTTTTCGTATAGCCTGGGTTATTTTCTTTTTTAGCGTGCTACCACAAATTGTAAATACCATATCAAATTGCGTTCATGGGTATTTATTTTTTATCGACTGCGCAAAGTTGTGATGTCGACTATCGATAATTTAATAAATAAATTTATTTATTAAATAGTATGAAAGCTCTAGTCGGGTGCGGTCGACTAGAAAATACACTGAAACCCATCTGATCAGTATTTTTAATATTCTACTTAGCTATCACATAACATAAAACTGTTGAACAAAATTAAATTATATCTTTTAGCTTTTATTCAACTAGAATGATTGTAAATCAAAAATTAATAGATAAACAAAACAAAGAGAACAAAAACAAACATCACCGCAACTGGACTCTACTGCATATTATCGTTTAAGCGCATCATCACAACTAGCAAAGCAATTTCAAATTTATTAAAGAAAACAAGTAAGAGTGCTCTAGTCGAGACTCCTCGACTAGGGGATACCCTGAGCCCTGTGAAGAACCAAATATCACATCATTCTACGTTTTTTTTTATTTATACATACAAACAACACAAACACGCTAATGCATATATATGCACGCACGCATAAGCGCGTGTTCTGCCAACTGCGCAGTTGACGCAGCGATTGCGTTCGGGCTGCAATGTGGGCATTACTATGGGAACAAATAGGGGGCTATTGGGGCGAATGGGGCGTGGTATCCAAAATCTAAGGATTACGTTATCTCCGTATTCATTACACGCAACTGCACTGCAAACTTGAAGTCTCTAGCTCAAACGATGTACAAACTACGCCTTAAAAACACATTAAAATTATCGATAAATGCTAATAAAATCGAATGGAATGAGTTATCGGAAAAATTTTATAAACTTGTGCAGCGTATGGTATTATCGAGTATTCATGTATAATTTCAAGTCTCTACGTTGCGTACTGAAAAATATCTCAGCGCTCACACGGACGGACGGACGGACAGACAGACAGGGCTATATCGACTCGTCTTGTCGCGCTGATCAAGAATATATATACTTTATGGGGTGTGGCACGCCTCCTTCTGCCTGTTACATACATTTTTACAAAGCCATTATACCCTGATTTCCCATTTTCAATGGGCTCAGGGTATAAAAAGTTTTAACGCTGCTGCCGCCGGGAGTGGAAGTCGTATCCTAACGGTTACACGCTTGGCGTCTACTCACTGTGCCAATTTAGTATTGCATTGCCTATTTTAATATCTGAGGCTAGTTACTACAAGCGCGACATTTAACATATACAAAACTAAAGATGCTGCTAATAATGCAAAGACAATTAAATATAATGGAATTTAATTAATTATTTATATTTTACATAGATTTGATATTTGCCGTTTTGGATATAAGCCATAATGTATATTAATAAAAAGGTGGAAAGCATACATTGAAGAACACAGACAAAACAAGTTTTAAAATCCCGGCTAACATAACGGCGGTGGCGCTTTCACGGCAAACCATAAATTCACCATCAATGAACCATCACTATCCTACACGATAGAGTCTACAGATAAGACGCTCAATTGCATTAGGAATCAAATAATTTTGCAAAATGAACAATTTCCGTTCAAATATTCATTTGTACTGTTTCAAAAAAAAAGTGCGGCACACCATCTATTTCACAAATGATGACGAAGCCCTCCATGAAATAAACAAGTAAGAGGGCTCTAGTCGAGACTGCTCGACTAGGGGATACCCTGAGCCCTGTGAAGAGCCAAATATCAAATCATTCTACACATACACACACACATATGCACGCAAGCATAAGCGCGCGCTCTGCCAACTGCGCAGTTGACGCAGCGACTGCGCTTGGGCTGCAATATAGGCATTACTATGGAAATTTAATTGTTTAATAACTTTTCTTAGCGATGGACTAAGTGCATCAAACTTTCACAACTTATTGATGGCATCCATATGTATGTATGTGCCAAAGCACAAGTCTTTAATATTTGATTTGCGCTTTTTACAAATAGGGGGCTATTGGGGGCGAATGGGGCGTGGCATCCAAAATCTAAAGATTACGTAATTTCCGTATTCATTGCACGCAACTACACAGCAAATTTGAAATCTCTAGTTCAAAAGATGTACCAACCACGCCTTAAAAACACATTAAAATTATCGATAAATGCTCATAAAATCGAAATGGAATAAGTTATCGGAAAAATTTTATAAACTTTTGCAGCGTATGGTATTATTGAGTATTCATGTAAAATTTCAAGTCTCTACGTTGCGTACTTAAAAATATCACGGCGTTCACACGGACGGACGGACGGACGGACGGACAGACGGACAGGGCTATATCGACTCGTCTTGTCGCGCTGATCAAGAATATATATACTTTATGGGGTGTGGCACGCCTCCTTCTGCCTGTTACATACATTTTCACAAAACCATTATACCCTGATTTCCCATTTTCAATGGGCTCAGGGTATAAAAAGGTGGCGCAATCAAAGCTCGTGAATGCAGTTCATTGCGGGTTGCATTAAGCTAGCTAGAAAAGTAATTGCCAACTGCAAAGCCTGCACTATATATACAAATAACTTGCATCACTCCGGGAGCCCAACTCAACGGAATATCGTTGGATTAGGAATCAATTAAATCTATGTACTCTTTTGTATATGTAAATATATGTCTACTAATTTTTATTATAATGCAGTATTAGTCAATAGTTTTGCCATTTAATGTAATTGGTCAATATATATATTTTATATGTAGTCTTAAGTAGATATATAAGTGCTCGGAGAATTTTAGATATTCTATTATCATTGAATATACTGAGAAGTTTTACTTATAAACTATAAATATTTCTTATTCACTTACAGGCTATGCGAGCATTCATTGAATCAAATTTTAAATTGCTTGACATAGACAATGACGGAATTGTTGGAGTCAAGGAATATCGATACAACTGCATTACAAGGGTAGCTATTGATGATGTTTCACCCATTGACAAAGCTTTTGAAACTCTGTTAAATGTAAGTATTTATTGAATTCCTATAATTTAAATTTATTATACTCATCTTCTTTTAATAAGGATGATGATAAAAAACGTGGTGGGCTTTCTCTGGACCGTTATAAAGAACTATATGGTCAATTCCTTGGAAACACCGCTGATAACCACCCAGCAGTTAATCTGTTTGGGCCTTTATAACTATATAAATGATTATTGTCTTCGCTGTTGTTCAACCACTATTTTTTTAAGCTTAACGTGTAATTACTATGACTATGCTTAGCTAGGTTAGATGCATTCATATCATTTGTGTAGAATCGTCAGATGAACAGTTCGTTATCTTTAAAGGTTTTTATAGTTAGAATAGATATTTGCTCTTCGAAGTTAACTCAGCAAAAAATATTGATTTTCTCTCAAATGAAAGCTCCTAAAAATGTTTCTCTCTCATATTATTATAATATCTAATCAAATTGTTATTATGTTATGTTAATTACAAGAAATTATGTTTGTGTAAAACCGAATAAATTGAGACGAATTCGACTATTCGATTATAGTCAGAAAATACATTTAAATAATTTAAAATCTGAGAATAGATGACATTTTGACAATTCAAAGCTTGTATGAAAATTTTCTTTTCCATTTAACTTTTATTTAAGCTTTATTTTTGGCGCAAAATGACAATTTTACTGGTATATATGTTTTCATAAAGTTGCTAACCCCACAAGACACAGGTGGATTATTCGGCCAGTGTTGGTTATACTTTTTATACGCCTAACCTATTGAGAATGGGAACATTTTCCCCATACTTCTACATTGGAACAAATAAGTGTATTTTGTATGTGCATACATATAGCGAATTTAGTTTAGTTTGGCGAATTTTGTTCAATAGATTTGTGGCTTAGTTTTGAACAAGCTATTGCTAAACCTACTTATGATATATCGTAGTTGGTAAATGCAGTACTCGTCACCGAGAGATTTCGGGTTCTATTCCAGACCCAAAACTAATTGAATATGGGAAATGAGGTTATAATGGTTTTGTGAAAATCTATGTAACACTGAGACGGAAGCATTCCGCACCCCGTCACGTTTATATATTCTTGATTAGTGCGATAAAACGAGTCGATATATCCCTGTCCGTAGATCCGTGTGAATGTTGAGATATATCTAAAGTGCGCAACCTAGAGACTTGAAATTTTACATGACTTCTCCACCATACGCTGAACAAGTTTATCATTTTTTTTTTTTTTCGTTAACTCATCCCATTTCAATTTTATGAGCATTTATCATTTTGAAGGTGTGGTTTCTACATCGTTGTAATGAATTTGAAGATTACGTAATCTTTAGATTTTAGATGTCACGCCCAATTTTAAATTGCTTGACATAGACAATGACGGAATTGTTGGAGTCAAGGAATATCGATACAACTGCATTACAAGGGTAGCTATTGATGATGTTTCACCCATTGACAAAGCTTTTGAAACTCTGTTAAATGTAAGTATTTATTGAATTCCAATAATTTAAATTTATTATACTCATCTTCTTTTAATAAGGATGATGATAAAAAAACGTGGTGGGCTTTCTCTGGACCGTTATAAAGAACTATATGGTCAATTCCTTGGAAACACCGCTGATAACCACCCAGCAGTTAATCTGTTTGGGCCTTTATAACTATATAAATTATTATTGTCTTCGCTGTTGTTCAACCACTATTTTTTTAAGCTTAACGTGTAATTACTATGACTATGCTTAGCTAGGTTAGATGCATTCATATCATTTGTGTAGAATCGTCAGATGAACAGTTCGTTATCTTTAAAGGTTTTTATAGTTAGAATAGATATTTGCTCTTCGAAGTTAACTCAGTAAAAAATATTGATTTTCTCTCAAATTAAAGCTCCTAAAAATGTTGCTCTCTCATATTATTATAATATCTAATCAATTTGTTATTATGTTATGTTAATTACAAGAAATTATGTTTGTTTAAAACCGAATAAATTGAGACGAATTTGACTATTCGATTATAGTCAGAAAATACATTTAAATAATTTAAAATCTGAGAATAGATGACATTTTGACAATTCAAAGCTTGTATGAAAATTTCGTTTTCCATTTAACTTTTATTTAAGCTTTGTTTTTGGCGAAAAATGACAATTTTACTGGTATATCAATTCAATATATGCTTTATTTCCAAATTATTAAATTTAGATTAAAGCTAGCTTATTTTTCTTTATACAGAGTATAGACTTTTTTTTATGTCTGTGCAGCTGAGATATAATATCATCATATAAATTAATTTGAACATTGTATGAAATATTTAGATGGTAAAGGAAAAATGGATGAAAAACCTTTAGTTTCATCTTAAATATTAACTTAAAACTAGAAGTGAAATAGTAGGTCAGGGGCCCTATTAACCCGGATCTTGGGTTAAATATGACTTTGTAATTATAAACTTGGCTTTTGAGAGAGTGACGAGCTCATCAATCGTTTTGACATTCGCTACTTTATGCAGTGATATGGTTCTGTGATATCGTGGTAGATTGAGGATCATTTTTAATGTTTTATTTTAAACAACTTGGAGTTTTCTCAGATGTGTTAATGCCGAAATATTTCATATTTCAGCTCCGTACATTATCATTGGAAGTATAATAAATTTGTAAATTGTTAACCTATTTTTAGTTGAGAGTTTAGAATAACGGTTTATGAAAGGGTAAAGAATACAAATAGTTTTGTTAATTTTGTCTATGATGTTGCTTATATGGGCACTAAACAATAGTTTTTTTTTTTTTTTATCAAATCTAATTCCTAAATATTTAACAGAGTGCTTCCATGAAATTTTAATTTCGTTTAGTTCAAGATCTAAAGTGGGTAGGAAACATGACTTTCGTTTTTTGGTAAGAAATAAAGCTTTGGTTTTGCTGGCATTGAGCTCAATTTTCCAACTATAAAAGTGTTCATATAAACAGTTTAGAGAGTATTGCAAATTATTGTGAATATTCGAGAAATGTGCATTAGATTAATATATTATAGTATCACCGGCAAAGATTAAAGCTTTGGATCTTACCGTCCTGGGGAAGTCAAAAGTGTAAATATTGTATAGAATAGGACCGAGGACAGAACCTTGAGGGACTCCTGCGCAGATGAATTTTTTGGCAGACATAGTTTCGTTCAAATATACGCAGAAATGTCTAACAGTCAGAAAACTTTTAATTATATGGGTCAGGTAAGCTTTAGTGTTACAAGCTCTCAGTTTGTGGATAAGACCATCATGCCAAACAGTGTCAAAGGCAGCTTCGACATCCATAGTTACCAAACCAACGGATTTCTTTTCAGCTAACTTGGCTTTGACAAAGTTTGTCAAATTGTCCAAAGGAAAGATGCAGATATGGAGCGCTCTGTATCCATATTGTATTGGTGGTAAAATATTATTAGCTTCCAGGTGAGTGTTTAATCTGACCTTGATCAGGCTTTCGAATATTTTCGATAAACCACAAAGAAGGCTAATCGGACGATAGCTCAAGGGAGAACTAGGAGGTTTACCTGGTTTTTCAATTGGAGTTATCTTGGCAGTTTTCCATACATGAGGAAAATAACTGATTTTTAAACAATTATTATAAAGCAGTGTAATAAATTCAACTGCATTTGCCGACATTTTTTAAGACAAATATTAGGTATTTTGTCTAATCCGGGTGATTTTTTGTTTTTGAGTGACTTTATTATATATTTAACTTCTAAAGTTGAAACAATGGGAGGGTCACACGCATGGTAGCAAGTTCAATGAGTGAATTTTGCACTAACTCAGTGTTAGTGATACTTGAGAAGGTTTCAGTAATGTGATGTTTAGACTCAAATATGTCACAGATACATTTTGCTTTATCTAAGCTGATGATGTAGACCTTATCTTCGTGATTAAAACAGGGAATATTTTGGTATTTGTTTTTTATTATTTTAGTGAGCTTCCAGAAGGGCTTTGAGTTATATTCGAATTTAGACAACTTTTCGCCCCCAATGATATTGTTATCATTATATAGTTCCTGCTTTATCACTCTATTTAAGTGGTTTATTCTAGCTTTATAGATTGGCAGTCTGGTTCTGATCCATTGTCTCTGGACAGCATTTCTGGTTACAATGATGTCTGTTATTCTAGCTGGAAGTCTTCAGGTTTGTAGCTTGACTTGTTTTCTAGGAGTGCAGTGCTCAATTTTTTGAGTAATTTTTTGTGTAATGGTCTTAGTCATTCTGTCAATTATTTCTCTATTTGGGACGATGATTCTAAAAGCATTTAAGTCAGGTTTGATTGTTTTAGAAAGAGTACGTTTAAAATTTTCCAAGTTACACCTAGAATATTGAAGAAGTCTCAATAAAGTCGGCATTTGTATCAATAGTTAATTTTCAGATAATTGGCAAATAATCAGATGAGAGGTCATTGAATACTTTGGGATGAGAAAGCTTTCTGGGTTGATTTGTCAGAAAAAGATCAAGAATGGATGGCTTTCCTTTGTAGCTTGCAGGTATGTAAGTAGGATCACTGGGGTGGAGTAAACTGAAATTGCCCAATGTAGAGAGGTCATAAAGGGTACTGCCGAAAGAATTTGCTCGAGAGCAGTTCCAATGTCTGTTTCTGCAGTTTAGATCCCCTCCTACAATAAAGTTGTCATTTATACGAAAAAACTTTAGTAGATCTGCTTAAACATATCTTCAGCGTGTTTAGTTACATTGTGAGTGTTACATAGGCTGATTAGGCACTTGGCTGATATACCAGGAAAACATGCTGCATAGATTTGGATAGATGTTTGGGCGTTAAGACAAACCTTGATTCCAATATTTTCAATTACGTGCGTAGCAATGCTCTGAATCTGAATGTGCTTAATCGATTTTTTAAATAAGATTGGTACACTCCCACCTCTATTAGCTAAACGATCATTTCTATATGATCGGATCATTTCTGCTGATCTTTTTACAAATTTTTTTCAATCCACTTATTCATCTAATGACTCCCAAACCCTCTCATTTCTTCTCATTTCTTAGTCCAGCAACGAATATTATCAATGTTCCTAGAGTTTCCCTTGTGTCTCTGGTTTCAGCCATTCGGACATTGAAATCATCTTTTTCTCCTGGTGCTGATAATATTCCAAGTTGTGTTATAAAGGAATGCAGTGCTTCGTTACAGTTACCTTTATTAAAACTATTCAATTTGTCCCTGGAGACTTCTGTTTTTCCAACTATTTGGAAAGAGTCATTTATTATTCCATTACATAAAAAAGGTGGAAGGTCTGACATTTCAAATTATAGAGGCATAGCCAAACTGTCTGTTATCCCGAAATTATTTGAAAAAATCATAACTTCAAACTTACAACATTTTTGTAAATCGATTATTTCGCCATCTCAACATGGTTTTTTTCCAGAATAGATCAACTTCCACTAATTTATTAGAATTTTCTTCTCTAATCAACTATAGCTTTTTAAACAAAATGCAAACTGATGTTATTTATACTGATTTCAGCAAAGCATTTGATTCAGTTAATCATAATATCTTAATTTGCAAACTTGATCATTTAGGATTTCACCCTAAACACAAGTTTAGTCTTGGATTTCATCCTATTTGAAAGGTAGGTCACAAAGGGTATTGTTGAGGACATCAATTTCGAAGCTTGTCTCTGAGGCGGACCTCAGGGCAGTCATTTAGGAGCGCTGCTGTTTTCCCTTTTTATAAATGATTTTCCTAGCTATATTATTCACTCGAAAATTTTTATGTATGCAGACGATGTTAAGCTCTGCTTTTCATACTCCAACTTGCTTGATCATTTTCGCCTTCAAGATGACCTTAATTCCTTTCAGCTTTGGTGTGCGACTAATCAGTTGCATTCAAATTGTTCCAAGTGTATGACAATGACTTTCAGTCGTACCATCCTACATATTGTTAATTACACTATTAACAAAATTTCCTTGCAACGAATTTTAACTGTCAAAGATCTTGGTGTTACTTTTGACACAAAACTTTCTTTTAATCTTCATATCTCTACTATCCTAAATGAAGCTAAAGGTGCTCTTGGTTTTATTAAACCTATTTTAGAATAATGTTCAATTATTTGGTCTCCACAGCATAAATTGTGTCAGGACCGTAATGAATCGGTCTAGAAACAGTTTCTTATTTTTGCGTTGCGTGATCTAAACTGGGATCCAAATCTTCGTTTACCGTCTTATCAGAGTAGGCTTCTTCTTATTAATCTTCCATCTTTAATTAACCGTAGAAAAATTTTGGGTGTTGTTTTCCTACATAATTTGATTATGGGTAAAATTGATTCGCCATGTTTGTTAAATCAGCTTAGTTTTTCTGTTCCAACAACCAGACACTTTCGTCCGTTGTTTTTACCTGTATGCACATCGGATTATTCCTTGCATAGTGCGTTACACGTGTTATGCATAAATTATAATAAATAAAATAAATAAATAATAAATAAATATCATGTGTACTCCTCTGAAATCTTTCTTCCCTTAATAAAATCCTTGCTTGCAGATCATCTTCGTGGTATCACTGATAGTGCCCATGAGTGAGCCGGTAGTTCCTAGATTTTTACTTATATCTAAGATTATAATCTATTTAATATATAAGTTTCCTGCAATTACTCTCTGTCTTTTATAGCGTCAATAATATCACTGACTAAAATGGCCGTACTGGCAAATAAAGTACTCCCAACGAGTTGGTGGTATTATTGATAATTTATGTTATTTTAGGCTTTTTATATATAAATATTTTTATTGATTACATTTAAGCTGACTCCAGTCTTGTCAATGTCTTTTTAATAATAAATAAAGAAATAAATAAATATACCAAGTAATTAGGATTAAGGAATCTGTTATTTTGCGTCAGCCATGTTTCGCTGACAAGACATATATGGATTTGATTTCGATTTAAAAATTCAATTAATTCTAAACGGCACGTGCATTCCATGCCATAATTTTAAGAACTATTTATACACATGTTTTAACGCTAACTCAGTAATTATATTGAATTGTTCATGTTTAGTTTTGCAGCCTTTAAGTTTGCTGATGAGTTATCTTGTGAGGGAGGTGATTTCTTCGAGAGTAAAAAGATCAGAATTTGTTGGTTCGTTTAGCCCATTTGTGACGACCCGGCTATAACTTAGGGAAGCTGTTGGATGCTTATCGATTGGAATGACATTTTCTCTTGTCACTAACGGTTGGGCATAGTTGCTTATTTTATTATTATTGATTTTACCATGTTTCGATCTTTTCACCAAGAGCGACTGGTAGGAAAGTCGGCAAGGACAGTTGGCATCAGTTGAGGGATGGTCACCTTTGCAATTTGCACACGACACAGCCGTCTTGTTTGTACATTCAGAGGTTAGAAGTTTTTATTTCGCATGTTTTCATAAAGTTGCTAACCCCACAAGACACAGGTGGATTATTCGGCCAGTGTTGGTTATACTTTTTATACGCCTAACCTATTGAGAATGGGAACATTTTTCCCATACTTCTACATTGGAACAAATAAGTGTATTTTGCATGTGCATACATATAGCGAATTTAGTTTAGTTTGGCGAATTTTATTCAATAGATTTGTGGCTTAGTTTTGAACAAGCTATTGCTAAACCTACTTATGATATATCGTAGTTGGTAAATGCAGTGCTCGTCACCGAGTGATTTCGGGTTCTATTCCAGACCCACAACGCAACCTAGAGACTTGAAATTTTACATGACTTCACCATACGCTGAACAAGTTTATAATTTTTTTTTTTTTTTCGTTAACTCATCCCATTTCAATTTTATGAGCATTTATTATTTTTAAGGTGTGGTTTCTACATCGTTGTAATGAATACGAAGATTACGTAGATTTTTAGATTTTAGATGTCAAGCCCAATGCGCCCCAAAGAGGGCGACACTTGTGCTTTGGCAAATACATAAAAATTTCATTAATATATTGAGAAAGTTTGATGAAGATTGTCCATCGTTAATAATTAAGTTCCCATAGTAATGCCTAATACCAAGCGCAGTCGCTGCGTCAACTGCGTTCGTGCATTAGTAATATATATAAATATGTAAACTTGCCTTCTACGCACTCAACGACTAGCATGCAGAGCAATAGATAGCTAAAAGCCACATGTGTGGAATCAAAAATTAGCCAGATGAATGCTGACACTTACAACGTCAGCGATAGGTTAAGAATATGTAATGATGAGCCTTAAAAGCTCAGCAGTAGATACACTAGATTTACAGAGCTGTTCATTTTTCCATTCGAATGGAAATGCAAAATGGGTTTTCAAAAGGTAAAACCCATTTTGAATTTCCATTCAAATGGAAAAATTAACAGCTCTGTAGATTTAACGGATGAAATAATGCATAAGAATCATGGGTACATAAACCCAGACTCAGATGAATAAAGATCAGTATTCGACTAAGCACCAACATAGTCAGTGTATTCAATTATGGTCCTTCGAATTGGATGCAGTATTAACTGAAAACCAACATAGTCAAGTATTGCGTGACTCCAGCTACTATATATACATACTATATTCAATAATAGTCATAAAAGTCGAAACCACAACTATACTAAATGTTTGTGGAAAGTGCTTAAAAATTTTGTTTTGTTTGCCTACCCACGCTGTGAGTAGAGACACAGCACGATCCACCAGATAATCAAAACAAAAAAAAAACCTCCAAAGGGTTAAGCCAAAGAGTAAAGAGATGCTATTAACAAAAATATAAGACAGTATCATGTAGGCAGTCGTGGATGTGTTGGCAGCAGAATTTTCTGTCAATCACTTAGCGCCAGAGCTTTCAAATAAATGGCAACCCTTTGACCCTTTGACAAAAACTCAGCGAGTAACCGCTCGTAGCGGTCGCCGAACGATTTCGCTCGCGCTCAGAAAAAAACGATTTTCTTTGGTTTTTTTTATGTCCTGAGCCCATTGAAAATGGGAAATCAGGGTATAATGGTTTTGTGAAAATGTATGTTACAGAAGGAGGCGTGCCAAACCCTATAAAGTATATATATTCTTGATCAGCTCGACAAGACGAGTCGATATAGCCCTGTCCATCTGTCCGTCCGTCCGTCCGTCCATGTGAACGCTGAGATATTTTTAAGTACGTAACGTAGATACTTGAAATTTTACATGAATACTCGATAATACCATACGCTGCACAAGTTTATAAAATTTTTCCGATAACTCATTCCATTTCGATTTTTTTTAATGTGTTTTTAAGGCTTGGTTTGTACATCTTTTGAGCTAGAGACTTCAAATTTGCTGTGTAGTTGCGTGTAATGAATAGCCCCAGTTTGTAAAAAGCGGAAATGCAGAAATGCAGAAATGCGCGACCGAAAATCGTTTCGGTCCCGAAGCGATGCTCGGGCAAACAACAAAACGCGAAAAGCTTAATGCAAAACGATCAACCGAAACGACAGAAAAATAAAAGTCTTGCTCAGAGCGGGAGAGAGTGTATGTGCATTTTTCGGTTGATCTCATGAGCGAAACACGTCTGTTTAAACGGTTAACAGTTATTTACAAGCTCTGCTTAGCGCAGCTTAAAATCGGTGTCGTCAAACATCATTATTTTACTGAGAAAATATATTATGGCACTATGGAAAAAATCAAGATCTACAAAGAGGCCTTGATGACACCACAAGGACACCGATAAACCATCTACCAGCAAAAATTGGCAAATGCGACCGGAAACATCCGGGGAGAAATATTTCGAACAAATAATATTTTCACACAAAAGTGTGGCTCACACATTGATTGGTAAAGCTTGTGGCTCAAGCCGAAGCTTTTGCCCTCCATCTGCAGCAGCAGCTTACGCCCCTGATCAGTGCTGAGCCAAACGAGGTAGAAGACAGGGCAAACAATATACTCTCTCCACTTCCAGCAGACGAATGGATTAGGGCTTGGAATCAGCCGGATTAAGAAAAATAAAACGACCGGAATAAACAGCAGAGTCCTAAGATCGCTGCCCGATTAGACTATAGACTACATCGTCGTGCTGTACAACGCCATATTTCGCATCCGGCACTTTCCAGAATTGCTAGAAGAGGGCTGTGATTGTGATTGTGTGGCTCGTACAGGTCAATTAGTCTGTTGCCTGTACTTGCTAAAATATTCAAAAGAATATTCTTAGCTAGACTACTGCCGCATCTGGAATGCAGGGGGATCGTACCGAATCACTAATTTAGCTTCCGGAGGCAGCACGGAACGCTGGAACAGGTACACAGGGTTGAACACCACATTCTTGGCTCCTTCGAACAGAAGATGTACTGCTCTGCCGCATTCTTAGATGTCAAGCCTTCGATCGTGAATGGCATTTAGGATTGTTGCAAAAAGCAAGGGCAGCCCTCCTGCCTTCTATTTTTATGCTGGTGTCATCATACATCACTAACAGAAGCTTTCAAGAGGCTAAGGGACAGGCTATATCATCGGCAAGACCTATCAAGGCTGGAGTCCCTCAGGGCAGTGTACTGGGATCAACACTGTACACACTGTACACAGCTGACATGAATGGCATTTAGGATTGTTGCAAAAAGCAAGGACAGCCCTCCTGCCTTCTATTTTTATGCTGGTGTCATCATACATCACTAACAGAAGCTTTCAGGAGGCTAAGGGACAGGCTATATCATCGGCAAGACCTATCAAGGCTGAAGTCCCTCAGGGCAGTGTACTGGGGTCAACACTGTACACACTGTACACAGCTGACATGCCACTTCTACTGGACAACTACGGAGCTGCAGACACGGAACTGCTAAAAGCAACGTATGCAGATGACACCGCCATCCTGTTGCGATCTCACTCTGCGTAAGAGGCTACTGAAAGCCTCCAGAGGCATTTAGTTGTTGGGCAAAACGGTGGTGCATAACCATCAATGCACAGAAGTCAGCTCACGTAAGCTTCACAACGCGAAGAGGAGACTGCATTGGTGTAACTCTGGGAGTGCAAATACCGAAAGTCAGCAAAGTTAAATATCTCGGTGTTACACTTGATAAAAAAAAATTGACCTATAGTGCGCACATCACGCAGGCATTTAACATAGCCAGCAAGCTGTCGCTATGCAGCAAAATAAAAATTTATATTCTTATCGTCGTCCCAACACTTACATATACTACCCCATTTGGGGTAACGAAGCGAGGACACACATAAAAAAAGTTCAAGCCCTGCAAAAAGAAGCGCTATGGTGACTCACAAGGGCCAGCTGGTACATTCGCAATTCCGTGCTGCAGAGAATGCCAACAATTGCTGAAAAAATTGGACGTCACTCCACAAGGTACGCGGACAGGCTTTTGGCGCACCCAAATCGACTGGCTACTGACCTGGCATACAACAACAATAAGCAAAGGCTTAAAAGGTTTCACCCATTGGACCACAGATCTCCATAAATAATAAATTAAATTAAATAACTTTAAATAATGTAAATACTGGCTTCTAGCCCACAATGTAGATTAAGGTTTAATGATAACTGCGCTATAGAGTCTAAGATAAGAAGCCGTAATAAAGAATTCTTTCAAAAACAAATAAGAAAACTCTAGTCGGAGGTGCCCGACTAGGAGGTACCCTGAGCCCCGTCCAATTTTAATTTTTTAATACGCTCCATAGCTTGCATATAACATTAAATTTTCCAAAATTATATTATATTTTTGAAATTTTATTCAACTAGAATGTATGTTAATCAAAAATAAATAAATAAATCAACAAATAAAAAAAAATATATGTTTCGAACTCCACTACGCCACACCAGTATTGCATTGACTATTGGCAAATTCCAAAGTAGTTCACTACAAGGGCGATATGTGACAAATACAAAACTAAAGAAGCTAAAGACGCAGATCAATCGCAATTGTGATTCTTAGAATATGCTGAAAAACGCGCATATGAACGTATGTGTATGTGAACATACAAAAACGGTGGTCTGTTTGAATGTATGCGTATAAAGGGCGATACATAACAGATACAAAACTACAGAATCGGCTGAAAATGCAAACACATTTTGAACACAGATTTGGTTGAAGAATATGCTAGAATAAATGACCTCGAATTTATTTGTGCATATGCATAGCAAACGCGCAGCGGTAATTAGTAAAATGAGCCGGTATCCAAAATATAAAAAAATAGAAATTGCATAAAATTCACATGAAGGTGTGGGAGATTATTATTACATTATAGGTACTATTAACACGAAACACAAAAAATGAGATTTATTATTCAACTATAAGTCAAAACTACAAAACCCACATTCCAAAGTCACACTTCACAAAGCATTAATACAGCTTATATGGAGATACGGGTGCTCCGTATGCACTGAACACCGCATTATAAGACCGCATTATAAGACGTTTCATCGGTTTTCCTTTTGCTAGGAATGACGATATTATGAAAGACTTAAAACTAAAATATGTTATCAACATTATTCAAGACCCATCAATCAAACAGAACTCTAAGCACTCGTCACATCCAAATCCACTCGCACAGTCACTAACCTTCGATACTCTTTATCCTTCTATATACAAACTTAAAAGAGCACAATTTGAACACCTACCAAACCGCACACTTCTATTGACAATTCCACGTACTCATCCACAATTCACGTTCTCATTTTATAATCATCTATCTCACATCAGTTTACTTTCACATCTTTATAACATACATCACACATACACTTTTTTTACAAAAATTTTCTGACAATGTATCATACAGTGGTTTTAAAGTTTCTTCTGAAATGAAGCCTTATAATAATGATATTTTGTCAGTAATTAAACTTGAGCTGCGCGTGCTATACACGTACCCAAAAAAAAAAATCAAGTCTTTAGGTCTACTACGTTCTGGGATCGACGCGTTTAAACATACGGACAGACGGTCGGACAGACAGATGGACAGGGCTAAAGCGACAGGGCTAAATGAATTGCAAAACATAGAAGAAGAACTTCCGAAGATCCAAGCTCGAAGCCCCCGAAACCAAAGTTTCCTCATTTTTATGGAAATCTCAAAAAGTGGCTAGCGTTCTTCGACATATTCTTCAACATGATTCACAACAGGAAGGATATAAGCAACAAAACTAAGTTGATTAGGCACATCAACTTGTGGATCAATGAAGATGCAACAGTAGTCATAAGCCATTTTTCAATTGTATCTGGAAACTACAATGGAGCGACTATTTGTGCAAGCGCTATGCAAAAAGGTTCCAACTATTGTATATCTCCGTTAACCAGCCTGTGAGTAAGGAACAGAAGAGCAATAATAAAGGCAGTATCCGCAAGTTCGTGAGCACCTTCATTAATAAGGACGCCGTCACCGCTGATCAGAAGCTAGCAAACCATAAAACCGCTAGAAAAGAAATTAGTGGCCTGGATCATTGCCAGAAAAACGGAACAGCAAGTGGGATTTTAATTCAGCCGGCAAGCACACACATGAGAGGATTAGGAGAAACTAAACGGTCAATGGGAAAAATATATAATTTAAATATTGTTGAATTAAAAAGATTAGTTAACAAGATCTGTAGCAGCAGGACGTCATGGAAAATGGGGACAAGTGCGTAATCGCTACCACATCTTCGATATCGACATCAACAGATATCCAATTGGCAGATGAATCGATCGATGTTACTTCCAGTGTTAGCAGACCGAAGGATGTCCAGAAAACTTCTGCAACTCCAGATAAAAATTGCTTCTGAAACGACTGACTGCATAGATATTAATTAAGAGCATCAGCAACAATATCATTAAAACACAAAATCAGCATAACCATCAACAAGTGTACGACCCTCATTTGGAGGCTCTGGCATCGGCAGCAATGATGCAAGCGGCCACCGCCTCAGCAGACTCAACGATTGACGACATCGAGAAAGGCATACGCATTTTAAAGAAAACCGACTTCACTTGGTATGGAAACTGCCACCGGCGCAGTAGACCAAGGAAGCAGCTGAGTACTCGGCCATATCTGGCTATCACATATTCTGGGCCCGAAGAATTTTAAGGCAAGAACATAAAATATACAAGGATTGGAATAATTATAATTGTCTTGTATATGATACGAATATTTTCCTATTTTGGATACCACTCACCCATCAAACCCAACTTAGAAAACACATATTTAAACAAGTCAGAAAGCTCTAGTCGGAGGTGGCCGACTAGGAGATACCTTGAACCCTATCACATCTGCATTTTGTGATACACTACAGAAGACTAGAATGTATGTCAACCAAAAATAAATAAATAATCAAATAAATAAATAATAATAAATAATAGAAAAACCAAAAATCACCGTACGTGAACTCTAACCTACATCTACAACATATGTATCGTTAAAACGCATCATATAAACTAGCGTAGCAACTTCATATTAAAAAAAAAAAAAAAAAAAAAAACAAGTAAGAACGTTGCCTTAGGGCGAGACCTAAGGCGTGATACTCGTTTCCCACAGGGGCATCTGGTATTTTAAATTTAATAATTTATCTCAAATTTTGCATTTATGTAGATTCATGTGAATTTTATGCAATTTCAATTTTTGCAAATATAACTATGTGAATGAATTAGCATTTTTATAAAATGTAAAAAATTCAATAGAATCATATGCTGAAAGTTTCATCAAGTTCCGTTAAGTCAGTCGCAATCTATTAAATAAAACGTTTGGCCAATTACGACACGCACGCGTTAAGCAGCGACAGCAAAATACATTTACATTTACACAAACATATGTATGTACATTGAAACGTGCAAGCACGTTTGCTTATGCACGGTCACAATTAAATTCAGCGCCATTCATTCTAGCATATTTATCAACCAAAATTGTTATCGAGTTGTGTTTGCATTTTCAGCCGCTTCTTTAGTTTTGTATTTGTCAAATATCGCCCTTTATACGCATACATTCAACCGACCACCGTTTTTGTATGTACACATATAAATACATACGTTCATATGCGCGCATTTCAGCATTTTCTAAGAATCACAATTGCGATTGATTTATGTTTATATTGTGTTTGCATTAACAACAGCTTCTATAGTTTTGTATTTGTCAAAAGTCGCCCTTGTAGTGAAGTAGTTTCGGATTTGCCAACAGGCAATGCAAAACTGAACTGAAAAGCGTGTAAGCAAAAGGGTCCGCGTTCGAGACGCGGCGGCGACGGCATGAAAATAGTTGCGCAGCTCTTCGTGCCTACATACATACATACATGATGGGTCCTATCGTCAATTTTTTTGTGTGGAATAATTTTGTTCGGACTAAGTCGATTACACAAATATCGATATTTGATATTTACATTTTTTTTTCAGGGTCACACACACAAAAAGAAAATAACATAACTGACCTAGGCTATACGAAAAATGATAATTTTAGCAGATAAATTATGTGCAGAACTTCAACATTAAATCGAATTACATATATTTCTCAGAAGTGCCGTTTATCGTCTTAGCAATTCTTATTAAGCTTATTTATATAGGTGGCACAGGCATATGAATGCATATGAATGTTGCCAATTTGCCACGCGCCCAGTAGGCGTAGACATATCATATTTGGAAAATTCCTAGAAGGAGTCGAGGGTAATGTAACTGTAAAGTTTGGACGCTTTCAGGGTATTTTTTCGATATACCACGCCCCCAATGGGGCGTAAGATTTATTTTTATCTAAAACTGTAGGAGCTATAATGTTTTGCGATTTGCCACGCCCCCTGAAGGTGTAGGTATGTCCGCCATATCTTTTTGATCTTGGGTTGCTTATCCGAGTATATATTTCAAATTTCAAGTCTCTAGCATCAATAGTGCTCAAAATATAGCTGAATTTGTAAAATCACTCTATATTCAGATCCGATTTGCCACGCCCCCAGTGGGCGTATCTGGAAAATCTTGACACTTTATAATTCGAGGGTATACACGAGTATATGTTCTCTATGTCTCTAGCTTCAATAGCGTAGAAAAATATTGCATTCATACTGACAGACGGACAGACGGACGGACAGCAAGACGGACATTTCACAAAACCAATATACTCTTTTTCCCTTTGGGAAACGAGTATAAAAACAATGATAAAATGATTGCAATGATTGCATTCTTACGGACAGACGGACAGACGGACGGACAGCAAGACGGACATTTCACAAAACCAATATACTCTTTTTCCCTTTGGGAAACGAGTATAAAAACAATGATAAAAATGCCTTCGCTTGGGCTTAAAGTAATTGGTAAAATTTGGTGCCAGTATCCAAAATATAACAGAAATCGAATTTACTTAAAATTCACATGAATCTATGTGTAATTTGGTAGGTCCAGCTTCATAAACGTAGGAGATATAATTTTAAAACTTATTTCCGATAAGCATAAAAATCGATAACATTACAACAAATATAGTTATCGAACATATGAAGCAAACTTGACTTACACGGGCCAACAAAGTATGACATGTATATGTTACAAATAAGATATCAGGTGAATATCGCACCACCGAAATAGGATCTAGGTAGCCTACTCCAGACTGCACATCTCAAATATAATTGGCGCCCAACTTAGAAAAACCTTAACGTAACTTGCTAGTTATATTACAAGAGGTGAAACCTTAATCAGTGAATTCAATGGCAACTTTTATATTAACAAGTGACAGTGCTCTAGTCGAGACTGCTTCACTTGGAGATGGCCTGAGCCCTGCGAAGAGCTAAATTTCAAACCATTCTACGCTTCTTTTATGCATACATATAAACAACACATACACACACACATATGCACGCTCGCATAAGCACGCGCTCTGCTAACTGCGTAGTTGGCAATGTGGGCATTACTATGGAAACTTAATTGAAGAATTACTTTTATTAGCGATAGACTTTCTTTATCAAATTTTCACAACTTATTATTGACATTAATATGTGTGTATTTGCCAAAGCACAAGTCTCATGCATGTTCGTCATATGCATGTATGCATAAGCCCGCGCTTTGCCAACTGCGTTTGACGCAGCGACAGCACTTGTGCTGCAATGTGGGCATTACTATGGGAACTTAATTGTTGTATAAGTTTTCTTGGCTCTGGACTTTGTTCATCAAACTTTCACAGCTTATTAATGGCATTCATATTTGTGTAATTGCCAAAGCACAAGTCTCTAATATTTGATTTCTCAGGAGGGACGGACGGACAGACGGACGAACGGACAGATAGACAGGGCTATATCGATTCGTCTTATCGCACTGATGAACAATATACATATGTAGTTTATGGTTTGTGTCTCGCCCCCTTCTGCCTGTTACATTCATTTTCACAAAACCATTATACCCTGATTTCCCATTTTCAATGGGCTCAGGGTATAAAAAAAAAACACAGTGGAGTACACTAAGCTATTAATATACAAGAAATACAATTGTGTCAATCACCAAAACACACACAAAGCAAAAAAACAAAAAAGTAAAATTGCTCTAGTCGAGACTGCTCGACTAGGAGATACCCTGAGCCCTTTGAAGAGTCAAATTTCAAAACAATTTACGCTTCTCTCATGTATGCATACAAACAACACATATACACATACATAAGCATGCACGCATACGTGCGAGCTCTGCCAACTTCGCAGTTGACGCAGAGACTGCACTTGGGCTGCAATGTGGGCATTACTATGCGAACTTAATTGTTTGATAACTTTTCTTAACTTTTCGAAGTAGACCAAAGTCATCCATAAACGGAGAAAGCGAAAGAATAGCGCTTGATGAATGAATATTCCTTCTATTTTTTAGTTTAGAGTATTCTCGCTGCAACTCAGCTCTTTGAACAAGACAAAATCATTGGTATGATTATTTACGAAGATTGACCGCTGACAATCCAAGTGACTTTGTTCTCCTGATGAATTTATTAATGTACCCAAAAATGCGCTTCAATCGTAATGGGTATGGCGACGATTCATCCATTGCTGATTGATGCCTTGCACGAATAGGCTCCAACTTCATGACGTGAATATACACTCCGTGGTGTTCGCTTAGTGAATCAAGTTAGTATTCTACTTCGTCGAAATAGAATGGTGTGAATCACAAACATTTGTGCAAAAGAGTGCGGTTGCGCTTGCGTGGTGATTATCTTTATCATCAACCAACTTCATGACGTGAATATACACTCCGTGGTGTTCGCTTAGTGAATCAAGTTAGTATTCTACTTCGTCGAAATAGAATGGTGTGAATCACAAACATTTGTGCAAAAGAGTGCGGTTGCGCTTGCGTAGTGATTATCTTTATCATCAACCTTTTTGTCGGTTGTTCATCGCGTTTGGCGCCTTTTGTACAGCGTCTGCAAAAAGGCCCGCTAATCCAAAAATATCTGTGTCGATCACAAACACAAACATACGCACCCATAATGAAACAGTTAACCTGCATATTAGATCAGCTAAACTCGAAGTGCATTGGATACATTGTACATTAATTATACCCTGTGCCCATTGAAAATGGAAAATCAGGGAATAATGGTTTTGTTAAATGTATGTAACAGGCAGAAGGAGGCGTGGCAGACCCCACAAAAAAAAATTCTTGATCAGGGTAACGAGCTAAGTCGATTTAGCCCAGTCCGTCTGTCAGTCCGTCCGTCCGTCAGTCCGTATGTTAGAACGCGTCGACTGAAGCATTTGGGCAAGCTAGAGACTTGACTTTGATGGTTTTTTTTTTTTGGGTCCGTGTATAGCACGCGCAGGTCAAGTTTACTTCGTATGAACGATAACTATTTTTGTTGTAATGTTATCGATTTTAATGCTTCTAGAAATTACGTTTTTAAGGCGTGGTTTGTACATCGTTTGAGCTAGAGACGTCAAATTTTCTGTGTAGTTACGTGGAATGAATACAGAATTATGTAATTATGTAATCTTTAGATTTTGGATGCCACGCTCCATTCGCCCCCAATAGCCCCCTATTTGTAAAAAACGCAAATTAAGTACTAGAGACTTGTGCAAATGCATACATATGAATGCCATTAATAAGTTATGAAAGTTTGATGCAATTAGTTCATCGCTAAGAAAAGTTATTAAACAATTAAGTTCCCATAGTAATGCCCACTTGCAGCCCAAGCGCAGTCGTTGCGTCAACTGCGAAGTTGGCAGAGCGCGCACGTATGCGTGCATGCATATGTATGTGTGTATGTGTTGTTTGTATGCATACATGAAAGAAGCGTAAATTGATTTGAAATTTGGCTCTTCACAGGGCTCAGGGTATCTCCTAGTCGAGCAGTCTCGACTAGAGCACTCTTACTTGTTTTGTAATTGCACGTGTTTTTCGCGAGTTAAAAATGGTTTTAGTGAATATAATGAATAACTCAGACTCGAATGCTGATCAAGTGCCTGCATATCAGGTTACTTTCTTAAGACTCAAAAGAAACGCACTTTTGATAGACTTGTAAGGTTATATTCCGATATGGACATTGATAAACTAAGCCATATGGATTCGTGTGATTTACGTTTGAGGAATCTAATTTTGAGTCCATATTTAGTGATTTACCTGCGTGGTTTTAACTCTGTTTTCAACTCTGTTAACGTTTAAAGCCTTGCTTCAACGTGAACTAGGAACTCGGTCGGATCAGCTGCTTTCTTCGACGCTTAATACACTTGGTTCAAATGCCCATCCAATTCTCGTTATAACTAATAACTAAAATTTAGTGGAGTCTACACTGAGTGGGAAAGGTTTTACTCTATGTTCAAGACAATCATAGATGCTGATCAACCCTATTGAGAGCCTGTTGATCCTGTTTAAGTGGTTCTGCGTTGGATACCATCAGCTCATTGAAAATCCACAAGGCCAGCTATCCGTCATTCTAGATATTCTTCAACGTCGATTTGATAATAAACGTTTTATTGTACAGGCACACAACAGAGCGATATTCCGTCTTGAGAAGGCTGATGCATCTGTGGGCAGGCTGAGGCAGTTGGTGGATAAAGTTACGTCTCACATTCGTCCCATGAATTCTTTAGCATCGAGGGAAGAAGTTGCTGATTGTATCATCGTGCAAACAGTGTTGCAAAAACTGGACAACTGGTCTACTCAGGCTATATAGAAAGCACATCTACTAATGAAATGCCATCTTGGTCGAAATTATCAGAATTCTTGCAGGGACGGTGTTCAGGTTGGCAAGTCAGGGAAGCTCGTGAGTACGCATTTAGGAAAAGCAATTGTTGCTTTGAAAACGAATGAGTCGTTGGGTTTTTTGTGAAGATCCAAATCATGCGATATTCCAGTGTAAGAGCTTTGAGCAATTGTCCCCAATTGCAAGGAATAAGGAGGTCAAGAGACTCGCCCTTTGCCTCAATTGCCTAAGAAAAGGACATCAGTTGAAAGATTGCAAATCTGGTTCCTGTCGAATTTGCCAATCGAAGCACCATACTTTATTGCATTACAATCAGACTTCAATAGTTACTTCCAACGTAATCTCGCAACCTAAACAACAAGCAAATGCAATACATCCCACTGCCATGGTTGCAATGTCACCTTCTCTGTCTCAAGTCCACATATCTCCAAATTCGTGTGACGTTGTGCTTCTAGCCAGAGCTGTTAATTTTTCCATTTGAATGGAAATTCAAAATGGGTTTTACCTTACCTGAATATAGAGTGATTTTACAAATTCAGCTATATTTTGAGCACTATTGATGCTAGAGACTTGAAATTTGATATATCAATTATAGTTTTCGCTTTGTAATATTTAAATAAAAAGAGTATATTGGTTTTGTGAAATGTCCGTCTTGCTGTCCGTCCGTCTGTCCGTCTGTCCGTATGAATGCAATATTTTTCTACGCCATCGAAGCTAGAGACTTGAAATTTGGAACATATACTCGTGTATACCCTCGAATTATAAAGTGTCAAGATTTTCCGGATACGCCCACTAGGGGCGTGGCAAATCGGAAAATGGTTGCGCTCATAGTTAATAGAAATCATAGAAATCATATTAGTTGAAGAGCTAGAGAGTTCAAATTTGGAATGTATACTTGCGTTGACCACCCAAGTTCAAAAAGATATGGCGGATATATCTACGCCCATTGGGGGCGTGGCAAATCGGGAAAACTGTAACTTCTACAGTTTTAAAGCTAGAATGCTGAAATTTGGCACGTAAATTAACGCTACGATTCTATAAAGATTCATAAAAAGATTTGGTGTCTACTCCCACTGGGGGCGTGGCAAATCGGATCTGAATATATAGTGATTTTACATGATCAGCTATATTTTGAGCACTATTGATGCTAGAGACTTGAAATTTAATATATATACTCGGATAAGCAACCCAAGATCAAAAAGATATGGCTGACATACCTACGCCTTCAGGGGGCGTGGCAAATCGCAAAACATTATAGCTCCTACAGTTTTAGATAAAAATAAATCTTACGCCTCTTTGGGGCCCTGGTATATCGAAAAAATACCCTGTAAGCATCTAAACTTTACAGTTACATTACCCTCGTCTCCTTCTAGGAATTTTCCAAATATGATATGTCTACGCCTACTGGGGGCGTGGCAAATTGGCAACAAATTTGTAACGCCCAGCTGCAAAATTCATATGTCTGTGCCACCTATATAAATAAGCTTAAAAAGAATTGCTAAGACGACAAACGGTACTTCTGAGAAATATTAAGAAATATATACAATTCAATTTAATGTTGAAGTTCTGCAAATAATTTATCTGCTAAAATTATCATTTTTCGAATTGCCTAGGTCAGTTATGTTATTTTATTTTTGTGTGTGTGACCATACCATCATAAAATGTAAATAAACTCAATTCAGAACAAAATTATTCCACACAAAAAAATTGACGATAGGATCCATCATGTATGTATGTATGTATGTATGTAGGCACGAACAGCAGCGCAACTATTTTCATGCCGTCGCCGCCGAGTCTCGAACGCGGATCCTTTTGTTTACACGTTTTTCATCTACCTGCTGCGCCACATCAGTTTTGCATTGCCTGTTGGCAAATCCGAAACTACTTCACTACAAGGGCGACTTTTGACAAATACAAAACTATAGAAGCTGCTGTTAATGCAAACACAATATAAACATAAATCAATCGCAATTGTGATTCTTAGAAAATGCTGAAATGCGCGCATATGAACGTATGTATTTATATGTGTACATACAAAAACGGTGGTCGGAATGTATGCGTATAAACGGCGATATTTGACAAATACAAAACTAAAGAAGCGGCTGAAAATGCAAACACAACTCAATAACTATTTTGGTTGAAGATTATGCTAGAATGAATGGCGCTGAATTTATTTGTGACCATGCATAAGCAAACGCGCTTGCACGTTTCAATGTATGTGTAAATGTAAATATATTTTGCTGTTACTGCTTAACACGTGCGTGTCATAATTGGCCAAACGTTTTGTTTAATAGATTGCGACTGACTTAACGGAACTTGATGAAACTTTCAGCATATGATTCTATTGAATTTTTTACATTTTATAAAAATGCTAACTCATTCACATAGTTATATTTGCAACAGACCTTCAATTGGCAGTATATGAGGAGGTACGTAATTAGTTAAAAAGCCGGTATCCAAAATGTAACAAAAATTTAAATTGCATAAAATTGAATCTATGCAAAATTTGAGATATATTATTAAATTGAATATACCAGATGCTGCTATGGGAAACTAGTATCACGCATTAGGTTCGCCCTCATGCAACGTTCTTACTTGTTTTAACTTTATTTAGCTCATTTTATGCTAGATATTTCTTTTCAGGTGTGTTGAATGAATATGAATTTATATGAATTTCATCACATAATTAAATCTCTAGCAGTAATGTTGCATCCTACAACTTGATGAGATAATCTGCGACATTGTGAAATTAATGTACAGCAATTCAAAAGCTATGTCGAACGCATGAGCAAAAAGGAAAAGAAAATGAGTTGCTAACGCTGACAGCTTTGCTGGATATTTAAAGGTTTAAAAGCATCAGCTTCCCTGCGACCGAGAAATTTTTAAGTCGCCAGCCAGGCGTCAATTTATTGTATGTCGCACAAAATAGAGTTAGTTGCCTTTTGTATTCAGTAGTGTAGTATGGTGTGCTGCGCTAAGAAAATAAAATAAGAAATATATGCAGTCTGTCAAGAAACACTTTACACAGTGGAAAAAAAATTTCAATTTTTTTACTTTATGTACAAAAATAAAGAGTTTTTGTTTAATTTAGCTAATTTTTTTGAATGGGTAACTGTTTAATAAATTTATTTAAAGTTTTAAATCAAATTATAAAAAACAGAAACAAGAACAATAAGGGTGGAACTTAAAAAACAACAAAAACTTAGATTACTCATATTTGACACTGTCAAGAAACTCTTTACACTCTTCATATATATTGTTCTAAATTTAAAATGTCAAACTAATTATAGCTAATTTTGAAAAACTTAGTATTTAGTATGGCCCCTCTTAGCATTATGTACATGTTGCAGTCTTCTTTTCATAGAGTTGCCCAAGTTTTGAATATATTCTAGGGATATATTCTGCCACTCTTCCATTACGAAAGCTTTTAGCTGTCCACGTTTTGTTGGATTACTTTGTCCAACCTTTTTCTTTAACTAGAACCAGCCATGTTCGATTGGGTTGAGATCTGGGCTTGGGGGTGGTGTATCCAAGACCTTTCCGCAGTTGTTAAGTAGCCAACTGCGTACATTAAACTCCTTATGTTTTGGATCGTTGTCCTAGTCAAATTTAAAACTTGGCCGATTTTCGGATATAAAACTTTTGTTTCACTTTGGTGTAAATTTGACTTCAAAATTTGAAGATATTGCTCGGCATTCATGGCTGGATATGTAGGCCCAAACCATAACCGACAGTTTTTGAAATTTGACTGTTGGAATGATATTCGTTTTATCGTAAGCTGTAGAGACCTTTCGCCATATTTTGGGCGGACCTTCGTGGTAATACAACATCATTTTGGTCTCGTCGCAAAATATAATGTCCTTCCAATACTCCTCGGGGTGTCTAAGCATAGTAAGAGCAAAAGAGAAGCGATTTTCCACATTTGTCGACGATAACAAGGGTTTCTTACGTGCCACTTTCGAAGAATACTCATACCGTAGAATGGACTGACGGACCGTTTCGTGGGACACATCCACGTCACACTCTTCTTTGAGCTCTTTGGCAAGAGTTCTGATCGAAATTTGATCTTTCGCACCATAAGGCGGTTTGCCCGATCAGATATCTTTTGTTTCCAGCCACATACACCCTTTGCCTCAAGTCTTCCCTCGTTTTCTGCTCGACTGAGAACGTTGTATATTGTTTTTCTCGACACGGGAAACATTTCCACTAATTCTGGAACTGATTTGCCCAACTGCCGATTGTAGAAGATCAATTGGACAACATCGAAACTTAATCTCTTTCCGAGCATTGGTAATAAAAGTTTGTATTGCTTTTTTCATGTGTACTGAGCTAAATTTCGCACAAAGTAAAAAATAAACACAAAAATAGAGATGCATATAGAGATTCTTAAAGCATAGGTAACGGTAAAGCCCCGTTATTTCTTTGAATGAGAGCAAAACAGATGAATAGAACAAAATGTGTAAAGAGTTTCTTGACAGTGTCAGATATGAGTAATCTAAGTTTTTGTTGTTCTTTAAGTTTCATCCTTATTGTTTTTGTTTCTGTTTTTTATAATTTGATTTAAAAATACCTATTAAACAGTTACCGATTCAAAAAATTAGCTAAATTAAACAAAAACTCTTTATTTTTGTACATAAAGTAAAAAAATTGAAATTTTTTTTCCACTGTGTAAAGTGTTTCTTGACAGACTGTACATATAAGTTAACACAATCGACCAGCAAAGCATAAATATTCAAGTTGATCACGCGCCGTCAGCATGAATGTTTACCACACTAGCCGTTCCCAGCGGATATTGCACAACAGCAGCAGTGGCTCCAACGCGCAACAATGTCGTTGCCCAAGGCAATGTGATGCCTCACATAAATATGCAATGTCAGCATAATCAGGGTTTAGGGCTAGCTTTGACTATAAGAATTTATGTCACTTTACTTTAGTTGATTTTTGGAAATAAAGAACGTCGGTCATCGCCACGGAATTATTCAAGTCTTCTCATTACGTGCAACACCGCACGCTAACAGTTACAAGTGTTAATACCGCAACACCGTACAAGGTATCACCCCCCTACATAGTGATCTACAACCAATTTAAGATAAAGAACACCGCTACAGCGTATGTGTTAATTTATTTAAATATTACAAAGTGAAAAATTATAATTGGCGCCCAACTGAACGAACTCACGGAAAAAAAAAGAAAGAAAAAGGAAAAATAACAACGAAATTAAACTTCGATTAAAACAAGCATTCAGTGAGATAAATACCCCACAAGTGCAAAAAAAAAACAAGTAAGAAAACTCTAGTCGGAGGTGCCCGACTAGGAGATACCCTGAGCCCCGTCCCATTTGCATTGTTTAATACGCTATGTAGCTTGCATATAACATTAAATTATGCAAAATTAAATTATAATTTTGAAATTTTATTCAACTAGAATGTATGTAAATCAAAAATAAATTAATAATTAAATAAATAAACAAAAAAATGAAAAGAAAGCAAATATCACCGCTCCTGGGCTCGAACCTGCATCTATTTACTACAAATGTAACGTTAAAGCGCGTCATCTCAACTAGCACGACCACCTCATGTTTATAGATTTAAAAAAAAAAATTAAAAAAGTTACGCTGTTGTCACTGAGTTTCGAACCCGCGACCTTTCGTTTACGCGTTTTGTGTCTATCCACTACGCCACACCAGTATTGCGTTGCTTGTTGGCAAAACGCAAAGTAGTACTACAAGGCGATATGTGACAAATACAAAACTAAAGAAACAGATCAATCGCAATTGTGATTCTTAGAATATGCTGAAATGCGCGCATATGAATGTATGTGTATGTGTACATACAAAAACGGTGGTCTGTTTGAATGTATGCGTGTAAAGGGCGATATATAACAAATACAAAACTAAAGAAGCGGCTGTGCACATGCATAAGCAGACGCGCTTACACGTTTCAATGTATGTGTATGTGTAAATGTTTTTTGCTACGCGTCGCTGCTTGCCACGTGCGTGTTATTATTGGCCAAACGTTTTGTTTAATAAATCGGGACTGACTTAACGGAATTTGATGAAACTTTCAGCATATGATTCTATTGAATTTTTTACATTTTATAAAAATGCTAATTTATTCACATGGTTATATTTGCAACAGACTCTCAATGGGTCGAGTAGTAGAGGGGGGGGATGTTAATTAGTAAAAAGAGCCGGTATCCAAAAAATAAAAAAATAGAAATTGCATAAAATTCACACGAATCTATATGCAAAATTTGAGGGGTCTAGCTCTAAAGGTGTGGCAGATAGAATTTTATAACCTGTTTTCGATAAGATTTAAAATCGATAACAAAACAACAAAAATAGATATCGTTTTTTGGTAACAAACTTGACCTGCGCGTGCTATCCACGGACCCAACAAAAAAAAATTCAAGTCTCTAGCTTGTCTAGATGCTTCAATCGACGCGTTCAAACATACGGACAGACGGACGGACAGACAGACGGACGGACAGACAGACAGACAGACGGACAGGGCTAAATCGACTCAGCTCGTCGCCCTGATCAAGAATATATATACTTTGTGGGGTCTGACACGCCTCCTTCTGCCTGTTACATACATTTAACAAAACCATTATACCCTGATTTCCCATTTTCAATGGGCTCAGGGTATAAAAAAAAACAACAACAAGACAACTAAAACACATAACCAAAATGAAACAAGTAAGAAAACTCTAGTCGAGAGTGCTCGACTAGAAAATACCCTGAACCCTTGGAAGTATTTATTCTTAATACTTTAATTTATTAATATATATTAAAAATACAATATTTAATTATTAAATACTCCTTAACATTAATAATTATTTTCTACAATATCTAAAAACTAAATTATTATTTATATATGCACACTATCAATCCCTATCCTGAACACTTACGGAAATACCACTGTGATAACTATAAATAGTTTCAAATGTTTTAGCGGAAATGTTCTCACTGGATAGATTTGAAAACGCCCAATCTATATGTGAATCACAATTGGTTGTAGACGTTTTCAAATCTAACAAGCTTCTAAAGCTTTTAGTTATCAAATTATTATAAAAGCTTCTCGATGTTTCAAGCCTGCTCAAACATAAATTGAAATCTCCAACAATAACACAGTTACCAGTCAAAAATGAGTGTTGAAAAAGATTTCCTCAAATTCAGTTTTAAAAAGTGTTAATGAATAAGACGGACTTTTGTAAGCTACAATAAAGCTTAACGACTTATAACGAAATAGTGCATACTCAAAAACTGCTGTCCCACATATTTTTCTAACGCTTACGCAATTAGAAATGTTATTTAAAATTTCATTCCTAACATAAATAATAATACCCCTTTTGGTTCGTACAGTATTCGGTACTATATTGCAATCAAGGCGAATTATAATACTAAATCCTGGAATATCAACATTTTCGTTTGCATATGTGGAGGTCTCCACGAAACATAAAACTGACGATTTAAGCATTAGCATGTCTGACCGAATGTCTTGAATATGACAATGCATGCTCTCAGTATTATGGAAGAATATGTCAAGGGTGGAACTGTTGAGCAAATGATCATAATGTGATCGAAGTAGCTTCACAGTTCGCAATTGCAAAATTTCATTTTGGACCTTATCCTCATTTCTAGGGGTTTTCGGAGGCGCAAAATCTCCTACTATAAATAACCCTGATGCAGCTGTTGCTCTACTACATGCAACGTATATTGAAGCGCGCTGCATTCGAGGACAAGTGTGGACGACCACTTTGCGATATGTAGCTCCCTGACTTTTATGTATTGTTATTCCTTCTGCAGGTACAACTGGAAACTGCTTGCGGTCAATAGAAACTTGCTCGTTTCGTCGATACTGAAAACTTTTAACTGTTTTCTGAATAGGAGTCCATAAGTTTTTAGTATGATGTGTGCATTTTGATCGAGCTAGTATTCCTATATTCTCGTCCGAAAATTTCATCCATAACTTATTTGGAGTATTGGATGAATCCAAATCTATTTGCATTAACATGCCTGTTGCTCCGTTAACTAAACCATCTGCAGTATCTATATTGACCGTTATCATATACTTTGCAGTGGTTTTCAACAGAAGGGACATACACAAACCTTGTGTTTCCGAGCACCTAAAACTACTAACGGCTTCTAATATTCTTTGCCTATTTTCAGTAGTTAAATGATTTGCTTTCACAAAATCAACAGCGGTAGAAAAAAATGAAAACAGTTGGAATCATATTTAGTTTCGTAATATTAAAACTATCTGTCGCCGCATTAGTGTTAAATAGATGAATCGCATCATCGGGCACCTCTGATGGCTGACATATACGAGAGCGAACTAAACTAATATCATCGGATGTCATGGTTCCCGATGCCATATTATTCAGTGCCATAGCAAAGGAATGGTCTTCCCGCTGTCGCATAATTTCTGTAAGTTCAAAATATTTGAAAAGGTCCCATAGGGATGAAGCATAAATTGAACTATAGGGATCATTAGAATTGGATTCGAAAATCCAACGATCACCTACTGGTGAAAGTTGTCGTAAGTCTCCGAAAACTATTATTGAAATACCGCCAAATGGGGAAGTGTTTTTAAAAATCTGCCTTAATCGTGAGTCTAACTGGAAAAACATTTTAGACCCCACCATTGAAATTTCGTCAATAATAATAATTTTGAGATCGATCAACCTTGAATGTAAAGTGTTCACTAAATCGTGACTTAAGGGCCTTAAACTCGAACCAGATTGATTTACTGGAAGGGAAAACATAGAATGCAGGGTTGATCCGCCTATTCCAAATGCAGCTTTACCTGTAGGGGCACACAGTAAAATCTTGACTGTTGGGTGACTTCCTGGCTTGCTATTGTACATGAAGGATAATGACTGATAAATAGCTAAAATCAGACGACTTTTTCCGACACCTGCACCACCTCCAACAAATTCATGAAATACAAAATGGTTCTTAGCATTGTGTAAAACATGATTAAAATACGTCTTTTTGATTTTCCACCTCTCCTCATTTTTGTCCTGTGCTACATTGTCAAGAGCATCTTGTAGCTCGCTATCATCTAAGCAATTATACTTTCGACGATTGTTATTAATTGTTTCCTGATTTAGACTACAAAATGTTTCACAATCCCTCAAAACTAGTTCTGTTTGCTCATTTCTCCATGGGAAATATAGCATTACGACCTCTCTAAAATAGTTACACCTATCAGTATTTATATTAAATCTTCTATATCTAATTATACTCGGACTTTTTCTTCTTCTAACGACGCCGCTGCCATCGCGTAGTGGGAAATTCCTTATTTGCGAACTACTGGGTGTATCAACGTTATTGAAATCATCTCCATTTCGTCGAGTTCTTGTTTGTTGTTTACTAAATGTATAAAAAGCCGCAAAATCAGCTAAGCATACATTTTCTAGGGCATCAGGGCGTTGAACATAATGCTCTATAAGACCCAATAGAAATATATCGGTTGAATCATCGGGCAAATTTTGCAGCTGTTGTCTAGACTTAAGTATCCTAACCCGATGTTCTGGTAGTGAAGTATTAATATAAACTTCTGCATTACTGCTTTCGGATAAACGCATACCCAAACAGCAGTAAACAGCTTCTTGGGCAGATATTTCTGTACCCGAAATAAACTTATGACCTATGTGTTGTAACTTTTGTTTAATAGTTACATTTCCCCTACTGATCTCACTCACTGCTTCTCGCATCAATTTTGAAATGCCTCTCTGGGACTTGTTAATATAATTTACAACGTAGCTACAACATGCATAGGGGTCTAAAATAAACTAAATATCAATGTTTGCTCGCTGTAAAAGAAGTAAGTGAGTGTTATATGCGTTAAGCTTAATAGCCGCAAATGACCGCTTTAAAAATATTTTTGGCTTTTTTAAAGTCGACCTTAAAGCACTAATATAAGATTCATAAGAGAGGTTAAGCTGATCATGGGACAGGAAACTGTTGAAATCGCAAAGAATATCAATAGTTGCACGATCAAATGGATACTCTAATATGTACTGGATCTTTTCATAATTTCTGCGATGCACATCTAAATTCGGAACACCTTCCTCCAAGGGAAAAAGAATTTCAGTTTGGGGCATTGGTGGATATGGAATTCCAAATCTACATATTTTCTGTGCTCTAACCTCTCGTCTACATGAATGCCCGTGATTATGTAGTTGGTACTCCAGAAATGGAGCAACATCTGGGTTATTCACTTCAGTTGTAATAAACTGATCAACAAAGGTTTTTACTGAAAGAATGCTTGTCTCATTAGACAAGTCAAGCTTTGGGGCATCTTTCAGCCAAAACATTCCATGAATGTGGGGGGAGCCTCTCTGCTGAAACTCAACTCGCCAATAAAACCTAATAACGTGATGGCAGCCAAAAATACCACCTTCTATTTTCATTAACTTTAATATCTGCCTATAACGAAAATCAAAATATCTTGCGCAAGTAACAGGGTCAGATCTAATGAGGCGAGCCTTATCATCAAAACTTAAATTGGATGCTTGCTCTTCTGAAATTATTAAACTGTCTACATTTTTAGACAATAAAACTAAGAGCTCTGGCCATCTGGTTTCAGCTGCTGAAAAAGTTATGAAAAAAGTCGGTAAACCAAACTGCCTAATCATTGCCATAAATTTCTTTTTTTCTGCTTTCCAATGTGCAGGAGATGTCCTGATACCCTTTAAAACCCTATAGCCATCATCGTGACGAATTAAATTATTTAAATGGTCCTCATTAAGAGCATTTGCAGCAGAAATACTTCCATTGGCGCTATGCTTACGTAAGCAAATGGAGGTATTATTCCTAATATTTATCATTTCTAACTTTTTGTAGTTAAGAAATAATTTATCACTTCTACAGCCTCTCCTATCAAAGTTTCTAAGCTCAGACTTGACAATTGTTGTACAGTTTCCTTACATTTTCTTTTAATACCAGCAAATATTGTTGGGAAGGATAGCTCCTCAGCATCAGTATCCTGAATCATATCTAAAGGTCGTTGACCTTCCCCAGGAGCGATAACTATTCTCTGCATGGCAATATTTTCAACAGGAACATTTTCTAACAACGTTTCCTAGCCTCCCGGATTTAAGATTTCCTCTTGAATATCATTTTGCCCTTGTATACCAGCTTGGTTTGTTTGCTCTAAAAGTTGCGAAACTAAATCTCTATCATCCGTTGATGCAACAAATGGCACATTATCGGACGAAAAGGAAGACATCCACTGTTCGTTCACAGTAATTTGATGTTTCCTGTAAAGCTCTGTATTGACCAAATACCTAATAACTCCTACAATTTTAGACGGCCAGATAGTTTCGGCCATGAAATCGTGGTTGTATTCCATTCTTCGCTTAAGGTGTATCTGAATAACCTCTGCTTCATGAAACGCCCTTGGAAGGGATGTTACCACATTGCCAATCGGAATGGGCACATTAACTACAGCTCCTTTGATTGCACTTTGACGACCATACCCTAATGACTTGATTATCATGAAGGGAAGGCGGGAAGAAATAAGTCTTTCTTCTAATGGCGTTAAGCCCTTTAAGCATTCAGGAAGCTGTGGAAAATCTAGACCATTTGAAATTGCTGACTTTGGTTTTTTGCCCAATTTAATACTTGCACTACATGTTTTGCAAAAAATGTATTTATTATTGGTGGCGGGGAAAACTGAAGATAAACTTAAAATATCTTCACTGTCTTCCACACTACACTTACTTTCCACAAAATCTCGAGCAATTTTGACAATTTGATGAGGAAACCATAAACCTTTACAGCATATGCAAACCTGATCTGGACCCTGCTTAACAACTATGTTAAAATTATTTATACATTCAGTTAAACTACTGACTATTCTTTGAACTTCCCTATTCTCTGGAAGAGTTTCTGCCCGTACCTGTCTATTACGGGCAGCATTTCGCCGATTCTCATCTATTCTATTTTCATTGATATGCCTATATTGTGTAACCCGTTGAGACAAACTTCTATTAGCATCAAATGCCTGTTGGCGGGCTTGCAAACGCGCACTTCGCCTTGCACTTGTATTTCGAGCCTGTTCTATACGTCGACGAATAGTGTTATCCCTAGCCCGAGACCTCAACAGTCTATCCCTTGTCCTTTCTAAAAGTCTTCGATCAAAACTTTGCCTATTTTGTGAGTGCTGTGCAGTATTTTGTTCTTGCTCTGTCGCTCTATATGCAGGATCTTGCCTACGTCTCTGTCGACGCGAAGTGTCGGCAATTTGCTCCTGTTCCCTAACAAGAGGATCAGTTCGGCGGCTAACGTGCTGGGCAGTATTTTGCTCTTGCTCTGTAGCCCTATATACAGGATCTTGCCTACGTCTCTGTCGACGCGAAGTGTCGGCAATTTGCTCCTGTTCCCTAACAAGAGGATCAGTTCGGCGGCTAACGTGCTGGGATGTATTTTGTTCCTGCTCTGTCGCTCTATATACAGGATCTTGCCTACGTCTCTGTCGACGCGAAGTGTCGGCAATTTGCTCCTGTTCCCTAACAAGAGGATCAGTTCGGCGGCTAACGTGATGGGCAGTATTTTGCTCTTGCTCTGTAGCCCTATATACAGGATCTTGCCTACGTCTCTGTCGACGCGAAGTGTCGGCAATTTGCTCCTGTTCCCTAACAAGAGGATCAGTTCGGCGGCTAACGTGCTGGGATGTATTTTGTTCCTGCTCTGTCGCTCTATATACAGGATCTTGCCTACGTCTCTGTCGACGCGAAGTGTCGGCAATTTGCTCCTGTTCCCTAACAAGAGGATCAGTTCGGCGGCTAACGTGATGGGCAGTATTTTGCTCTTGCTCTGTAGCCCTATATACAGGATCTTGCCGGCGTCTCACTCGACGCGAAGTGTTGGCAATTTGCTCCTGTTCCCTAACAAGAGGATCAGTTCGACGGCTAACGTGCTGGGCAGTATTTTGCTCTTGCTCTGTAGCCCTATATACAGGATCTTGCCGGCGTCTCACTCGACGCGAAGTGTCGGCAATTTGCTCCTGTTCCCTAACAAGAGGATCAGTTCGACGGCTAACGTGCTGGGCAGTATTTTGCTCTTGCTCTGTAGCCCTATATACAGGATCTTGCCGGCGTCTCACTCGACGCGAAGTGTTGGCAATTTGCTCCTGTTCCCTAAGAAGAGGATCAGTTCGGCGAATAGCACGATTTACAGTGTTTCCAATTTGCTCTTGAGTTCGAACTCTTAAGTTGTTCCTACGAGCCTGAGGACGCTCACTATTGTTAATCTGCTCGGCTTGACTATATTCGATATTTTCCCTACGTTCTCTTTGAGAAAGTGTGTTATATTCCCTTTGCCTATCTAAAGTATCTGGATTTGACCTATTCAATTGATTCCTAATTCTTTGCCTCTGAGATCTGATTGCAGCTGAAGGTTTCTTAACTCGTGGCATTATTAGAAACAATAATAAATAATTATAATATATAAAAAAAATAATAAAAATATAATAAAAAGTAATAAAGTATAGTTACGAGACAGAAAGTATAGTAAAGTATGTATATATATATATAATTAATATATATATAATTAATATGTAATTAAATATATAGTAAATATGGCTTAAATTATCAAAAAATTAATATAAGTATAATATAACTAATGTTTGTACTAAGAAGTCTTGAAAAAGACTGTGTCAACAAATTAGGTAAGAAATAAGTTATTTAGAATATCCACTTACATTCAGTACCAGTAGTAATTGTTAAACACGAAATGATCGCAACGGGTTAAATTATAACGGAAAAGAACTTTACACAATGTACACGGCAGACAACTAACTATCACACACACTATACACTTCTCTTCACGGATTACAATTTACACGTTGTTCACTTGTTCACAGTTTAATAATTACTAAAGAGGAAGCGAATGAAAATTAAGGTTAAATACCCCAAATTGGTCAACAATTTTAGGTAAAATATCAGTCCCAAAAAACCTAATCTGTTCATCCGTTTGGCAAAAAATCACACATTGCATTGCTATAAATGTATCTGTTGTAAGGGTACTGAGATTGTCAATGAATATTAACATGGAAAGTGTGTAGGTACTTCATAACAGAAATAGTAAATAAAAAAACGGAACTTAACGGGCGTGAATGGAAATTTTTTTGGCTACCTGCTGACCTTTTTGGAAGCATGCTAAAGGTCATAAAAAAGGCATAATTTGCATTTTTTGGTGTTGATGCAACTGCTTTAAGGGCATTTCCCAAAAATACATAATAGACGCACAACATTTAATTTGCAAATTCTTTATTATATGCCGTCAACTAAAATTATTTTCATTTTTCTCGGGACTACGAAGAATTTTACCTATTTCATCAACTTGAAATAGAATATATAATTTAACGCGTGCATATACATACATATATATGTATATACATATACGCATGCATAAGCGCGCGCTCTGCCAACTGCGCAGTTGACACAGCGACTGCGGTTGGGCTGCAATGTAGGCATTACTATGGGAACTTAATTGTTAAATAAGTTTTCTTAGCGATGGACTATGTTCATCAAACTTTCACAACTTATTAATGGCATTAATATGTGTGTATATGCCAAAGCACAAGTCTCTAGTATTTGATATATTAAAATTATCGATAAATGCTCATAAAATCGAAATGGAATGAGTTATCGGAAAAATTTTATAAACTTGTGCAGCGTATGGTATTAACGAGTATTCATGTAAAATTTCAAGTCTCTACGTTGCGTACTTAAAAATATCTCAGCGTTCACACGGACGGACGGACGGACGGACAGACGGACAGACGGACAGACGGACAGGGCTATATCAACTCGTCTTGTCGCGCTGATCAAGGATATATATACTTTATGGGGTGTGGCACGCCTCCTTCTGCCTGTTACATACATTTTCACAAAACCATTATACCCTGATTTCCTATTTTCAATGGGTTCAGGGTATAAAAAGAGAGAAGCAGTTCACCAGGAGAGCAGCATTAAACGAAGCAGTACACCGACGAAGCAGTTCACCAGGAAAGCAGCATTAAACGAAGCAGTACACCGACGAAGCAGTATCCAACGAAGCAGTACATCAACGAAGCAGTACGCAGCGAAGACACCCACCACGAAGCAGCTCATCAGCAAAGAAATACACAACATACAGTCTACTAACATAATATAAGAACATGTGAGTAGGGTGTTCATTAAAAAAAAAAAAAGAAGAAGAAATTAAAGAATAAAAACAAATAGAAATACAATTTCAACCTTTAAATATTAATTATTAATAACAAAAAACGCAGTACGCAAAATCCCCTGTCTTTACTTGCACCCTATGAGTGATAGTGAAATACACGATTTAATAACAAATTTCCAAAAAATTTACAACACGGAAAATTTAAAAATGTCTTTAAATTCAGATCAATTAAAAGCCATAGTGGAAGGCGCAGTCGCAAGCGCTTTAGCTGCTCAAAAAGATAGCTTTGAAAGAAAATTAAACGAAATTGAACAACGTATAAATTCAGTACAGGTTAGCACCCGAGGTAGAAACTTTCAAGGACACAGAAATCAAAATAGGTGTTATTTGCAATGAAACCCTTGACATCATGAAATCCCTCCCGGACTTTGAAGGAAAAAACGAAACTTATTTATCTTGGAGAAAGGCTGCGCATATCGCATACAAGGTATATGAGAAATACGATGGTAGCCCAAAGCATTATCAAGCTTTGGGAATATTAAGAAACAAAATTAAGAACGCTGCCGATATGGTACTCTCTTCTTTCGACACCCCTCTAAATTTTAAGGCCATTATAAATCGGTTAGATTTCACGTACTCCGACAAACGACCGATATACTTAATTGAACAGGAGATGTCAACACTCCGTCAAGGAAATTTGACACTACTGCAGTACTACGACGAGGTAGAAAAGAAACTGACTTTACTCATAAATAAGACAATCATGACCTACGACACCACCGTTGCCTCTTCGCTAAATGAGAAGTATAGAGCAGACGCCCTGCGAGTATTCATCTCAGGAACCAAGAAGGCCTTAAGTGATGTCTTATTCTCAGCTAGACCAATCGATCTTCCCTCTGCATTGGCATTGGCTCAAGAAGTTGAGTCAAATCATGAACGTTATATGTTCGCCACAAATTTCGCCCGCAGTATAGACGAAAAAGCGCAGAGAATCGAACAAAGACAGCAAGTCAGAGACAAGACTCTAGCTCAAGACCCAAAACACAACCAACCAGGAAAAAGCCCACACTACAAAAGACCAGAATTCTCACCGCGACAGGAACAGGTACAACCAATGGACGTTGACTCATCTTCTCGCTTTAGACAGGCTACGCAATACCAACAAAACGCGACCTCCTCGAAACAGACTCAGTGGCCAAACCAACAACAACACACTCAATACGAAAGCTACAATAACCAGGGACAAGCAAACAAACGACCAAACAACGGTAGCGCACGGTTCACAGGACCGAAACAACAAATAGTTAACCATCTAGGAACAGAGGATACAGAATACGAGCAGGACAATAGTGAATACCAAGCGATCGCAGAAACTGAGACAGAAGACGTTGACGATGAATTGGACGAATACGACCAGGTCAATTTTTTAGGAATAAATCCCTGCTCCCGTTCATAGAAAGAACGATAGCAGGAAAAACAATAAAGTTGCTAATAGATACCGGAGCCTCAAAAAATTACGTAAGACCATTAAAAGAACTAAAACATATTACGCCGGTAGAAAAACCCTTTCGAATAAAATCAATCCATGGCCACAACGTAGTTGACAGAAAATGCATAATGCATCTTTTTAATACCAAGACAACATTTTTCTTATTACCAAACCTCACGACATTCGATGGTATAATCGGACTTGACTTACTAAACCAAACCAATGTTTTATTAGACTTCAAAAATAAGAAACTAACAACAAACTATGGTTCTGAAACCATTAACTTTCTAAAATGCCCAGCCGTAAATTTCACAAGTGTCAAAGAAATAGAAGCCCCTCAGGCTATAACAACGGAATTTCAAACAATGCTCAAAGACCGAGCAGGAGTATTTGCGGAACCAAATGAAGCGCTTCCGTATAATACCAATGTCATTGCAACCATTAGAACAGAGGACGAGAATCCCATATATTCAAAATTATATCCATACCCAATGGGCGTATCAGAGTTCGTAAACACAGAAACTCAAGATCTGTTAAAAAATGATATAATACGTCCGTCCCAGTCACCATACAATAACCCCGTGTGGGTTGTAGATAAAAAAGGTACCGACGAGCAGGGAAGAAAAAAGAAACGTTTAGTTATAGACTTCAGAAAACTAAACAAAAAGACAATAGATGACAAATACCCCATTCCCAATATAGCCTCCATTTTATCCAACTTAGGCACAGCAAAGTATTTTACAACACTAGATTTAAAATCCGGATTCCACCAGATTTTACTTGCTGAAAAGGACAGAGAAAAAAACAGCCTTTTCTGTAGGAAGCGGAAAGTATGAGTTCTGCAGGCTCCCTTTTGGCTTGAAAAATGCACCTAGTATTTTTCAGAGAGCCATTGACGATGTGCTCAGAGAGCAAATTGGAAAATCTTGTTATGTTTACGTAGACGACGTAATAATTTTTTCTGATAATATGGAAAACCATGTCAAGCATATCGCCTGGGTCCTAGATAAACTATACGAGGCCAACATGAGAGTTTCACCAGAAAAGTCGCACTTTTTCAAAGAAAGTGTAGAATACCTAGGTTTCGTAGTCTCAAGTAATGGTATAAAGACATGTCCAAGTAAAGTTGAAGCGATTCGTAACTATGAATTACCAACAACTTTGTTTAACGTCAGATCATTCCTTGGGTTGGCAAGCTACTATAGGTGTTTCATCAAAGACTTCGCGTCTATAGCAAAACCTATAAGCGACATCTTAAAAGGCCAAAATGGCAAAGTGAGCGCCGGACAATCCAAAAAAATTCCAGTAAAATTTGCATTCGAGAAACTAAAAGAGGTTCTTGCATCCGAAAATGTAATGTTGCTCTACCCTGACTACAAGAAGCCGTTTGATTTAATAACGGACGCTTCATCCTTTGGTCTTGGGGCAGTTCTGTCACAAGGTGGAAAACCAATCACCATGATATCAAGAACATTAAAAGATAGAGAGCTTATCTTTGCAACAAACGAGAGAGAACTACTTGCAATAGTTTGGGCCTTAAAAAACCTCCGAAATTATCTATATGGGGTAAAAAATTTAAATATCTTTACGGACCATCAGCCTCTGACGTTTGCAGTATCTGACCGAAACCCAAACGCAAAAATCAGGCGTTGGAAAGCTTTTATAGATGAATATAACGCAAACATCTATTACAAGCCAGGGAAGGAAAACTACGTCGCGGATGCACTATCACGGCATAATATTCATGCTCTAGAGGACGATGTACAGTCAGACAGAGCCACAATTCACAGCGAAATATCACTCACATACACCATAGACACAACAGACAAACCAATTAACTGTTTCCAAAATCAAATTATAATAGAAGAAAATAAGATAGCCTCTGATTGTACAGTTATCCTATTTGGTAAAAAAAATCAAATAGAGACTCGTTAATCGAAAGAGTTTGCGATGTAGTCAAAAAAGATGTCGTAAATGCAATCCATTGCGAGTTACCAATATTAGCATTCATACAACATAAACTAATAGAAACTTTTCCAACAACAATATTTCGATATACAAAGTACATAGTAAATGACATTGTTGATAAAAACGAACAAAAAGAAATAATCGCAACAGAACACAATCGGGCTCACAGAGCAGCCCAAGAAAATGTAAAGCAGATTTTACAAGACTACTTTTTTCCGAAAATGACAAAATTAACGAACGAAGTGGTTTCAAATTGTAAAATTTGTAAAACAGCTAAGTACAATCGTCACCCACAAAAACAAATACTTGGGAAACACCCATACCTTCCTATGTGGGCGAAATGCTACACATAGACATATACTCAACCGATAAAAAATATTTCCTTACATGCATAGATAAATTTTCGAAATTTGCAATTGTTCAACCCATACCAAGACGATCTATTGCGATAACGAGCCCTCCATAAAGTCCGAAACAATAACATCTCTACTAAACAATCAATATAACATCCAAATCGTAAATGCCCCACCACTCCATAGTACATCGAACGGACAAGTCGAGAGATTTCATAGCACCCTCAGTGACATTGCAAGATGCCTAACAGCTCAAAGAAAAATTACTGATACTGTTGAAACGATACTTCAAGCAACTATCGAATATAACAATACAATTCACTCAGTAACGGACAAACGACCAATCGATATAATCCACTCATCCTCCCCAGAACTCGAAATAGAGATAGGAAATAAAATTCAAAAGGCACAACAACTTCAAATAAACAGAGTAAATGAGACGAGACACGATAGACAATTTCAAATAGGTGATACAGTTCTTGAAAAAACAAACAGACGCTTAGGGAACAAACTGACACCACTATACAATGAAGGTAAAATTGACGCAGACTTGGGGACAACAGTCTTAATAAAAGGGAGGGTGGTCCACAAGGACAACCTAAGATAAACAAAACATTAAATTCCCCTTTTTATCTTTTTAGGATTTGGACTAGTAGTACTTCTTTTTGCTACAACGATAACAGCGAAATTGACTGATTATACTAACATGGATTACATACCGATCTTGGACGGATACGTAACCATTTGGACGGATTTTCAATACTTAAAACACTCGACTAACCTTACCCTATACTCAGAAATAGCAAAAGACACGAAAGAATTAGCAAACCATTTCCCACGATCACATATGAGACAGTTATTAGACGCAGATATACAACATATAGAAACATTAATAGCCACAGTAAATATCCATCATAGACATGCTAGGAGTATCAATATGCTAGGCACCGTTCTAAAAGTCGTAGCTGGCACACCAGAAACACCAGAAACACCACGAGAAACTTAAATTTACACAGAATGAACTTGTAGAGTCAGAAAATAGGCAGATAACCATAAATATAAAAATGCAAGAACAAATAAATAAGCTAACTGACACGGTAAACCTCTTAATAAAAAACACAAAAGCAAAGCAAGTAGACACGGAACATTTATACGAAACGCTGCTGTCAAGAAATAGAATAATTATCTCAGAATTAAAAACCTTAACGCTATCAGTAACACTTGCAAAGGTTGGAATTGTAAACCCCTCCATATTGGATTCCACTGACTTGAAAAATATTGTTAATGAACACCCTATAAATATCACTATTACTGACTTAATGGAAGTATCCCAAGTTAAAGTTTTGCTAAACGATAATTTTCTACATTTTATTATAAGATATCCCAAGCCTAGCATAGTATGTAAAAAATTAACCGTATACCCTGTCCAACACAATGGCATTATAATAAATTTCGCCGAAGACTACAATTTAGCCGACTGTGGAAATCATGTAATATCAATAGGAAATTGTAGTACAGCCCTCACAATAACGTTCTGCAAGAAGTTACCCTACACAACATGCGCTCAACAACTGCACTCAGGTGACACCGCATATTGTTCAACTCGACCCAGCTATCTTGAACCTCTAACCATAGTCGACGATGGAGTCATCATCATCAACGACGGAGCAGCTACAGTCAACGAACAAATGGTAAACGGGACATTCCTCCTTACCTTTGACGACAAGATAAAGGTAAACAACACCGTATACAGAAACCAAAAAAACTACGTGAGGAAATCCCCGGGACCAGCGGTATCTACGCTCCTAAATATAACAGACCACCAAGAGATACCAAGCCTGCCATACCTACAGAAACTAAGCATAAAAAATCTCCGGGATATTGCTCAACTAGAAGAAGGACTAGTAAGAAGACCAATAGTATCTGGATTAATCGTAGTCATCCTTTTACTCTTCTGCTACGCTTCGATGAAACTTTATCAAAGACATCAGAGGAACAAACGTCAACGTGATCTTCAAATATTAGTTAACAGTTTCAAGAAAGCCGAGGACGTCATTCATCTAAGTGGGGGAGGAGTTAACACAATTGACCAGCAAAGCATAAATATTCAAGTTGATCACGCGCCGTCAGCATGAATGTTTACCACACTAGCCGTTCCCAGCGGATATTGCACAACAGCAGCAGTGGCTCCAACGCGCAACAATGTCGTTGCCCAAGGCAATGTGATGCCTCACATAAATATGCAATGTCAGCATAATCAGGGTTTAGGGCTAGCTTTGACTATAAGAATTTATGTCACTTTACTTTAGTTGATTTTTGGAAATAAAGAACGTCGGTCATCGCCACGGAATTATTCAAGTTTTTTTGGAAATAAAGAACGTCGGTCATCGCCACGGAATTATTCAAGTCTTCTCATTACGTGCAACACCGCACGCTAACAGTTACAATACCGCAACACCGTACAAGGTATCACCCCGCTACATAGTGATCTACAACCAATTTAAGATAAAGAACACCGCTACAGCGTATGTGTTAATTTATTTAAATATTACAAAGTGAAAAATCATAATTTAAATATAGCGAGCACAGAACAAAGACAAAATATTAAAGGTGGTTTTATTTAATTATCCAGCTTGGAATTTGCAACACAAGTATATGTTCCAAATTTCAAGTCTCATCACAGAATTGCTTTGCATTTATGTGGGCAAGTCGGACATTTTTCGCTTTGCGAAACAAAGTATAAACAATGCAATAATTTTCTCTCTTAAAACTATTAATATTCTCTATCTAAAAAATAAATGTCCACCATTGTACATAAGCATACATATATATATATATGTATATATGTATATAATTGCAACTATCTCAGCACAATCCTATCCAGCAATGGTCTCACCGACTCGGACTAATTTCAAGGACGCTAGTTTTCATCCTCGACACATATTACGTCGTTGATTTTAATATAAGTCAGCGAGGTGTGTCATTTTACACTTTGTTGGTCCTAACTCCCTCTATTTGCAAAAATTGCAAATCAAATACTAGAGAGCTGCCCTTTGGCAAAGACACACATATGAATGCCATTAATAAATTGTGAAAGTTTGATGAAGTTAGTCCATCGCTAAAAAAAAGATATTAAACAATTATGTTCCCATTGTTATACCCACATTACAGCCCAAGCGCAGTCGTTGCGTCAACTGCGCTGTTAGCAGAGCGTGCGCTTTTGCGTTTGTGCATATGTGTGTGTGTGTATGTGTTGTTTGTATGCATGCATGAGAGAAGCGTAAATTGATTTGAAATTTGGCTCTTCACAGGGCTCAGGGTATCTCGTAGTCGAGCAGTCTCGACTAGAGCACTCTTGTTATTTATAGTTTTTATACTCGCTTCCCAAAGGGAAAAAGAGTATATTGGTTTTGTGAAATGTCCGTCTTGCTGTCCGTCCGTCTGTCCGTCTGTCCGTATGAATGCAATATTTTTCTACGCTATTGAAGCTAGAGACTTGAAACTTGGAACATATACTCGTGTATACCCTCGAATTATAAAGTGTCAAGTTTTTCCGGATACGCCCACTAGGGGCGTGGCAAATCGGAAAATAGTTGCGCCCATAGTCAAGAAATCATATTAGTTGAAGAGCTAGAGAGTTGAAATTTGGAATGTATACTTGCGTTGACCACCCAAGCTCAAAAAGATATGGCGGATATATCTACGCCCATTGGGGGCGTGGCAAATCGGGAAAACTGTAACTTCTACAGTTTTAAAGCTAGAATGCTGAAATTTGGCACGTATCTTAACGCTTCGATTCTATAAAGATTGATAAAAAAATGTTACGTCCACGCCCACTGGGGGCGTGGCAAATCGGATCTGAATATAGAGTGATTTTACAAATTCAGCTATATTTTGAGCACTATTGATGCTAGAGACTTGAAATTTGATATATACACTCGGATAACCTCGGATAACCATACCTACGCCTTCACGGGGCGTGGCAAATCGCAAAAAGCTTATAGCTCCTACAGTTTTAGAGCTAGACGCTTCAAAATTGGATGTTTGTGTTATTGGAGGCCTCCTCTATTGATTCCCTAAAAATAAATCTTACGCCCCATTGGGGGCGTGGTATATCGAAAAATACCCTGTAACTTTCACATTTTTGGAGTGTAAGCATCCAAACTTTACAGTTACGTTACCCTCGACTCCTTCTAGGAACTTGCCAAATATGATATGTCTACGCATACTGGGGGCGTGGCAAATTGGCAACAAAATTTGTAACGCCCAGCTGCAAAATTCATATGCCTGTGCCACCTATATAAATAAGCTTAATAAGAATTGCTAAGACGACAAACGGCACTTCTGAGAAATATATGTAATTCGATTTAATGTTGAAGTTCTGCACATAATTTATCTGCTAAAATTATCATTTTTCGTATAGCCTAGGTCAGTTATGTTATTTTCTTTTTGTGTGTGTGACCCTGAAAAAAAATGTAAATATCAAATATCGATATTTGTGTAATCGACTTAGTCCGAACAAAATTATTCCACACAAAAAAATTGACGATAGGACCCATCATGTATGTATGTATGTAGGCACGAACAGCAGCGCAACTATTTTCATGCCGTCGCCGCCGAGTCTCGAACGCGGATCCTTTTGCTTACACGCTTTTCATCTACCTGCTGCGCCACATCAGTTTTGCATTGCCTGTTGGCAAATCCGAAACTACTTCACTACAAGGGCGACTTTTGACAAATACAAAACTATAGAAGCTGCTGTTAATGCAAACACAATATAAACATAAATCAATCGCAATTCTGATTCTTAGAAAATGCTGAAATGCGCGCATATGAACGTATATATTTATATGTGTACATACAAAAACGGTGGTCGGAATGTATGCGTATAAACGGCGATATTTGACAAATACAAAACTAAAGAAGCGGCTGAAAATGCAAACACAACTCAATAACAATTTTGGTTGAAGATTATGCTAGAATGAATGGCGCTGAATTAATTGGTGACCATGCATAAGCAAACGCGCTTGCACGTTTCAATGTATGTACATATGTGTAAATGTTAATGTATTTTGCTGTCGCTGCTTAACGCATGCGTGTCATAATTGGCCAAACGTTTTGTTTAATAGATTGCGACTGACTTAACGGAACTTGATGAAACTTTCAGCATATGCTTCCATTGAATTTTTTACATGTTATAAAAATGCTAATTCATTCACATACTTATATTTGCAAAAATTGAAATTGCATAAAATTCACATGAATCTACATAAATGCAAAATTTGAGATAAATTATTAAATTTAAAATACCAGATGCCCCTGTGGGAAACGAGATCACGCTCTAGGTTTCGTCCTAAGACAACGTTCTTACTTGTTTTTTTTTTTTACTTTTTTAAGCGTGGTTTATACACCGGTAAAGCTAGAGATTTAAAATTAAAATTTATGTTTTGGATACCACGCCCAGCCGCCCCAAAATTTGCAGAAACGTATTTCAAATAGAAGAGAGTTGACATCTTTATAAAATGTCACGAATTCAATAGAATATGGAGGTCATACATATGTGGAAAGTCTTATTATATTCTGTTAAGCCAGTCAGAATTTAATATATATACAAATTGGACAGTTATTAAATGCAACTGCAAGCAGCGCTAAGCAGCATTGTAAGTATACATTCAAAAATTCAAACGTTCTTGAATGAGAACAACCTGAGTCAAGTCCTGTACACCTGTCTGAATTTTTGATCTGTTCTACCTCAGTACCTATAAGAGTTACAAACTTCTATTGTAGGTTTCTTTTTTTCATGCACAGATTAAACTTCTTTAAAAAATACCTTTTGCCGTTAACGCATTATCTATTAAAACCCCTTTTAACAAGTTAGAACTTTGCAGTCAGGCTCAATTCACTTTGTAAGACTTTGTTTCCATCTTTTATTTAGCGCGATTAGTATTAATTAGTGGAAATGTTAATTTCAGCTATGTTTAGTTAATTTAGGGATCAAGGAGCGAAATAATTTGAATTTCAACTTAATGGGTGGAGTGCGTTCCGGCGATTGGGGGAGTCACAACGCTTCATAGAGTGATGAATACTCTGTAGTAAAGAGCGAGAGTTATGGGGAGTTACATCGTCGAGGCTGGTGAACGGCTTGAGTGCGAATCAAGCGTCGTGAAAGGTAGTGAGCGCGCAAGTAAAATAACAGACACATGTAATAAATTAAAGTAACCTCGAATATAAATAAGCACAAGTAATGAAAATAACCACATTATTTCCTTGTGTTTAATATAACTGAATAGAACTAAATAGAAACTGCTCCACTTACCAATTAAACAGACAAGATTTGCGTGGTAAAACTCCCGGCAGACAAAATACACGTGGTCTCGAGATGTCGGTGGTAACGCTTACATGTTTCCCGGCCGGTGCTACTTCCTCTAAGCAAACTTATTAAAGCAACCACTTATCTTATCGAGACAGAGTTTCGCTCAAATGGGCAGAAAAACTTCAGAGAATAACACTCATGAGCAGCTTAGAGAGCGGCGGCTGGTTCAAAATTTTAGCATGCTCGCTTTTGTATGTCAGTTAAGGTCAGTTGAAAATAGAGCCAATTTTGATGAGGTTGCTTTTATTGAATAATTGTTAAATATTTAACAGAATATGTCGTTGACAGTTTATTAAACAACACAATTGGCCACTTATTACACGCACTAGGGAAGAAGCAATCACCGGCGACAAATCGTTTTCCGTACAAATGATTTTTCTATGCCTGTGCCAAACATGTGAATACCAGCATATCATAAGAATCACACTTGCATTTTCAGCCGCTCCTTTAGTTGAGAATTTACCGATAACACTCAAGCCGTGAAGTCGTTTCGTTTTAGTTCTAAAACAATCGATTTGAAGCATAAACGCTGTCATATTTATACACCGAACCCATTGAAAATTGGAAATCAAGGTATCTTGGTTTTGTTAAATGTATGTAACAGGCAGAAGGAGGCGTAGCCCTACAAAGTCTATATATTACGGCGACGAGCTGAGTCGATTTAGCCCTGCCCATCTGTTTGTCCGCCCGCCCGTCCGTCTATCTGTATTTATAAACGATTTTGGTAACTAGACTAGGAAAGAGACTGAAGTTTTTTTTTGGTCGGTCCGTGTATTGCGTATATCAAGTTTGCTTTGCATAGTCGATAAATATTTTTGTTGTAATGTTATCGATTTTTAACCTTATCGGCACAACGTTTTAAAATTATATTATATCAAATTTTACTCATAGATTCATGTGAATTTTATGAAATTTTGATTTTTGTTATACACTGTACCACTTAAGTCACCGTACCCCCTGTTCGTTTTCACAAAACACGCTGTAAATTCGTCAAATTTTTATATAAAAAAAAAGTTTTGATGGTGGTTGATAAAGTGATCTATTAACTACACAATAGCATTTTAATAATAGTAAAATATGATTTTAGTCTAATATTATAAATAAAAAACTAAAAATATTCACATTTTCGACTCCACAAAAGTCACCGTACTCTTGCTTGCTCTGCGCTGTCTGGCGCCAATGTTCTTTTTAGACCTAACGGGGATTTTCAAAACATGTATGCAATGTCTTCAAAATTAATACTACTTTGTGTGAACTCTTCGTGTTGGACAAAATTGGCAAATTTCGTCATAAAAATGACCAGTAAAGGGATAACTGTAGAAGAAGGTGGGCGGATTTTGCAGCTCCACACAAAGGAGCAAAAGTCGTATGCAGAGATGGCTAAACTAATGTCTAGAGCCAAGCCAACCATCCAAACAGTAATTGGCCGTTTTAAATACGAGGGACGTATTGAAAATAATACCAGATCTGGCCAACCACCTTCACTTTCCACTCGCGACAAGCGCCAAATAAGGCATTTGGTGGACAAGGATCCATTTTCCAGCGCAGTAATTTTTGTCCGCTGTTGTTCAGCCGATGTGTTGAAGCAGAATGATTCTGCTTCGCGCTATTTTTTTTTTTTGGGAGCCCCAGTAACCAAGCCGAGCAAATACTAAGTTGTCTGGGAGCCCCGATACAAATTCCGAGCTCTGGGCAATTTTGTTCCGATGTCCAGTCTATGTGTTGTATGGTTAGTGGTCAAACACTCCCGACTAGAGCGTTCTTGCTTGTTTCTTTTACCTTAGGTTGACATCGCGAATATACATTATAAATTGCAATTCTAGAATTTCAACTAACGTACAGGCATATACAGTGGTTCACAGCTTATTTCAACCAGCACTTTAAAAAAAGTTTGTTGGGCTATAAAATCTAAACTATTGGCAATATCCAAAAAATTTAAACGCAGGTTGTTAGTGTGATGTTTTAAATATTACAAAATCAATTCATTTATTTTTAAAATATTTTTTCATTATTTAATAATGTTTAAAAACTAAAAAATGAGACCAAGACAGTTCCACAGCTTATTTCAACCACAAACTTTGAAGCTGATGAAAGGCCCGTTATTTTGTAATGCAATGGTAGATTCTTGTTCTATGCTTTATACACTGATTTCGCAATGTGATGGGATAAGTTTATGCTGAATTTTCAAAGCAGAACTTGCAAAAAAAAAAATATATATATATATATACTAGCTGACCCGGCGAACTTCATACCGCCTAACAGTCAAAGAATGTCGTGTTACCTTTTAACTGAACTAATTTAGGCTATAATGAACGTAATACAATAATACAAAACAATATTAATATAGATAGAAATATAAAAGTATTTTATTATGATGAATGATGACGAAAACATACAGAATGAGAATAAAAATTAAAAAAAAGAAATAATTATGTTTTCGGATTTTCATTCAAGCACCTTGTGGTAAACGACATTCTTCGTTTTTTGGTCAGATGCAAGAACAAATAATGCGGATGGTTTGCCGACACGTGAGCATACCACGTACAATTGACATGAGAAAAACACGCATTTTCTAGATTGATGCCACAAATAGTCAAGGATTGGCCCTGTGATCTATTGATCGTCATGGCGAAGGCAAGACGAATCGGGAATCGAATTCGTTTAAACTCAAAGGGCATGTCTGTTGGGATCATAGTAATCCTTGCAATAAGAACTTCCTCATCTTTAAATGTTCCTTTGAGTATCGACGCGTGAATCAAATTGCTCATCAGTTTTCTTATCATTTTGGTGGATTTAAATTTCTAAGCATGATAACTACCGAGCCAACCTTCAGTTGTAAATTGTGCAGTGGTAAACCAGGCACATCCAAGGAGTTCAAAAATTCAGTTGGATAATTAGTGGCTTCTTCTTCGTTTTTTACACAGTGGATAGATTTGAATGAATACAGAGTACCTATGATTTGATTTTGAATTATAAAATTGAAGTCATCTACATCTTTATTTTTAGCCGCCAAAATTGCTCGCTCACTTAACCATATAGTATTTTTGTGGTTTGCAATAATATCCGGAAATACTTTGTTGATAAGCTTATCTTTTGATGAGACGAAATTGCAAAAATTTGGAGGAAATGAAATCAAACCGCTCGATTCGTCAACAGGAACACGGACATTACTGATATTCAGCAATTGCTTCGAGAAATCATCAGCAGATAGATCGCTCGACAATGCAACTCTCATATTTACAGACAGTTGAAGTTTGTTTTCATATTGCCACAGATTTGATGCTTTGAGGCAAGCGTTTATTTCGTCAAGCAGCGGTAGATTTTGGAATTACTGGTAGTGTTTGTCGCAAATCGCCAGATAATAAAATCAAGGAACCACCAAAACATCTCGAGTCATTGCGTAGATCTTTTAATGTTCGGTCTAGTGCTTCCAATGCGCGTTTGTGCGCCATTGTGCAATCATATCGAAACGCTGCTCGACTCAAATCAATACTTGAACCATTTCTTCTTGCACTTCGAAGATTATTCTTCTGTTCGTCTGTACGATAAGCTCGGCGACTTCTCGCTTCTAATCTAGCCGTTCCACGGGCTGCCTCTCTTTGCTCTTGTGTTTGAGAAGCACGAACTAAGGCCCTTCTTTGCTCCATACTAACGCGGCGCTGTTCTCGGGCGATTTCTCGTTCTTCATCAGATGTTTGACTAGCGATATACCATTGCCTAATTGCATTTTGGGTCCGCTGGGAAAGATTAGATCTTCCAGGACGCGGCATTTTTATTAATAGTAATAGTGAAAATACACAATTACTAAACCACATAAAATAGTAATACTGAATATGAGACGAAATTGAAAAAATTTGGAGGAAATGTAATCAAACCGCTTGATCCGTCAACAGGAACACGGCCATCTATATCAATCATTACTTACAGATTTTGACAAAAAAAATTTGACAGCTTCGAAATTAAAGTACCTTTAGGGAAAATAGCGCAACGCTGTCGAACGGGATAAAAAGTATCCTATATCCATCTCCTGGCTCTAAGCTACCTCCTATATATATATATATATATATATATATATATATATATATATATATATATATATATATATATATATATATATATATATATATATATATATATATATATATATATATATATTTATATATATATAAATTATTAAATTTAAAATACCAGATGCCCCTGTGGGAAACGAGATCACGCTTTAGGTTTCGTCCTAAGACAACGTTCTTACTTGTTTTTTTTTTTACTTTTTTAAGCGTGGTTTATACACCGGTAAAGCTAGAGATTTAAAATTAAAATTTATGTTTTGGATACCACGCCCAGCCGCCCCAAAATTTGCAGAAACGTATTTCAAATAGAAGAGAGTTGACATCTTTATAAAATGTCATGAATTCAATAGAATATGGAGATCATACTTATGTGGAAAGTCTTATTATATTCTGTTAAGCCAGTCAGAATTTAATATATACAAATTGGACAGTTATTAAATGCAACTGCAAGCAGCGCTAAGCTGCATTGTAAGTATACATTCAAAAATTCAAACGTTCTTGAATGAGAACAACCTGAGTCAAGTCCTGTACACCTGTCTGAATTTTTGATCTGTTCCACCTCAGTACCTATAAGAGTTACAAACTTCTATTGTAGGTTTCTTTTTTTCATGCACAGATTAAACTTCTTTAAAAAATACCTTTTGCCGTTAACGCATTATCTATGCGTTCCGGCGATTGGGGGAGTCACAACGCTTCATAGCGTGATGAATACTCTGTAGTAAAGAGCGAGAGTTATGGGGAGTTACATCGTCGAGGCTGGTGAACGGCTTGAGTGCGAATCAAGCGTCGTGAAAGGTAGTGAGCGCGCAAGTAAAATAACAGACACATGTAATAAATTAAAGTAACCTCGAATATAAATAAGCACAAGTAATGAAAATAACCACATTATTTCCTTGTGTTTAATATAACTGAATAGAACTAAATAGAAACTGCTCCACTTACCAATTAAACAGACAAGATTTGCGTGGTAAAACTCCCGGCAGACAAAATACACGTGGTCTCGAGATGTCGGTGGCAACGCTTACATGTTTCCCGGCCGGTGCTACTTCCTCTAAGCAAACTTATTAAAGCAACCACTTATCTTATCGAGACAGAGTTTCGCTCAAATGGGCAGAAAAACTTCAGAGAATAACACTCATGAGCAGCTTAGAGAGCGGCGGCTGGTTCAAAATTTTAGCATGCTCGCTTTTGTATGTCAGTTAAGGTCAGTTGAAAATAGAGCCAATTTTGATGAGTTTGCTTTTATTGTATAATTGTTAAATATTCAACAGAATATGTCGTTGAAAGTTTATTAAACAACACAATTGGCCACTTATTACACGCACTAGGGAAGAAGCAATCATCGGCGACAAATTGTTTTCCGTACAAATGATTTTTCTATGCCAAACGTGTGAATACCAGCATATCATAAGAAACACACTTGAATTTTCAGCCGTTTCTTTAGTTGAGAATTGACCGATAACACTCAAGCCGTGAAGTCGTTTCGTTTTAGTTCTAAAACAATCGATTTTAAGCATTGGCGATATCCAAAAAATTTAAACGCAGGTTGTAAGTGTGATGTTTTAAATATTACAAAATCAATTCATTTATTTTTAAAATATTTTTTCATTATTTAATAATTTTTAAAAACTAAAAAATGAGACCAAGACAGTTTATTTCAACCACAAACTTTGCAGCTGATGAAAGGCCCGTTATTTTGTAATGCAATGGTAGATTCTTGTTCTATGCTTTATACGAGCCCAAACCACTATTAATTCGAACAGCATGTTTTTTTTGCAGTGCGCAATGTTTAACACACTATATTATCAATACTACTAAAGATAACACATACCAATGCATTTCGTCTCAAAGGGAATTTTATTCTCTTCACGATGAAAAAAAAGTTTTGCTCTATTTCCAACAACAACAAAAATATGAGTAATTTATTCAAACGGTTTACTTAAGAGATAAGACAAAATTGACCACTATTAATTCGAACGCTGCGTAATGTGATTTACTATCATACTTAAAACAATAATTTAATTAATATTAGAATTGTGATTACGCATTTAACTCGTTTTGGCATTGATTTGAACAAATTTTTGTAATGCTCTTGAGAAATTAAGTCCCAGAACTCTTGCAACTTGATTTTCAAGTCAGAAATATTCCTTTGTGGCTCATTTCGAAGCTGGTTTTTCATTAGCCACCAAATATTTTCAATTGGGCTTAGATCTGGACTATTTGATGGCCAATCTAAAACCTCCATTTGATTATATTGCAGCCAATTTTTGGTTCGCTTGGCTATGTGCGATGATGCTCCGTCCTGCTGAAAAGTAAATTCACCGCAATCTGATAGTTTTGGTATTGATGGCAACAAACTATCTTGTAAAATATTAATATATTTTTCAGCATTAACTGTCTCTTCAATGAAATGAAGTTTTCGTAATCCTTTGGCAGACATACATCCCCATACCCCCCCCCCCCTTCTCGCAGGAAACTTTGTTGTTCTTTTAAGGCAGTCTTTATGATATGTTTCTGACCTCTTACGGATGGCCATATGATGGTATCCCATAGCCTTTGAGTCCAAGACAACCTTTCCCGAGCCCATTGCAAACGCTTCAATTTTTGACGATTTGATACCATCATATTCAGCGATGAAGCTAAATTTGATGTTAGTGTCGGCGATACGAGAAGACGCGCCACCCGTAAGAGGTCAGAAACATATCATAGAGACTGCCTTAAAAGAACAAGAAAGTTTCCTGCGAGCATGGGGGGTATGGGGATGTATGTCTGCCAAAGGATTACGAAAACTTCATTGCATTGAAGAGACAGTTAATGCTGAAAAATATATTAATATTTTACAAGATAGTTTGTTGCCATCAATACCAAAACTATCAGATTGCGGTGAATATACTTTTCAGCAGGGCGGAGCATCATCGCACACAGCCAAGCGAACCAAAAATTGGCTGCAATATAATCAAATGGAGGTTTTAGATTGGCCATCAAATAGTCCAGATCTAAGCCCAATTGAAAATATTTGGTGGCTAATGAAAAACCAGCTTCGAAATGAGCCACAAAGGAATATTTCTGACTTGAAAATCAAGTTGCAAGAGTTCTGGGACTTAATTTCTCAAGAGCATTACAAAAATTTGTTCAAATCAATGCCAAAACGAGTTAAATGCGTAATCACAATTCTAATATTAATTAAATTATTGTTTTAAGTATGATAGTAAATCACATTACGCAGCGTTCGAATTAATAGTGGTCAATTTTGTCTTATCTCTTAAGTAAACCGTTTGAATAAATTACTCATATTTTTGTTGTTGTTGGAAATAGAGCAAAACTTTTTTTTCATCGTGAAGAGAATAAAATTCCCTTTGAGACGAAATGCATTGGTATGTGTTATCTTTAGTAGTATTGATAATATAGTGTGTTAAACATTGCGCACTGCAAAAAAAACATGCTGTTCGAATTAATAGTGGTTTGGGCTCGTACACTGATTTCGCAATGTGATGGGATAAGTTTGTGCTGAATTTAGAAAGCAGAACTTGCAGAAAATATATATATATATATATATATATATATATATATATATATATATATATATATACTGGCTGACCCGGCGAACTTCATACCGCCCAACAGTCAAAGAATGTCGTGTTACCTTTTAACTGAACTAATTTAGGCTATAATGAACGTAATACAATAATATAAAATAATATTAATATAGATAGAAATATAAAAGTATTTTATTATGATGAATGATGACGAAAACATACAGAACGAGAATAAAAATTAAAAAAAAAAGATATAATTATGTTTTCGGATTTTCATTCAAGCACCTTGTGGTAAACGACATTCTTCGTTTTTTGGTCAGATGCAAGAACAAATAATGCGGATGGTTTGCCGACACGTGAGCATACCACGTACAATTGACATGAGAAAAACACGCATTTTCTAGATTGAGGCCACAAATAGTCAAGGATTGGCCCTGTGATCTATTGATCGTCATGGCGAAGGCAAGACGAATCGGGAATCGAATTCGTTTAAACTCAAAGGGCATGTCTGTTGGGATCATAGTAATCCTTGCAATAAGAACTTCCTCATCTTTAAATGTTCCTTTGAGTATCGACGCGTGAATCAAATTGCTCATCAGTTTTCTTATCATTTTGGTGGATTTAAATTTCTAAGCATGATAACTACCGAGCCAACCTTCAGTTGTAAATTGTGCAGTGGTAAACCAGGCACATCCAAGGAGTTCAAAAATTCAGTTGGATAATTAGTGGCTTCTTCTTCGTTTTTTACACAGTGGATAGATTTGAATGAATACAGAGTACCTATGATTTGATTTTGAATTATAAAATTGAAGTCATCTACATCTTTATTTTTAGCCGCCAAAATTGCTCGCTCACTTAACCATTTAGTATTTTTGTGGTTTGCAATAATATCCGGAAATACTTTGTTGATAAGCTTATCTTTTGATGAGACGAAATTGCAAAAATTTGGAGGAAATGAAATCAAACCGCTCGATTTGTCAACAGGAACACGACCATCTATATCAATCATTACTTACAGATTTTGATAAAAAAAATTTGACAGCTTCGAAATTAAAGTACCTTTAGGGAAAATAGCGCAACGCTGTCGAACGGGATAAAAAGTATCCTATATCCATCTCCTGGCTCTAAGCTACCTCCTATATATATATATATATATATATATATATATATATATATATATATATATATATATATATATATATATATATATATATATATATATATTCTTGATCAGTGCGACAAGGCGATTCGATATGGCACTGTGTAAACGCTGAAATATTCCAAAGTACGATTCACTGTGTAGTTGCGTTAGGTGAAAACAAAGATTATGCAATTTTTAGATTTTGGATGCCACGCCCCTTTTAGTCCTAGCTCCCCCTATTTGCAAAAAACTCAAATCAAATACTAGAGACTTGTGCTTTGACAAATACACATATATGAATGTCATTAATAGGTTGTGAAAGAGTGATGAAGAAAGTCCTTTGCTAAGAAAAGTTATTCAACAATTAAGTCCCATAGTAATGCCCACACTGCAGCCCAACCGCGCAATCGCAGTCGCTACGTTAAATGCGCAGTTAGCAGAGCGTGCGCTTATGCGTGCGTGTGTATGTGTTGTTTGTATGCATGCATAAAAGAAGCGTATATTGAATGCAATATTGGCTCTTCCCAGGGCTCAGGGTATCTCCTAGCCGAGCAGTCTCGATTAGAACATTCCTACCTTTTTTATACCCTGAGCCCATTGAAAGTGGGAAATCAGGTTATAATCGTTTGGTGAAAATGAATGTAACAGGTAGAAGAAGGCGTCCCACACCCCATAAAGTATATATATTCTTTATCAGTGCGACAAGACGAGTGCGTGCCGCATAATCGTTTTTAAGATCGACTCGCTCAAACATACGGACGGACGGATAGGAAAACGGTCAGGGCTAAATCGACTCACCTCTGCACCCCGATCAAGAATATTTATACTCATGCCTTCTTCTGCCTCTTACATACATTTAATAAAATATTATACATTGATTTCCAATTTTCAATAGGCACAGGATAAAATATAGGCAATAGGCTCAATAATAAAATAATAATTCGGATTCTTTTGGTTTCGCATACTAAGTCTATGGTTAAGGATAAGGGCGACCGTTGACAAATACAAAACTAAAGAAACTGCTAATAATGGAAAGACACAATTCAATAACAATATTGGTTAACGAATATGCTAGAATGAATTCAATGTATGTTTAAATGTAAATATTTTGCTGCATGTCGCTGCATGCCATGTGTGTATGATAATTGAGCAAACGTTTAATGTAATAAATTGGGGCTCACTTATCGGAATCCAGTGAAACTTATATTATTCTATTGAATTCTTTTCATTGTATTTTTATACTCTATTCCCATTGGGAAATAGAGTATATTGGTTTTGTGCAATGTCCGTCCGTCTGTCCGCATGAATGCTATACTTTTCTACGGTTTATTAAGCTAAAGATTTGAAATTTTGGAAATAGACTTGTGTATACATTTGAATTATAAAGCGACAAGATTTTCCCGATACGCCCACTAGGGGCGTGCGGGAAATCACATTAGTTGGAGAGCTAGAGAGTTGTAATTTGGAATGTATACTCGCGTTGACAATCCAAGATCAAAAATATATATATACACCCATTTGGAGCGTGGCAAATCGGGTAAAACTATATCTTTTTCAGCTTTAAAGCTAAAACGCTGAAATTCTGCACGTCAGTTAATTATAAAAATAAAATATTCTATGTCTACGCTCACGGGATGGCAGATCAGATCTGAATACATAGTGATTTTTCTAATTCGACTATATTATAAATATTATTGATGCTAGAGACTTGAAAGCGGGTACATATACTCGGATTAACAACCAAAGATAAAAAGATATGGTGGATATACCTACGCCCACAAAAGCTTATACCTCCTACAGTTTGTAGCGCCAAGAATAAATCCGATGTGCGAAAGTGTCTGGTTGTTCTGGAGGGAACAGAAAAATTAAGCTGTATTAACAAACATTGCGAATAAATTTTACAAATAATCAAATTATGTAGGAAAACAATCCCCATAATTGTCCTACGATTGATTAATTAAGCACCATGCTCGAGTCGAAGGCAGCTTGGAATCTAATAAGCTCCTTCGCGGCAAAAATCATGGTGGAGCTCCGCAGATTGGAGCGACTCAGAAGAAGGGCTGCCCCCGTTTAAGGTAGTGCAAAGCGCCTACGAAGCAATGCTCTTCGGTAGTCCCGCAAGCAACGTGCACTAACCTAAACCTAAACCTAACTAAATTGATAAGTAATTGTAATTTAAATATTGTAAATAAAACATACAAAATATTAAAAAAAACAACACATACACATACATATAAACATACACATACACATACATATACACATACACATACACGTACACATACACATACACATACACATACACATACAATTTGAGTTTGAGTTTTGTTTTCATGGAAAACAGTAGAAGTCGCGACGTGATCCATTGCAAAATCTATAGTCTATATTGGGACTCTATAGATTCCCTGAAAAGGAACCAAAATTGAACAACGTGCAAGCTGTGCAACCTGCAACGTACCCAGCGATTTGAACGTCGGTCAATTTGGCAATCGGTGAATTATTGTGCGGCAAAGCGCGGAGTTCTCCAGTGACGGTGGGTGGTCAGCGGTCCAGGGGTGCGGTTCAGTAGCGTCAGTGCGCATGGAAATCTGTTTTCCTTTTCTAATTTGATAGGCGTCACGCTCATTAAGTTAGCCAGCAGCAGGCGCATTCACTCTAACAGCTGTTAGTATTGCTAGAAACTGCTGCGGACAATCAGCTGGTCATCATCTGGTGAGTTGCTAAGTATCAGCAAAGACAGCATCCCAGCTGCTGGAGCGGAAAATAGTAGTGCATACTTTTGGGCTCACAACTCATCTAATCTGAGTTTGAGATTCCAGGTCTACAAACCTATATGAAGCTTCAAGACCAACTTAGCAACTAAATAGGTTCTGATTTGCCCACTACAGGCTCCCCGCCTTGTTAGTTGCAGCAAAATGGAGGGAAATCTGCGGCTTTTGCGCGCCGTTCTGCTTTGCCGCGATCACCGCAGCAACAACATGTGGCGCTGTTGCCGATTACAAAGAAGGCTCTTGGGCACGCTATCACCTTAACAGGCAACAATACGCCCAAGCGTTCGAGAGAAGTTGCTTCTGAAGGGAGGACAACTCCTTCAAAAAAGTCAAGGCCCAATAAGTCAACTGCAGTGGGCGGAAAGGAGCCAACGGCTGTACGGGCGGCACCTACAAACCCCAGCCAGGCAGTTCGACAAACTATGACGGACAGCTGGACAGTGGTTAAGGGGCGCAAACCACTGCAAAAACGCAGCAGGCCAGATGCAGTAGCCATTTCTGGAGTAGGCGGGTGCAGCTATGCGGACATGCTCCGTGTAGTAAAAAGCGACCCAAATCTAGAGCACCTGAGCAGCGACGTTCAGGGCATTAGGAAAACTGCAAAGGGGGACTTACTGCTGCAACTGAGTAGGAAGTCTGAGCATAGCGCAGAGGTAGTCCACGAAACTGTGGGAAAGGCTTTAGGCGTACGAGCGGTAGTGAAAACGCTAACCGAATCGGCGCAAGTAGAGATTCGCGTTTTAGATGAGCTGGCAAGCAAAGAGGAGATTATAGAGGAGTTGAAGGATAGCTCACTCTCCATTGACGCCATCAAATCGCTTCAGCCAGCTTTTGGTGGGCAACAAAGAGCCACGGTCGTGCTTCCAGCTGCAAAAGCTAGGGCACTGGTCGAGCTGTCCAAGATTAGAGTGGGTTGGGTAGTGTGCCGTATCCGAGCAGTGGATCAGCGTAAACGCTGTTTCAAATGCCTGGACTACGCCCATATTGCAGTCAATTGCGAAAGCAACTGCGATCTGAAAGGAACCTGTTTCAGGTGCGGTGAGCCAGGTCACAGCGCAAAATCCTGCGCCAAGCCACCAAAGTGCAGCCTCTGCGCTCAAAAGGGCGAAAAGCAGAGCGATCATGCAACAGGCAGTTTTAAGTGCCCATCTTACCGCGCAGCTGTTCGTAAGATGAAATGTTAAGGTTTCTCCAACTAAACCTTAACCATTGCATTTCTGATCAAGATCTCCTTGAGCAGAATACAAGAGAAAAGCTTAAAGATGTAGCCTTCCTTTTGGAGATCTTCGTGACGCTGGATGTGGCTCTTTTCAATTCTGGGTACGAACACACCTTCAGCCGAGCTGGATACGGGTCGATAATCGACATCAGCTTTGTTAGTTCGTCCCTTTGTCGGGACACAAAGTGGAAATTGTGCGGCAGCTATACAGTGATCACTCCGCACTGCTGTTCACAATCGGAGAGCCACCAGTCAGGGCGCCCACTTCGTTTAGGGAGGCCTATCGGCTGGATACGTTTGATCACACGGCCTTCTCTGAGGCCAGTCGTTAGCACGTCCGGGAATGCTGAGGCCATAGCTTGCCAAATGGTAGCCCAAATACAGAGTGCCTGCAACAGTAGAATGCAACGGCGCAAGCAGTTTAAACGACAGCAAGCGCCTGTGTATTGGTGGAATGAGGAAATAATGAATGAATTTCGACGTATATGCATACGGGCGAGAAGACGCTATCAACGGGCCCGCGGTAGTGAATCATACGTAGGAAGGCAGTTAGCTTACCAGGTAGCAAGGAGAGTGCTTAAGAAGGCCATCCAGACAAGTAAACGAGAATACTCTCTGGACTTATGCAACTCGGCTCAATTTGACCCTTGTGACCGCGCATATAGAATAGTGGTAAAACGGCTATATGCCAACAAACAGGTGCAGCCCACGGATCGGCTGGAGCTTAAGTCTATTGTGGAAACGCTCTTTCCTGAACGTCTAAGCTTCATTCATGGTCCGGGCCCAGTGCCAGCTAATCATGACCTGATTGGCTCGCACCCTGCTCTAGTTAGGGACAACGAGATTTTAGAACTAGGTAGAAGCCTTAGATCAAACTCTGCCCCTGGCCCGGATGGAATCCCAAACCGTGCGCTGAAGCTAGCCCTCGCTTTGCAACCAGGAAAATTCACCGAGCTATACAACGCTTGTCTTGCCCAGAAGACGTTCCCTGCAATTTGGAAGACCCAGAACTTGGTATTGCTACCCAAGACTGGCAAACCCCCGAAGGAGCTTTTATCGTATAGACCAATTTGTCTCTTAGATACCTTGGGAAGGGCTCTAGACTGGAGGCAGCAATCGACAGCGCCGGTGGCCTGTCGCCATACCAATTTGGCTTCTGGAAGGCTCGGTCAACAATAGATGCTCTAAGGAAAGTTGTTGACCTCGCAACTTCTGCCATCCATGGTACTAAATGGAAGCATGGGGCCAAGCAGTACTGCATAATAGCGACCCCGGATGTTAAAAATACATTCAACACTGCTAGCTGGGATATGATACTAGATTCCCTAGCACAATATAATATCCCTATATATCTAAAGGAGATTGTTAAAAGCTACTTCAGAGGAAGAACACTAGTATACAACACGAGTGAGGGTATCTAAACTCATACAGTGTCAGCTGGATCTGTGCTGGGGTCTCTCCTATGAATTGCTATGTACGACGGAGTACTACGCTTGGAGCTTCCAGCAGGTATGCACACTATTGGCTTTGCTGGTGATGTAGCCGTCGTTCCCATAGGAAAGGAGCTTAAGGGTACATAGGATATGTGCAGTGAAAGTATCAGTTGCATCCAAGGTTCGCTGGCAAGAGCTGGACTCGAGCTAGTGGCACACAAAACTGAGGCCGTCCTAGTCAGCAGTCGCAAGACGGTCGAAACGGCACACATAAGGATTGGGAGCGTCACCATTGCGTCAAAGAGGGCTATTAAATATCTTGGCGGCATGGTAGACACAAGACTGTCCTGGAAGCACCTGGAACATGTACATAAAGAAGCAGCTGATTCGTATAGAGCCCTCTCCCGAATCATGCGGAACACGCGGGGCCCTAAGCAACAACGGCGACTATTTTTGATGAGCGTCGTTAGGTCCGTCATACTCTATGCCGCACCAATCTGGGCAAGGGCGATGGCGACTCCTAGCTACAGCCGAGAAATTTGCGCCACATACAGATTGAGCGTCATCCGAGTGAGCTGCGCCTTCAGAACCGTATCTGATGACGCGGCGCTCATCATAGCCGGCATGACGCCACTGGAGGACTTGGTCGCCGAAGCTGTGGAGCGGAGCACAAACGCGCTTGTACGACGCACAGTAGGCCCTCTGCCGGCAGAGCGTGGCAAAAATAAGTAAAGTGACTAACACCGATTTTTGATTTCTTGGTGTCAAATGATTGGAAATTTTTATTTGAAAATAGATGAATTTTAAGCATAGCTATGAGCCTTCAAAGTGGGGTCAAATTGCAAAAATTAACCAAACAAAGAAATTTTGTAAAAAATGTTCCACTTTTCAATTAAATTGCAAGAAAAATATTGCACCAATTCTTGATATTTTGGTATCATTGGAAAAATTCGTATATTTTGAACATAATAAAAGAACAAGTAAGAAAACTCTAGTCGGAGGTGCCCGACTAGGAGATACCCTGAGCCCCGTCCAATTTGCATTGTTTAATACGCTATATAGCTTGCATATAAGATTAAATTTTGCAAAATTAAATTATAATTTTGAAATTTTATTCATCTAGAATGTATGTAAATCCAAAATAAATTAATAATTAAATAAATAAACAAATTAACAAAACAAAAAGAAAAGAAAAGAAAAATAAACATCACCGCACCTGGACTCGAACCTGCATCTATTTACTACATATGTATCGTTAAAGCACATCATCTCAACTAGCACAACCACATCATGTTTATAAATTTAAAAAAAATTAAAAAAGTTACGCTGTTGTCACTGAGATTCGAACTCGGGACCTTTTGCTTACGTGCTTTGCGTCTATCCACTACGCCACACCAGTATTGCGTTGCTCGTTGGCAAAACGCAAAGTAGTACTACAAGGCTATATGTGACAAATACAAAACTAAAGAAGCTAAAGAAACAGATCAATCGCAATTGTGATTCTTAGAATATGCTGAAATGCGCGCATATGAACGTATGAGTATGTGTACAGACATAAACGGAGGTCTGTTTCAATGTATGCGTGTAAAGGGCGATATATGTATGACAAATACAAAACTACAGAAGCGGCTGAAAATGGAAACACAATTCAAACACAAATTCGGGTGAAGAGCATGCTAGAATGAATGGCCTTGAATGTATTTGTGCACATGCATAGCAGAGGCGCTTGCACATTTCAATGTATTTGTAAGTTAACACATAAATACTATAGCAAATAAGCAACAGCACATGAATAATTCTGACACGCCAAATTGTGAGTTCAGTGCTCTGCACTGGCAACAATCATGCAGCGATCGCATGACACTTTTTTGCTGGTGTGCCGCGACGCTGAGAATGCTGAGTCGGCATGCCGACTGTGGTCCGATGGCGCGACGCATTGACTTTGCTAAGTAGAATTATATATGTTTTGCATTTGTCTTTAGCTTTAGTTCGCTTTTTAATAAAGAAGTGTAGTATGAATACATATTGAATATCCATTGTAACTAGAGTACTTAAAGAGTACACACTGTAACACTTTGTTGCTGTGTTTATGTAAACAGAAACCCCGTCTTTAACCCGTGGCCGAAATATGGGTCGGTCGTCGCTCTCCCAGAATATGCAAGTGTCAGCATTCTGATGAGACGCGCCGACCACTTGACAGAACTCAAGTGTATGCACAATCGCCCAAGTTCAAGAGAGCATAAATACACATATAACGTATACATATATAATATATAAGAAATATACATAACTGTCTCTTTCTGCTGCCCAAAACCCTATGTATCGCGGCAACGAGACTTAGGCTTATTTAGAACCTAAGTAGAATGTTTAAGGTCAGATACAATCGAGCATTGGAAGCGGCAACACTGCTGCCTCCAAAATAAAGAATACAAAACGAACTGGTGCATTTATTACATGGCGACCGTGACATAGTCACAAGCCTGCGAGGACAAAATCATCATCAACAACAACGCCAATGGATCATCGTTGGATTTAGACTGCTGAACGAGTGATCCAGTGTCCACGCAACCATCGAACGGCAACAATGGACAAGGAAAAGTCTGAGTGAGTAGAGTGTGAATATGGCTAATAAAAGAGGCGGTGTGAAGATGAAAATAAAAAAAAAAAAAAAAAAAAAAGGGTAGCCAGCCTCCACATCCACCAGCCTAGTCAACAGCTCAGAAACTACAAGCAGAGCTTGACCATTTGCGAGAATACTTGCAAAATACAAAGGCAAAGTCATGTTCCACTCTCTCACATATTCAAAATATACACAATACTAAAAAAATTCAACCTCCATCCGAGAAACAAATACCCAAGAGAATCAAGGAGTGCCCAAAGGACTGCGAGGGAGTCTGGAGTCCATACTGCATTGGCACATGCAGCAACAATACAGCCTGTGCGATGACCAGCACCGGCGACGCCTGAGCTCATAGGCCCCGGACAACAGCAGCAGCAACAACGACAGCAGCAGCAGCAACAAAAGACAGCAGCAGCAGCAACAAAAGACAGCAGCAGCAACGAAAGATAGCAGCAGCAGCAACAAACTAGGGACCGACAGCGTTACCAAGAACGCCCACCAACACATTTTTTTTCTAAATTTAAAAAATGCACTGCGCTGCATAAAAATTAAACATAATATATAATTGTCAAAATTGAGCGGAAACATTTTCGCCCGATTAGAAGTATAGCCTGCAACGCTATACGAACAAATAGGTAGAAACCTGTAAAACATTATTAATGAACAACAACAGAATAAGTAAATCTGTTGAAAATTTATGTAATATACAAAAATTTGACAATATATATACCAAAACGACAAAAATGGGCTTAGTAGATTTAAAATCTGTAGACTCTACAGCAAATGTAATAAATAAAGTAGAATCAAATAATATAGATTTACAATTGATTAAGATATTATTGATAATAATTGTAGTAATAATGAGCGCAAATTGTATTTACAAATTATACAAATTACACAACAAATGTTTAAAGAAAAAATATATGAGCCAAGCAAATGACTTGGACAAAATATAAATATATAAAATAACAAAAAGAAAGCGCAATATATTTAAGATGGTAACAAAGACAAATAAATAAAATAAAAATAAATTACAAATATATATGAAATTGCTAATATAAAAAAAATTTTTTTACACTAAGTATGGCTAAACTGAGGACAATTAAAGAAATAAATAAAGTAGAGAATCATTTCATGTTCACAAATAATGGAATGGAATGATTTATACAAAGAGCTAAATGACATAAAAGTTGACTTTGATAAATCATATAAGTCACTCACACAAAACAGGCCGATTCAAAAAACTACAGTTAAAAAACATGTATTAGTAAACTGCTTTAATGAAGCACGTATACTAATACATGGCCAGAGAGAGACATTAAACCAGAATCATTGGTCTCAAGTATCAAAATTTTTGATCAGACTACGATCTAATTTAATATCTATTAAATTAAAGTACAATTTAGATATTTCGGTACCAACCATACTTAACACTTCTTTATCGATTGAAAAACCACAATCAACAGAAGAAAGTAACACTGACCAAATAGAGTCAGAAGAACTAAACACAGATCTTAAGATCGAAGAACAGGATTTAAATAACCTTACTATTCCCGCTGTTTTGATGCCAGATCAAGACAATTTTACAGATTCTGATACTTCTTCAGATAACAATATCAAAATGGCACAAACAAATATTGAATTCATAAATACGGCAACTAAGCTTATACCAGCTTTTGACGGTAAAGCTGAAAATTTGCAAAGTTTTGTAGATACACTACAAATATTGAATTTGATAAAAGGCGAACACGAAGAATTAGCAATTTCGATAATAAAATCAAGGCTAAAGGTGTCGCTAGAAATTTACTAGAAAATGAAGGGAAAAGATAATCATGTAGATGATGCGTTATCAAGAATAACCATTAGAGACCTACAAAATATTATAGGAAATATAATGAAAGTCACTACGAGATATCAAAATAGACAGAAAATCCGCGCGGATAAAAAAGAAATAGAATTGCCTAGGCAATCTATAGAGAAAGCTTCAAAGCCCAACGTATATGAAGTCATAAACAATGACGAAGTACGTAAAGTAGTGACCTTGCATGTAAAAATACGCTATGTTTATTTAAACATGGTAATAAGATTACTGCAAGATATGATGTTAGCGATTTATATACCAATGGAATCCTAGACCTAGGTCAATTTTTCCAAAGGCTTGAAATGCAAGCCGGTATAAACAAAATCAGCCAACTCAAAATGGCACCGTGGGAAAATATCTTTGAACATGTTTCAATAGATAATTTTAAACAAATGGGCAATAAAATATTGAATACATTAAGAGTAGCGCTACTCAACCCGGTGACCCTTATAAAAAACAAAAAGAAAAAGAAGCTATACTGTCTAAATTCCATGACGATCCAATACAAGGAGGTCATACTGGCATTACAAAAACCTTGGCCAAGGTCAAAAGACATTATTTTTAGAAAGGTATGACTCGAGATATTACTGAGTACATACGAAAATGTCAAAAATTCCAATTAGCTAAAATAACAAAGCACAATAAGACTCCATTGATAATAACTGATACGCCAATAAATGCTTTCGACAGGGTGATAGTAGACACTATTGGTCCACTACCAAAATCAGAAAATGGCAACGAATATGCAATCACTCTAATATGTGACCTAACTAAATATTTAGTTGCCATACCTGTTCCAAATAAAAATGCGAACACTGTCGCTAAAGCAATTTTTGAATCATTTATTCTAAAGTACGGTCCAATGAAGACGTTCATTACGGACATGGGAACAGAATATAAGAATTCAATTATAAATGATCTATGCAAATACTTAAAAATTGAAAATATAACATCAACAGCTCACCACCACCAAACAGTAGGAACAATAAAACGCAGTCATAGAACTTTCAATGAATACATACGCTCTTATATATCGGTTGATAAAACTGATTGGGACGTATGGCTTCAATACTTCGTTTTCTGTTTCAACACTACACCCTCAATGGCACATAATTACTGTCCATATGAGTTAGTATTTGGTAAAACAAATAATTTACCAAAACAATTTAATAGTATAGATAATATTGAAACCATATACAATATAGATGACTATGCTAAAGAAAGTAAATATAGATTTGAAGTAGCATATAAAAGAGCTAGAATAATGTTAGAAGAAAATAAGAAAAATAATAAGATACTATATGATCAGAAAGTAAACAACATAGATATATCAGTAGGAGATAAAGTATTGTTAAGAAATGAAACAGGTCATAAGTTAGATTATAAATACACTGGTCCGTATAAAGTATCGGAAATAGGAGATAACAATAACATTATAATAACAAAAAATAAAAACAAAAAACAAATAGTACATAAGGATAGGTTAAAAATGTTTATTTCATAATTGTGTTTAGTATGGCCATGCTAAAACAAAAAAACACTACTTTAAATTTAAATATTATTTGTAATTTCATATATAAATATATATATTAAAAAAAAAAAAAAAAAAAAAAAAAAATATATATATATATATATAAATATTATTTGTAATTTCATATATACACAAATCTTACAAAATAACTCCATAATATTACGTTATTTTTCAAAAGGAGGGAGATGTAGTATGCATACATATTGAATATCCATTGTAACTAGAGTACTTAAAAAGTACACACTTTGTTGTTGTGTTTATGTAAACAGAAACCCGGTCTTTAACCCGTGGCCGAAATATGGGTCGGTCGTCGCTCTCCCAGAATATGCAAGTGTCAGCATTCTGATGAGACGCGCCGACCACTTGACAGAACTCAAGTGTATGCACAATCGCCAAAGTTCAAGAGAGCATAAATACACATATAACGTATACATATATAATATATAAGAAATATACATAACTGTCTCTTTCTGCTGCCCAAAACCCTATGTATCGCGGCAACGAGACTTAGGCTTATTTAGAACCTAAGTAGAATGTTTAAGGTCAGATACAATCGAGCATTGGAAACGGCAACACTGCTGCCTCCAAAATAAAGAATACAAAACGAACTGGTGCATTTATTACAGAAGACTCAAGTTGTCTATTACGTACTCCGGCTCATAACCGTAACATTTGTCCTTATTGATCATATTATTGCACCATAAGGGCAATAAGCACCAAGGGGGAAAAGGTAAAGTCCTCCAACGTAATCATCATAAAAATCATATCAGTGTTCACCCTGGATCGACATTCCTCACGGAAGCGACGCTGGACCTGGAATTCACAGTTAGCAGCTACGCGGGATCACCTCAGCTACCTGCTACCACTTTTAAATAACTGGCGCCCAACGTCCTATCGCCCATCGAGTTCATAGGCAGTAACACAAAACATGTAAGTTTGCCAAGTGAATTCAAATAGGAAAACAAAAAAAAAAAACACACGAGAATAAGTTGCGAAAACAAATACATATGACAAAGCTGCCGCGAATTAATTATGTTGCTAATGATGATGATGATCATGATGGGGATATTATTGTTCTCTCATTGGGAGCGACAGCCTAGAACATCAGCATTGCCCTCATCAGAACTACTAGGATGGCTGCCACGACGACGTTGCTGCTCTCCCTGTTGTCCGGCTTCAGTTGGTGCATTGCCAGGACTCAGGCTGATGTTGCTGCTGCTGCTGCTACTACTACTGCTGCTGCTGAATAGATCGCGATTCCGTTCGCGTGGATTCTGTCCAGCAGTAGCGGATGTATTGCGCCTTGGTTCTATAAGCTGTCTTATGAAATAATGTATCTGGCTGATGTCAAAGTCGCCCACATCCAGAATGTTGCGTCTAAAGTTGCGTTGCAGCGTTTCCTTTAAAGCATCCATGCGCGGCACCTCAGCTTCTGGCTGACCACTGGGCGTCCAAATCTTGACATTGTGATCCAGTCCAGATGTGGCCAGCACTGGCATCCAGGGATGCTGCTCCAGACAGTTGACAACGCCCGCATGATCGCCTTTTACAAAGTTCATCACGGCCTCGGTGTTCTTGTCCCAAAAGAAAATGTTGCCACAATCACTGCCGCTGATGATGTACTCGGAGTGTGGGCCAAAGAAATTGACGCCCTTAATGGTGCGGTTATTGATGTGTCCTTCATAGTAGTGCAGAAATTCGCCATCCTTATAGTTGCGACTGTCGTAGAGATATATGCCCGCATCGCTGTAGGAGGCGAGTATCTCGCTGCCGCTGTGATTGTAAACAGCGCAGGTAATCTGCGTGATCTTGACATCTTTTAAGTCCTTGGGCGTCATTTCGTGCACAGGCTTGGAGTTCAGATTGCGTTTGTCATAGACGCGCAATTTGTCATCGGCCCGCTAACACAAAACTCCGGCATATACGGATGATGAGCAATGCTGAAGAGACGTACACGTCTATTGTCCTCGCTGGAGACAGGCAGACAGTTAACATAGCCAGGACAAAAATCAAAAAAATGGATTGTATGTTGAGACCGTCCAGCAAACTGTCGCTGTGCAGCAAAATAAAAATTTATAATGCCATCGTCGTCCCAACACTCACATATGCTATCCCCATTTGGGGTACCGCAGCGAGGACACACATAAAAAAGTGCAAACTCTGCAAAACAAAGCGCTACGGCGACTCACAGGTGCCAGCTGGTACGTTCGTAATTCTGTGCTGCACAGCGATCTCAGAATTCCAACACTTGCTGAACTGATCGGACGTCACTCCTCAAGGTACGCGGACAGGCTCTTAGCGCACCCAAATCAACTGGCTACTGACCTGGCACACAACAACAATAGGCGAAGGCTAAAAAGGCTTCACCCGTTGGACCACATACACTAATAACTAATAATCATAACAACTACTACTGTAAATAATGTAAATACCGGCTTCTAGCCAACAAATTAGGTTAAGGTTTAATTCTAAATGCGCTGTAGAGTCGTAAGACAAGGAGCTGCAATAACGATTTATTAAAAAAAAAAAAAAAAAAAAAAAACAGTTGCATACTTTTACCCAATAGAAAAACAAAAAATAATTGCATACTTTTACAAAAAATAAAAAATAAAAAAAAAAAAAAATAAAAAACCATTGCATACCCTCAATAAGAATAAAACCGTTGCATACCTTTAATGCAGGTTTTATTATAAATAAACAACCGATCCTAAAACAATTATATGCCAATGCGAAAAAGTTTTCATACAAGTATCGAGGTTGACAAATGAGCTGGAACACCTATAGGGAAATAAAGACCGAGTACAACAGTGACGATAGTATAGGCGAAGAACAAGTTGGTTGGTGCCCAGAATATCAGGTAGCTAACACAATGGCACTGTCGCAACAACAGTCCCAGATAAACTCATTAACTCAGGAGATACAAAGGTTGCAAGTGAAAACGCCTGCAGTCGTCTCTTACCAAAAGATAACTGTTGTCCCTGAGGTAAAATGTGACAAATTAAACTTTTATTCAATTGTGTTGTTAAGGTACTAAATTATGATTGTACAGATTCTACACTTAATAAATAAGTCCAAAGTAAAGTAAAATCAGTACCAGACTTCTCTGGTGCACAAGACCAATATGTTGCTTGGAGACAAGCAGCAATCGATGCGTATGAACTTTTTAAGCCCTTCAACGGTAGTAGCGAACACTACCAAGCAGTAGCCATTCTTTGGAACAAGGTCACAGGGCCTGCTGGAGCCTTACTTACCTCCTACAACACGGTGCTAAATTTTGACGCCATCCTGGCTAGACTAGATTGCACCTATGCCGACCGAACATCCTTACGCCTACTGAGGCAAAACCTAGACATGGTCAGACAGGGTGAAATGACACTTATGCAGTACTATGATGAGGTCGAAAAGAGACTAACTCTGGTAACTAATAAGATTGTTATGTCACACGAACAAGAAGGCGCTGATTTGCTTAACGCTGAAGTTAGAGCCGACGCCTTGCACTCCTTCATATCAGGCTTGAGGAAACAGCTCAGAGCTGTCCTATTCCCAGCGCAACCCAAAGACTTACCCTCTGCGCTAGCCCTCGCCATAGAAACAGAAGCCAGCATTGAGAGAAGCATGTTTGCAAACTCCTATGCTAAAGTTGTTGAGGAACGATCCCAAACAGCTGAAAACGGCAAGCACAAGCCATATGGCAAACAGAATAAAAACTACAAGGAAGACCACGGTCAAGATAGAAACCCTCATTACAAACTCAAGAAAAATGCTCCAAAGGAGCAACCTAATAAAGAAAGCCAAGAGCCAGCTCCACAACCGATGGAGGTAGATTCTTCTTCCAAGTTTAGGCAGCGCACGGAATACAACCAGAACCAACCAAATGAATCAAACGCTGCTAAGAGGAGGAATTCCTCAGAGCGACAAACAAGCCCGAGACGGCAACGTCTTAACAAAATTGTTCAAACGGATTTCGAAGAACAAAAGGTAGCATACGAGAAAGCTGCAAAGGCTGCTGTCGAAGAAATTGACAGCGAGGAAGAGTACTACCAAGCCGACTCTGTCCATTTTTTAGGGAACACTCCCGGTTACCGTTTATCGAACGACGGTTGGCTGGGAGAACATTAAAAATGCTAATCGATACTGGCGCGGCAAAAAACTATGTTAAGCCCGTAAAGGAGCTGAAAACCATATTGCCGGTCGCCAAACCCTTCTCGGTGAATTCGATTCACGAGTCCACTGAAATAAAGGAAAAATGCCTGATAAACATTTTTAATCACACTTCCCCCTTTTTTCTATTAGACACACTTAACTCGTTCGATGCCATCATTGGATTCGACTTGTTAACACAAGCCGGGGTACAGTTGAACCTTGCAAAGAGTCTACTAGAGTATCAGGGTATTTCTGAAGAAATTCAATACCAGAAGTGCACTGATGTAAATTTCACCGATGTAAACGACATCGTAGTTCCTGTCTCTATCAAAAAAGAGTTCAGGAACATGATACTTAAGAGGAAAAAGGCTTTTTCAACAACGGAAGAAGCACTCCCTTTTAACACCTCTGTCACCGCCACAATCCGTACGGTTGACAACGAGCCGATATATGCCAGAAATTACCCAAGTCTAATGGGCGTGTCTGACTTCATAAATAATGAGGTCAAGCAACTACTAAAAGACGGCATCATCAGACCATCAAGGTCGCCCTACAACAGCCCAACATGGGTTGTTGACAAAAAAGGCACAGACGCCTATGGCAACGCAAACAAAAGATTAGTCATCGACTTCAGGAAACTGAACAAGAAGACTATACCTGACCGTTACCCGATGCCCAGCATTCCCATGATTCTAGCGAACCTGGGAAACGCTAAATACTTCACTACCCTTGACCTAAAGTCAGGGTATCACCAAATATACCTTGCAGAACATGACCGCGAAAAAACAGCATTCTCTGTTTGCGGTGGCAAATATGAATTCTGCCGACTGCCATTTGGTCTTAAGAATGCGGGCAGCATCTTCCAAAGGGCAATCGATGATGTTCTAAGGGAACATATTGGGAAAATTTGTTACGTCTACGTAGACGATGTCATAGTTTTCTCAAAAAACGAAGTTGACCATGTTAGGCACATTGACACAGTACTCAAGTGCCTGATTGAAGCCAATATGAGGGTGAGCCAGGAGAAAACCAACTTTTTTAAAGAAAGCGTAGAGTATCTTGGTTTCATCGTAAGCAAAGACGGCACCAAATCCGACCCAAAGAAGGTCAAGGCCATTCAAGAGTACCCCGAACCCAAAAGTGTCTACAGTGTCAGATCTTTCCTGGGTCTGGCAAGCTATTACAGAGTCTTCATAAAAGACTTTGCAGCCATAGCTCGCGCAATAAGCGACATTCTCAAAGGAGAAAATGGGTCGGTGAGTAAGCATAGGTCAAAGAAAATAGCAGTCGAGTTCAACGAAACTCAGCGCAACGCGTTTCAACGCCTGCGCAACATTTTGGCGTCAGAGGACGTAATTTTGATGTACCCAGATTTCAAAAAACCCTTTGACCTAACCACTGATGCCTATCTGTCCTATCCCAAGAAGGCAGACTCATTACCATGATTTCTCGTACCCTAAAAAGTCCAGAACTGAACTACGCAACCAACGAAAGGGAGTTGCTAGCTATCGTGTGGGCCTTAGGTAAATTGCAAAACTACCTATACGGCTCCAGAGAAATTAACATTTTCACTGACCACCAGCCTCTCACCTTTGCAGTAGCAGACAAAAATACTAATGCAAAAATAAAAAGATGGAAAGCCTACATCGACCAATACAACGCCAACGTTTGCTACAAGCCTGGCAAAGAAAATTTTGTAGCAGATGCATTGTCGAGACAAAATCTCAATGGCCTACAAAATGAGCCTCAATCGGACGCTGCAACCGTTCACAGCGAAATTTCACTGACCTACACGGTCGAGGCCACGGACAAACCGTTAAACTGCTTCAGAAACCAGATCGTTCTGGAAGAAGCGCGTTTCCCATTGAAACGCATCATAGTTTTATTCCGCAACAAAACTCGCCACCTGATCAATTTTACTGCTAAGAGCAGCATTTTAGAAACCCTCAAGGAAGTTGTAAATACGGAGGTCGTGAAAGCGATCCATTGCAACCTTCCCACGTTAGCAAGTTTCCAACACGAATTGATTGCCCATTTTCCTTCTACAAAATTCCGGTTTTGTAAGAATCTCGTTCAAGACATAACGGGTAAAAGCGATCAGTTGGAAATAATAAATAGCGAGCACAACAGGGCGCACAGAGCAGCCCAAGAAAATGTCAAACAAATCTTGCGCGACTACTACTTTCCGAACATGAGCAAATTAGCTCAAGAGGTAGTCTCAAATTGCAAAGTTTGCACGCAAGCAAAGTATGACAGACATCCCAAGAAACAGCAGCTTGGCGAAACTCCGATCCCACAATACACCGGCGAAATGTTGCACATAGACATATTCTCAACCGACAAAAAACAATTTTTGACTTGCATCGACAAGTTTTCCAAATTCGCCTTAGTACAACCAATACCATCAAGAACAATTGTCGACATTAAAGGTCCCCTGTTGCAAATCGTGAATATGTTTCTTAACATTAGAACAATATATTGCGATAATGAACCTTCATTCAACTCAGAGACCATTACGTCCATGTTGAAAAACCAATATAACATCGATATTGTAAACGCTCCGCCTTTACACAGTTCATCAAATAGCCAAGTGGAGCGATTCCACAGTACTTTAGTTGAGATCGCTAGGTGCCTAAAGATTGACAAAAAAATCGAGGACACGATCGAACTAATACTGAGAGCAACAATAGAATACAATAAATCGCTACACTCGGTCATTTGCGAAAAACCAGTTGAAATTCTTCATGAGGGAACCGAAAAACGCAGAGAAGGCATTACCTCCAAACTGGCAAAAGCCCAACAAAACACCATAGAAAGGTGTAACGTAAATAGGCAAAACCGCGTATTTAAGGTAGGAGAGGAAGTATTCCTCAAAAACAACAAGAGGTTAGGGAACAAGCTAACTCCTCTCTGCACCAGACAGGAAATACAAGCAGACCTAGGAACGTCTGTCTTAATTAAGGGGAGGGTGGTCCACAAGGACAACCTAAAATAGTTTTACCTTATATTTAGTTAGGAAATAAGTTGCCCAAGACAAAGCACCACAATCTCACCGCTTAATCCAAATTACAGGTTCACCTTCATAGCGCTTACCATTCTTGCAATAGCAAATGCCCGAATCACCGACTTCTCGCATGCCAACTACATCCCGGTAATAGACGGTGAAGTATTGGTGTTCGAGCACCGTGACTATTTAAGACACACTACTAACCTTTCCGAACTCATTAACATAATAGAAGAAACAGAAAAATGGTCCGATTTGTTCCCACAATCACATATGCGCAAACTGCTTGATGTTGATTCTGACCATTTGAAAACACTACTGTCCGTACTCAAGATACACCATAGAATGGCTAGAAGTTTAGACTTCCTAGGCACAGCCCTGAAAGTAGTAGCAGGTACCCCAGATGCCTCTGATTTCTTAAAAATCAGGGTGACAGAAGCCCAATTAATCGAATCAAATTCCAGACAAATAGCCATAAATTCCGAGACACAGAAACAAATAAACAAACTAACTGATACCGTAAACCAGATAATAAAAGCTCAAAAAAATAAATTAACTGACACTCCACACTTGTATGAGACGCTTTTGGCTAGAAACAGAATGCTAACCATCGAAATTCAAAATTTAATTCTCACAATAACCTTGGCAAAATCTAGTATAGTAAACCCTACAATATTAAATCACGCAGATTTGAATTCACTTGTCAAACAGGACACTCCAATAGTTAGTTTAATAGAAGCCTCAAAGATTAGGGTCCTTCAGTCCGACGATATAATTCACATACTAATAGCCTTCCCAAGGGTCGAAGCCAGATGCAAAAAGATCACCATCTATCCCGTGTCTCACAATCACACCATATTACGTCTCGACGAGAACTCACTGGCCGGGTGCGAAAAAGATACCTTTGCAGTCACTGAGTGCGTCCAGACCACACACATCAGCTTTTGCGAGCGATCTCGACGCGAGTCCTGCGCGACGTTACTCTACGCGGGAAGCATGGCTCAATGCCATACTCAACCCAGTCACCTAAAAGAAATAATGCCCGTCGATCACGGCGTGATCATCATCAACGAGGCGACTGCCCGCGTCCGCACAGACGATAGCCCCGAAGTAATCGCAAAAGGAACGCACTTAATAACATTTAAACGAATAGCTATCGTCAACGGAACCGAGTTTATAAACGAGCGGAAAGCAATGAATAAAATTCCCGGCATCGTAAGGTCTCCACTTCTAAGGATCATCGGGCATGACTCGACTCTGAGTATCCCGCTACTACACCGAATGAGCAACGAAAACTTACGCTCCATCCAAGAAGTGAAGGAAGACATCGATAATGCTGGATCGCCCAAGTTATGGTTCACTGGCGGAGTAATACTGAATGTGGGCCTCATTGCCTCACTCATCCTTGTCCAAGCAATAAGGAAGAGACGAGCATCGATAAAAATCCAAGGTGTGATTGACAACTTTAACATGGTCGAGGACGGCCATAAACTTGAGGAGGGGGCAGTTAACACATCAATACTATAGCAAATAAGCAACAACACATGAATAATGCTGACATGCCAAATTGTGAGTTCAGTGCTCTGCACTGGCAACAATCATGCAGCGATCGCATGACACTTCTTTGCTGGTGTGCCGCGACGCTGACAATACTGAGTCGCCATGCCGACTGTGGTCCGATGGCGCGACGCATTGACTTTGCTAAGTAGAATTATATATGTTTTGCATTTGTCTTTAGCTTTAGTTCGCTTTTTAATAAAGAAGACACAAGTTGTCTATTACGTACTCCGGCTCATAACCGTAACATTTATCCTTATTGATCATATTATTGCACCACAAGGGCAATAACCACCAAAGGGGAAAAGGTAAAGTCCTCCAACGTAATCATCATAAAAATCATATCAGTGTTCACCCTGGATCGACATTCCTCACGGAAGCGACGCTGGGCCTGGAATTCACAGTTAGCAGCTACGCGGGATCACCTCAGCTACCTGCTACCACTTTTAAATAACTTGTATATATATATGTTTTTTGCTGCGCGTCTCTGCTTGCCACGTGCGTGTGATAATTGGCCAAACGTTTTGTTCAATAAATCGGGACTGACTTAACAGAATTTGATGAAACTTTCAGTATATGATTCTATTGAATTTTTTACATTTTATAAAAATACTAATTTATTCACATGGTTATATTTGCAACAGACTCACAATGGGTGTTTGATTTTTTAGTAACAAACTTGACCTGCGCGTGCTATCCACGGACCCAACAAAAAAAATTCAAGTCTCTAGCTTGTCTAGATGATTCAATCGACGCGTTCAAACATACGGACGGACGGACAGACGGACGGACGGACGGACGGACGGACGGACAGACAGACAGACAGACGGACAGGGCTAAATCGACTCAGCTCGTCGCCCTGATGAAGAATATGTATACTTTGTGGGGTCTGACACGCCTCCTTCTGCCTGTTACATACATTTAACAAAACCATTATACCCTGATTTCCCATTTTCAATGGGCTCAGGGTATAAAAAGTATGTTATTATGATCAATAATTTAGGAGCTAGACTAATTCTAGTTAACCTCAAAAATATGCTCATTTTTTGGTGTAAAGTGGACTCTATCTTCTGAGTCCACCCGAGTATACCGAAGCGGCTTATATACAGATATTTGTCAATGTTTTTTACACAATATTCAAAAATGATCGGCACCCCGAAGGCGCCCGTTTGGTTTTCTACAGTAAAAAACTAAAACAAAATCGGCATAAAATGTGCTTAAAAATGCACTAAAAAAGGTCAAATTGACGCGTAACTTCATGCAGTAGGTAGATTTGCCGGCGGCATTGAAGGGTTTGGGTTTTTTGGCATTTTGGTCGTTACAATTGCGGTTGTTGTCCCTTTTTGTTTCTACCTAATGCCAAATATTGTCAACAAACACTTGTTATTGAAAAAACTAAAATAAACAGATCAAAGCAATCCTGAGAATTTAAGTTTATTAGATATTTATTCCCCTTCTGTGAATGATTTTTTATTTTAATTTTTTTTTTTTAAGACTTTTAATGTTTTTATCGTTTCTTATCATCTTTAAGATTAATAATTAAAAAAAAATTTTTTCAACAAATGAAAAAAAAAACTTTTTTTTTTTTTTACTTTTTACTTTGGACTTATTTATTAAGTGTAGAATCTGTACAATCATAATTTAGTACCTTAACAACACAATTGAATAAAAGTTTAATTTGGACCAAACCTCGATTATAGTACGAGGAATTCAATGAAGGTTATATCACTGACTTTGAATCGTCTTGGCAAAACCTTGCCGTTTGAGTCTTCTTAGAGGTCTGGCAGGAAGGAGACCTCTGGCGAGTAGGCTGCGGTGTCTCAGCAATCTTTCGCTGTACCTGCTTGTATGTCTTCCAATTTGCTCTTCTATTGTAAGTAGTTTGAGGTCTCTATGGAGTGTAGTACCGCGTACATACCAAGGGCAGTTAGTTATTTGTCTTAGCACCCGATTCTGCAAAACCTGTATCCGTTTGTAGTTGGATTTGGCTGCAATCCCCCAGATCTACACTCCATAGAGCCATATCGGCAGAATACAGTGCACGTAGACAGCTCTTTTGCATCTCAGCGGCAACTTGCTCCTCTTATTGTTGAGCCATTTCAGTTGTTGCAGTCTGTGGCGACATTTTTTAACCGCAGTTTATAGATGCGGTCCAAATGTTAGGCGCTTGTCCAGTGTAATGCCAAGATATTTTGCCTGTGCTGGTTGCTGTAGTGTTACTCCCTCCAGTTGGATTGAAGGTGTATGCATTATAATTCTTTTTAGGGTGAAACATGGATTTATTGTTTTGGCCGGGTTGACTTTCAAATTCCACCGTTTGCACCAAGCTGCTAGAGTATCAAGATACCCTTGTATTCCAGTGCTCGCTTCAACGTGACTTTTAGAGTTGTAGATGACTGCGATATCATCTGCATATGTCGCAATAATGGCTTTAGAGGGATCATCCATATGTTGAGAGGTAGGGCTGGGTATATCTGCGGTATACAAGGAATACAGCAGGGGACCAAGAACACTGCCCTGCGGTACTCCTGCTCTCATAGAATAAGTGGACGAGTATGTATCCCTTACTTTGACCTTAAACTCACGGTTTTCCAAATAAGACCTTAATAGGCCATACGGTGCAGGTAGGAGGTTTTTTATTTTGCAGAGTAGCCCATCGTGCCACACCTTGTCGAACGCTTGCTGCATGTCAATGAAGACAGCGTTGGAGTACTCAAAGTCGTCAAAAGCCTGCAGGATGTGTTTCACCAATCTGTGAACCTGTTCCACAGTGCCATGTCCTTCTCGAAATCCGAATTGGTGGTCCGGCAAGATATTGCATTGTCTTGTGATGTCAGTTATCCGATTGGCAATGGTCCTTTCCCATAGTTTAGACAGACAGGGCAGAAGGCTAATTGGACGATAGGACTCTGGATCATATTCAGGTTTGCCCGGCTTATGAATCATTGTAATCGCAGCTAGTTTCCATTGCTTTGGAAAAACTTGGAGTCTAATTATAGCATTAAAAATTAAAACTATATAGAGGAGCGCTCTTTTAGGCAAGACCTTCAGTGTAGCATTACAAATCCTATCGATTCCAGGAGCTTTATTTTTCGGCAACAGTCGGATCGCTTCAGTCACTTCTTCAAATCGTATAGGCTTAATAGGCAGGGACATCTGCAGAGGACTCTGCAAACTTTCATGGGTCTCCCTGATCTGCTCTATCGTGGCAAACTCAAAGGAAGTAAAGTGAGCCTCTAAGTGAGATCCGAAGGCGTTAGCCTGTTCGCTTTCGCTTTTAGCAAGCTCGCCACTAGAACATCGGACTGGAACCTGTCTGAAAGGTTGTCGTTTGAGTGATTTTGTGCACTTCCATAGGGAGTAGTTTGCATCGATAGTGTAGTCCATGGAAGCTAGTTTTTGCTCGAAGAAATCACTTCTGAGTTAAAAGGATACGTAGCTGTTTTGCTGCACGGTTCCACAGAATTCGGTCCCAAGGATCCTGAGATCGAATTGCTCTTCTCCGAAGGCGCCTCTTTGCTCTAATAAGCTCTTTAGCTTCCCTCGTGAGAACTATGCCATAACTAATGGGGCGTGGGTCAGGATTAGAATGCGTTGCAGCAGCTGCACCTCTATATATGTTTTCTGAAAGAAAATCTACTGCGTTCTCGATGTCTTCTCCAGAGTCCAGATTCGAGTTTAATTGAAAAGCATCATCTAGGTGTTGTTTGAAGGCCATGATGTCAGTACGGTTGCTAATTAACCGGGAGCTTGATCTAATATAAGAACCATGGGTTTGCAAATTAACAACAAGTGCTAAATGGTCAGAATCTAAGTCCCAGAATTGACAGATATTAGCTTGAGAGTCCTGTATCCCATGGTATAATGCAAAATCAATGCAAGTGGGTGTATGACTGGATACATATGGGTATCTAGTTGGAGTTCCTGTTGCTAGAATCTTAGCTCCTCTGGCTGTAATGGCTTCGGCTAATTCTCTGCCCCTGGGTGAGCTATATGAATCTCCCCACAGCCAGTGTCTCGCATTCCAGTCACCACCAATTAGATACCTTTGGCCGCAAGAAGCTAGGATATTGCTGAAGTGTCTTTCCTCAATTATATTCCTTGGTGGACAATATATGGCGCAAAATTCCATGTTTCCCATTCCTGTGGCAACTTTTATTGAAGACAATTGTATGGTTGGAGTTTCAATAACCCTTTGTGGAAAATGGCGGAGAGAATTTCTCACGAATATCGCCGCCCCTCCCATGCCATAGTTGTGACTTGATGGCTTGTAAGCTGGATAAAAAGTATATCCGTATATTTTGACTATATCCCCTCTCTTAAGTCTGATCTCATTTAATAGGAGTATGTCGACGTTGTTGTTGTGCGCGAATAGCTCCACTTCTCTGGCTTTTCCTGCAATGCCATTGACATTCCAGATAAGAATCTTAAGGTTGGTCAATGTAAGTTGGGGCGTTGTTGTGTAGCTGGCGAGTTGTTTTAGCATGTTGGCCATTTCGTAGACCATTTTTTCGATCCGTTCTAGCCGCTCATTGTTTTTCTTGTTTTGTTGTTGTTGTTCTCGTTGCTGCTCCTGAAGCCACAAGAGAAATTGCTGCTGCTGCTGTAGTTGCAGTTATTGTTGCCATTTTAAAAATTGCTGTTGTTGTTGTTCCAGTAGGGACTGAACGTCCAGTGGATCTCGTTCCTGAAAAGTATTAACTCTAGGTTTAGACAACTGGGCTTGAGCTTGAATATTATGGATGCGACGCTGAGCAGGTGTGTTTCCATTTTTTGCTATTGAGGCGTATGATAATCCTCCGGCTGGGACTCTGGGAGTATTAGGGGTCTGTTGCGGTTGCTGTGGAGTTGGTTGATGTTGCTGTTGCTGCTTACGTTTTACTTGTTGCTGCCTTGCCACATTTTTATTTAGTAAAGAGCCCGTTATTCGTCGATGGTAATCCTGGTACCATTGGCATCCTTTGTAGCTTGCCATATGGTTTCCTCCACAGTGCAAACAGGTAGGTGATACATCTTGGGAACGTACACACTGCTTAGTAAAGTGGTCCTCTCCACATCGAGCACAGTTGGGATGACGACGGCAGTACTTGGCTGTGTGACCATATTCTTGGCATCGCTTGCATTGGGCGATTTCAGATGTTTTCCGCATCCTTTCTACTCTTACCTTTTGCCGGCAAAGTGTATTTACATCATATATGTCATTAATTTTTGCGCACGGTTTTATATTAATGAAGAATATATTTAGCTTTTCATCCCTGTTAGACCTTGATCTTGGGTTATGAACTTGCAGAGCATCAAAACCATATTTTTTAAAATCGGCAATTATTTCCTGGTTCAAAGTGCTATGGTGCAGTCCCCTTACCACTATTCTATACGGTTTCTCTTCCTTAAGCTGGTATGTGTGGAACTCAATACCAACGCTATCAAAATGGCTAACAATGACTCTGTAAGTGTCACTGTCTTTTGGAAATATTCTGGCAGTTTCTCCTTGATTAACTTTGATTGACACGTTGTCAAGGCTAGTGACTTCCTTGATTATTGCAAGAAGATCATTAAGATCAGTGATGCTTATAACTATTTGAGGTGGCTTTGCAGAAGCTATACGCTGGTTGTTGTTTATAGGAGCTTGTTGTTGTTGATTGTTGGCTGTATCATTAACATCAGGAGTGTAATGTTGATCAACTGCAGAGGCAGTACTAGGGTCTGCAATTGTATTTATTGAGCTTTCGACATGGCTTTCGCTGTTGACATCCATATCCATGTCTAGCAAGCTAAATCTGTTGCATATGCTTACCATGTTCGATGAAGCTGAGACCAAGGCAACTTCTCTGTGATGCCTCTTAAAGCTAGTAGTGGGAGATAATGGCTTCTTCCTCTTCATTTTTAATTTTTTTTGGGCTGCCGACAGGTTTGTAACAGCTTCGCTGAGCATTAGAGTGGCTACATGATTATCCATGCTTCCGCTAGGGATCGCACTGCTGATTGCTGCAGTTGGAGTAGTTGTTGTGGTTGTTGTGCTGAGATTTTGGGAGTCGCGATTGCTGTTGGTAAGTTCACCTCTAATCTCCAAAGGTGATTTTCCTGCTACTTGGCGCATTTTTTCGTAATCAATCGGCTTATTACTAAGCTGAGAGTTAGAAAAAACCATGTTACTCATTTTTATTATTTTGCAGAAATTGTTCAAGATTATTTGTTAGTCTGATTTTATTGCCCCTCTTGTGCGACTGCGCGCAGGGTGAGGGGTAATGTTTTGCCCAGATGGGCAACACGAGCAATCTTGTCTCACTTCACTTGTGTTTTGTTGTTTTTTTTTGTTTATTTTTTTATTTTTTTTTATGGGTGCCGGCACTGCACGCGACAGCGCCCACTTTATCACTTGTGCAGATTGCAAGTAGAGAAATAGCTCAAAACATTGTTTGTCTATCCGCGACACAACTCATCAAATCTTCGCGACTGTCTCATAAAATTGTAATTTTATTTATATATATTTTTTAAATTGAATTATCTTGCTTGGATCAAACAACGCAAAATGAGCAAAGGCTCCACTGTGCGACGAGACACGACCAGGTCAACAGCATCGGACGATGGCAAACAAGGTGGAGCAGATCGACTAAGGGGCGTTGGACTCACACGCTCATTCCGGAGCTGGAACCGTGGGTCAACCGCAAGCATGACGAGATCAATTTCTATCTCTCGCACATTCTCTCTGGTCATGGATGCTTCAGGAGGTATCTGAAGCGGTTTGGCCATGAGGAAACTGAGGAATGTTCCTGGTGTGGTCAAGGTCTGGTGGAAAACGCCAAGTACGTCGTGTTTGAGTGTGGGCGTTTCCACGAGGAAAGGAGGCGTCTGGAGGAAGCTATAGGCCGCTCCATTGGGGTGGATAATCGCATAAGCACCATGCTCGAGTAGGAGGCAGCTTGGAATCTAATAAGCTCCTTCTCGGCAACAATCATGGTGGAGCTCCGCAGATTGGAGCGAGTCAGAAGAAGGGCTGCCCCCGTTTAAGGTAGTGCAAAGCGCCTGCGAAGCAATGCTCTTCGGCAGTCCCGCAGACAACGTATGTTTGTAGGGGGGCGTCGGAAACAAGCAAAGAACACTTTCTTTGTGGGTTGGTTGTAATAATATAAAACACTCTTCTTTGGTGGTTGGAAGAATTTGCCGTTTATTCAGATTATCGGGGTTTCTTGCACCGTCAACGAAAATAGGAAAAGAGTTAGTATAGAAAAGGAAGTGAGGAGGAAATTTCAAAGAAGGCGCCAGAGAACCAGCAGGAGAGCTGGATTCACTCATGTTATTAACAGCGCTGTTAATAACATAGCATGGGGATGTGGAGGGATGAGCAGTTCTGTTTAATGGAATGTGACATAAACATACTCCCCCCCTTGCAAGGATTGCAAGACCTGGGCTGGGTCTATGAGCAGGCGCCCGAGAGGACCCATTCGAACACGGTGTTTTTTAGGCCATTGGAAGGCCGTCGGTGCTGGGAACGATCCCCGGCAGGATTACCTGAGGATACACGTTAGCCCCCAGCACAATTGACACCGATCCGGGGCGTGACCAGGTACTGTCGGTGAGCTTCCGCTCGATGGCCCGGATTGGCATCCGAACGTTTAGCTGGGGGACCAACGTGACGAACTCGAAGCGAGAGGTCTTCGACCGAATGAGACTCGTGCAAACTTGCCCTGGACCAACGCTTATGACGAAAAGACCCAATGTCTTTGCCAAGGAAGCGTTGATCCGACTGTTGAGACTACACGGGTCAATCAGCGCCTTGACTTCGAAGTTCTTGGTCGTCGTTTTGAGCACGATGACCGCCGTAGGGAGAATGCTGACCATTTTGTGCTGCATCAGCGTCGTCAGCGGAGGAGTGGTCGCCTGTGTAGGATCTGGAGTGGGGCGACACGTAGGGCCTCGTCGCTTACGACGCGATCCCGGGAGATGCAGGAGCGTGTGGTGGTTCTGGCCACACGTCTTGCAGCCTTCGTTGCTGCGGGAGGATTGCCTAGAATGCTGGTGTGCCAAGCAGTTCGCGCAGTATCGGTTGGCTAGAACCGCGCGCAACCGCTTTTTCGCGGGAAGCCCTAGAAAACGACGGCATTTGCGCAGAGCGTAAATATCTCTACACACGTGACACCGCAATGAACCAACGCCGGATGGCTGGCTGGCTTGAGGGGATGACATCACAAACTAGAAAGAAGAGAAACGTGTGGGGCAATGAATAGATGGCTTGTCAAGCATGGAAGCTAGTTGGAGAGAGTTTTGTTTTTATGGAGAGGGGTAGATGTCGCGAGGTTGTCCATTTTTTAAGCAAATTCAAACTCTGCTGATTCCCTCAAAAGGAAAAATTTAACAACGTGAGAGCTGTGGAGGTCAACGTACCCGGCGAATCGAGCAGGTCTCCCTTTTCCCGCGTGGATATCTGTTTTCCCCTGAGGTGAGTTGCTAAGTATCAGCAAAGACAGCAACCCAGCTGCTGGAGTGGAAAATAGTAGTGCATACTTTTGGGCTCACTGCTCATCTAATCTGAGTTTGAGATTCCAGGTCTACAAGCTTAATTGAAGCTTCAAGACCAACTTAACAACTAAATAGGTTCTGATTTGCCCACTACAGGCTCATCGCCTTGTTAGTTGGAGCAAAATGGAGGGAAATCTGCAGGACGAACTGCAGGCTTTTGTGCACCGTTCTGCTTTGCCGCGATCACCGCAGCAACAACAGGTGGCGCAGCAGCAACCTAATGTTTCGGACGTAAATCAGTCCACAAAAGTTGTGTGCCAAGTACAAAAATCGTTGAAGAGCACGATTGAAGAGATAAAAGCTGCCCTTCATGGCCTATCGGCTCTATTTGGTGACCAGCGGCATATAAATGCCCTAATGAGAAAGGAACTCGCTACAGAAGGAACTCGATAGACGAAGACGAACAGCAGTGGTTAAGGGGCGCAAACCACTGCAAAAACGCAGCAGGCCGGATGCAATAGCCATTTCTGGAGTAGGCGGGTGCAGCTATGCGGACATGCTCCGCGTAGTAAAAAGCGACCCTAATTTAAAACACCTGAGCGGTGACGTTCAGGGAATCAGAAAGACTGCAAAGGGGGACTTACTACTGCAACTGAGTAGGTAGTCTGAGCATAGCGCAGAGGTAGTCCACGAAGCTGTCGGAAAGCCCTAAACGCTGTTTCAAATGCCTGGACTACGGCCATATTGCAGCCAACTGCGAAAGCAACTGCGATTTAAAAGGAACCTGTTTCAGGTGCGGTGAACCAGGTCCCAGCGCAAAGTGGAGCACAGTGCTTGAGGAGCTCGCTGATGATGTAAGCGGCCGAGCCAGATACGGGTTGATAATCGACATCAGCTTTGTTAGTTCGTCCCTTTTTCGGGACACAATGTGGAAATTGTGCGACAGCTATACGGGCAGTGATCACTCCGCACTGCTGTTCACAATCGGTGAGTAACCAGTCAGGGCGCCCACTTTGTTTAGGGAGGCCTATCGGCTGGATACTTTTGATCACTCAGCCTTGTCTGAGGCCATCCAGTCGTTAAGAACGTCCGGGAATGGTGAGGCCAGAGCTTGCCAAATGGTAGCCCAAATACAGAGTGCCTGCAACAGTAGCATGCAACGGCGCAAGCAGTTCATGTGACTGCAAGCGCCTGTGTATTGGTGGAATGAGGAAATAGCTGAATTTCGACGTATATGCATACGGGCGAGAAGACGCTATCAACGGGCCCGCGGTTGTGAATCAGACCTAGGAAGGCAGTTAGCTTACTAGGTGGAAAGGAAACAGCTTAAGAAGGCCATCCAGACAAGTAAACGAGAATACTCTCTGGACTTATGCGACTCCGCTGAATTTGACCCTTGGGACCGGGCATATAGAATAGTGGTGAAACGGCTATATGCCAACAAACAGGTGCAGCCCACGGATCGGCTGGAGCTTAAGTCTATTGTGGAAATGCTCTTTCCTGAACGTCTAAGCTTCATTCATGGTCCGGGCCCAGTGCCAGCTAATCATGACCCGATTGGCTCGCACCCTGCTCTAGTTAGGGACAACGAGATTTTAGAACTAGCTAGAAGCCTTAGATCAAACTCTGCCCCTGGCCCGGATGGAATCCCAAACCGTGCGCTGAAGCTAGCCCTCGCTTTGCAACCAGGAAAATTCAGCGAGCTATATAAGTCCAGAAGACGTTCCCTGCAATATGGAAGACCCAGAACTTGGTATTGTTACCCAAGGTTGGCAAACCCCCGGAGGAGCCTTCATCGTATAGACCAATTTGTCTCTTGGACACCATGGGAAAGGTCTTTGATAAGGTAATTGGCTCTAGACTGGAGGCAGTAATCGACAGCACCGGTGACCTGTCGACACACCAATTTGGCTTTCAGAAGGTGCAGTCAACAATAGATGCTCTAAGGAAAGTTGTTGACCTCGCAGCTTCTGCCATCGAGCGAAGCAGTACTGCATAATAGCGACCCTGGATGTTAAAAATGCATTCAACACTGCTAGCTGGGATATGATACTAGATGCACAAACACAATAAATATCCCTATATATCTAAAGGAGACTGTGAGAAGCTACTTCAGAGAAAGAACACTAGTATACAACACGAGTGAGGGTATCCAAAATCATACAGTGTCAGCTGGAGTCCCCCAAGCATCTGTGTTGGGGCCACTCCTATGGAATGCTGTGTACAACGGAGTACTACGCTTGGAGCTTCCAGCAGGTACGCACACCATTGGCTTCGCTGATGATGTGCTGTCTTCGCCATAGGAAAGGAGCTTAAGAATATAAAGGATATGTGCAGTGCAAGTATCAGTTGCATCCGAGGTTCGCTGGCAAGAGCTGGACTCCAGCTAGCGACACACAATACTGAGGCCGTTTTAGTCAGCAGCCGCAAGACAGTCGAAACGGCCCACTTAAGGATTGGAAGCGTCACCATTGCGTCAAAGAGGGCTATAAAATATAGGAATAGGAATTTGCGCCATATACAGACTGAGTGCAATCCGAGTGAGCTGCGCCTTCAGAACCTTCTCTGATGACGCGGCGCTCGTCACAGCCGGCATGCCGAAGCTGTGGAGCGGAGCACAAACGAGCTTGTACGACGAGACACGGCCAGGTCAAACAGCATCGGACGATGGCAAACAAGGTGGAGCAAATCGACTAAGGGGCGTTGGACTCACACGCTCATTCCGGAGCTGGAACCGTGGGTCAACCTCAAGCATGGCGAGATCAATTTCAATCTCTCGCAAATCCTCTCTGGTCATGGATGCTTCAGGAGCTATCTGAAGCGGTTTGGCCATGAGGAAACTGAGGAATGTTCCTGGTGTGGTCAAGGTCTGGTGGAAAGCGCTAAGCAAGTCCTGTTTGAGTGTGGGCGTTTCCACGAGGAAAGGAGGCGTCTGGAAGAAGCAATAGGCCGCCCCATCGGGGTGGAAAACCTAACAAGGATAATGCTCGAGTCGGAGGTAGCTTGGAACCTTATAAGCTCCTTCGCGGCTACAATCATGCTGGAGCTCCGCAGAGTGGAGCGTATAAGAAGAAGTGCTGCCCCAGCTTAAGGTAGTGCTAACCGTTTGCGAAGCAATGCTCTCCGGCAGTCCCGCAAGAAACGTGCGCTACCCTAAACCTTAGATCTTACTATACATAAGCTAATAATTAAAAATTATAAGATTAAGAATTAATTTAATAGTAGCAAATAAATCGAATATAAAAAAAAACACATACACATACTCATACACATACACATACACATACACATACACATACACATACACATACACATACACATACACATACACATACACATACAGGAGAGAGAGTCGTGTTTTCATGGTGAACGGACGTTGTTGCGAAGTGATCCATTTCAATATCAAATATAGACTGTTGATTCGCTAAAAAGGAGCAGAAATTAAAAAACCTGCAAGCTGTGGGTGCTACGTACCCAGCAAATTGAGCGGTGGTCAATTCGGCAATCGGCGACTTACTGTGCGGCAAGGCGCGGAGTGCTCCAGATACGGTGGGTGGTCAGCGGTCCAGGGGTAGGGTTCGGTAGCGTCAGTTCCTTCATTTTCGCGCGTGGAAATCTTTTTTCCCCTTCTAATTTGTTAGGCGTCACGCTCAGAAAGTTAGTCAGCTTTAGGTGGATTCACTCTAACAGCTGTTAGTAGTGCTGGAAACCGCAGCGGACAATCAGCTGCTCATCTGGCGAGTTGCTAAGTCTTTGCAAAGACAGCAACCTAGCTGCTGGAGAAAATAGTAGTGTAAATTTTTGGGCTCACTACTCATATAAGTTGAGTTTGAGTTTCCAGGTGTAACGCCCTCTACTTGGACATCCGTGAGGCGTTCGATCGAGTATGGCACGCCGGTATCCTATTGAAAATCAAACGGACTCTCCCTGCGCCTTATTTTGGACTGCTCAGGTCGTACCTCGAGGGAAGGCGATTCGCTGTACGCTTCCATACAGCGCTATCCACTCAGCATAATGTGGCAGCTGGAGTACCGCAGGGTAGTGTCCTTGGCCCTCTGCTGTACTGCCTGTACAGCCACGATATGCCGCAGCCTGATAATAGCCTGTATGGATCATCAATGCTGGCCACCTTCGCAGATGACGTATGCATCACCTACAGGTCCCGATGCGAGCACGATGCAGCTGATGGCATCCAAGATTATGCCACAAAATTTGCGGATTGGGCAAGGCGCTGGAACATTGCCATCAACAGCAGCAAATCGTCCAATGTATGCTATACGCTGAAACGGGGAACGCCACCAGCCGTGCTCCTGGAGGGAGCTCCAGTACCACAAGCGAATGATGCCAAATATCTAGGAGTGATACTGGATCGCAGACTCACCTTCTCCAAGCAAGTAACGGCCATTACAATGCGCTTACGTGCGGCCGTGAAAAAGCATTATTGGCTCCTCTGCTCGCGTAGCAAATTGTCTCTGTCAAATAAGATGACAATTTATAAACAGGTTATTGCGCCAGTGTGGAAGTATGGATGTCAAATCTGGTGCTTGGCTTGTGACAGCCAAATCCGCAGAGTCCAGGTTGCCCAGAACAAAACCATGAGACTGATTACCGGCTGCGAATGGTATGTTAGAAACACCACGTTGCATCGAGTTCTGAAACTGGCCACAGTCTTTGACCAAATCAACCAGCACTCGAGTCGGTACAACGAGATATTGGAGCGGCACAGAAACCAGCTAGCAAACATTTTCACTACACAGCGAACTCCAAGGAGACTGAACCGAAGGCAACCCAGAGACTAGATTCTCACGTTGACACACAGCAGCCATTACTGAATTATTATTTTATTAAGTGTCTTGTAAATATATGTAAATATTATTAATGTTAAAGCTAACGCAAGTTAGCCGGCGCGCCCATATGGGCAGAATTAATAGATACCAAGCTCACAAAGGGGTTACTGATTACCCCGTATGGCTTAATAAATATTATTTAAAAAAAAAAAAAAAAAAAAAGTTTCCAGGTCTTCAAGCTTAATTGAAGCTTCAAGACCTACATAGTAACTAAAAAGATTCTGTTTTGCCCACTGCAGGCTCCTCGCCTTGTTAGTTGGTGCATACAAACAAAAATGGAGACAAACATGCAGGACGAAGTGCAGGCTTTTGCGCGCCGTTCTGCTCTGCCGCGGCAACAACAGATGGCGCCACAGCAGCTGAATGCTTCGAACGCAAACGAGTCACTACGAGCTGTGGGTAAACCACAAACCCTGAAAAAGACCGTGAAGGCCGTGAAGTCATTCAACGGGTTTGAATGAAAAGGCCGTGAAGTCATTCAACGGGTTTGCTCGCGCGCGATATGGCGCTCTATGGCTATATAGCTGCTACCTGGCCCCCAGCATGCACCTTGGCGAGTTCACAACAGTGCTTGAGGAGCTCGCCGATGATGCAAGGGGCCGGAAGGCCATTATAGCCGGGGATTTCAACGCATGGGCGTTGGAATGGGGCAGCCATAGCACGAATGCCAGGGGCCGTATCCTTTTGGAGATCTTCGCGACGCTGGATGTGGCTCTGTTCAATTCTGGGCATGAGTACACCTTCAGCCGAGCCGGATTCGGGTCGATTATCGACATCAATTTTGTTAGTTCGTCCCTTCTTCGTATAGACCAATTTGTCTCTTGGACACCATGGGAAAGGTCTTTGATAAGGTAATTGGCTCTAGACTGGAGGCAGTAATCGACAGCACCGGTGACCTGTCGACACACCAATTTGGCTTTCAGAAGGTGCAGTCAACAATAGATGCTCTAAGGAAAGTTGTTGACCTCGCAGCTTCTGCCATCGAGCGAAGCAGTACTGCATAATAGCGACCCTGGATGTTAAAAATGCATTCAACACTGCTAGCTGGGATATGATACTAGATGCACAAACACAATAAATATCCCTATATATCTAAAGGAGACTGTGAGAAGCTACTTCAGAGAAAGAACACTAGTATACAACACGAGTGAGGGTATCCAAACTCATACAGTGTCAGCTGGAGTCCCCCAAGCATCTGTGTTGGGGCCACTCCTATGGAATGCTGTGTACAACGGAGTACTACGCTTGGAGCTTCCAGCAGGTACGCACACCATTGGCTTCGCTGATGATGTGCTGTCTTCGCCATAGGAAAGGAGCTTAAGAATATAAAGGATATGTGCAGTGCAAGTATCAGTTGCATCCGAGGTTCGCTGGCAAGAGCTGGACTCCAGCTAGCGACACACAATACTGAGGCCGTTTTAGTCAGCAGCCGCAAGACAGTCGAAACGGCCCACTTAAGGATTGGAAGCGTCACCATTGCGTCAAAGAGGGCTATAAAATATAGGAATAGGAATTTGCGCCATATACAGACTGAGTGCAATCCGAGTGAGCTGCGCCTTCAGAACCTTCTCTGATGACGCGGCGCTCGTCACAGCCGGCATGCCGAAGCTGTGGAGCGGAGCACAAACGAGCTTGTACGACGAGACACGGCCAGGTCAAACAGCATCGGACGATGGCAAACAAGGTGGAGCAAATCGACTAAGGGGCGTTGGACTCACACGCTCATTCCGGAGCTGGAACCGTGGGTCAACCTCAAGCATGGCGAGATCAATTTCAATCTCTCGCAAATCCTCTCTGGTCATGGATGCTTCAGGAGCTATCTGAAGCGGTTTGGCCATGAGGAAACTGAGGAATGTTCCTGGTGTGGTCAAGGTCTGGTGGAAAGCGCTAAGCAAGTCCTGTTTGAGTGTGGGCGTTTCCACGAGGAAAGGAGGCGTCTGGAAGAAGCAATAGGCCGCCCCATCGGGGTGGAAAACCTAACAAGGATAATGCTCGAGTCGGAGGTAGCTTGGAACCTTATAAGCTCCTTCGCGGCTACAATCATGCTGGAGCTCCGCAGAGTGGAGCGTATAAGAAGAAGTGCTGCCCCAGCTTAAGGTAGTGCTAACCGTTTGCGAAGCAATGCTCTCCGGCAGTCCCGCAAGAAACGTGCGCTACCCTAAACCTTAGATCTTACTATACATAAGCTAATAATTAAAAATTATAAGATTAAGAATTAATTTAATAGTAGCAAATAAATCGAATATAAAAAAAAACACATACACATACTCATACACATACACATACACATACACATACACATACACATACACATACACATACACATACACATACACATACACATACACATACAGGAGAGAGAGTCGTGTTTTCATGGTGAACGGACGTTGTTGCGAAGTGATCCATTTCAATATCAAATATAGACTGTTGATTCGCTAAAAAGGAGCAGAAATTAAAAAACCTGCAAGCTGTGGGTGCTACGTACCCAGCAAATTGAGCGGTGGTCAATTCGGCAATCGGCGACTTACTGTGCGGCAAGGCGCGGAGTGCTCCAGATACGGTGGGTGGTCAGCGGTCCAGGGGTAGGGTTCGGTAGCGTCAGTTCCTTCATTTTCGCGCGTGGAAATCTTTTTTCCCCTTCTAATTTGTTAGGCGTCACGCTCAGAAAGTTAGTCAGCTTTAGGTGGATTCACTCTAACAGCTGTTAGTAGTGCTGGAAACCGCAGCGGACAATCAGCTGCTCATCTGGCGAGTTGCTAAGTCTTTGCAAAGACAGCAACCTAGCTGCTGGAGAAAATAGTAGTGTAAATTTTTGGGCTCACTACTCATATAAGTTGAGTTTGAGTTTCCAGGTGTAACGCCCTCTACTTGGACATCCGTGAGGCGTTCGATCGAGTATGGCACGCCGGTATCCTATTGAAAATCAAACGGACTCTCCCTGCGCCTTATTTTGGACTGCTCAGGTCGTACCTCGAGGGAAGGCGATTCGCTGTACGCTTCCATACAGCGCTATCCACTCAGCATAATGTGGCAGCTGGAGTACCGCAGGGTAGTGTCCTTGGCCCTCTGCTGTACTGCCTGTACAGCCACGATATGCCGCAGCCTGATAATAGCCTGTATGGATCATCAATGCTGGCCACCTTCGCAGATGACGTATGCATCACCTACAGGTCCCGATGCGAGCACGATGCAGCTGATGGCATCCAAGATTATGCCACAAAATTTGCGGATTGGGCAAGGCGCTGGAACATTGCCATCAACAGCAGCAAATCGTCCAATGTATGCTATACGCTGAAACGGGGAACGCCACCAGCCGTGCTCCTGGAGGGAGCTCCAGTACCACAAGCGAATGATGCCAAATATCTAGGAGTGATACTGGATCGCAGACTCACCTTCTCCAAGCAAGTAACGGCCATTACAATGCGCTTACGTGCGGCCGTGAAAAAGCATTATTGGCTCCTCTGCTCGCGTAGCAAATTGTCTCTGTCAAATAAGATGACAATTTATAAACAGGTTATTGCGCCAGTGTGGAAGTATGGATGTCAAATCTGGTGCTTGGCTTGTGACAGCCAAATCCGCAGAGTCCAGGTTGCCCAGAACAAAACCATGAGACTGATTACCGGCTGCGAATGGTATGTTAGAAACACCACGTTGCATCGAGTTCTGAAACTGGCCACAGTCTTTGACCAAATCAACCAGCACTCGAGTCGGTACAACGAGATATTGGAGCGGCACAGAAACCAGCTAGCAAACATTTTCACTACACAGCGAACTCCAAGGAGACTGAACCGAAGGCAACCCAGAGACTAGATTCTCACGTTGACACACAGCAGCCATTACTGAATTATTATTTTATTAAGTGTCTTGTAAATATATGTAAATATTATTAATGTTAAAGCTAACGCAAGTTAGCCGGCGCGCCCATATGGGCAGAATTAATAGATACCAAGCTCACAAAGGGGTTACTGATTACCCCGTATGGCTTAATAAATATTATTTAAAAAAAAAAAAAAAAAAGTTTCCAGGTCTTCAAGCTTAATTGAAGCTTCAAGACCTACATAGTAACTAAAAAGATTCTGTTTTGCCCACTGCAGGCTCCTCGCCTTGTTAGTTGGTGCATACAAACAAAAATGGAGACAAACATGCAGGACGAAGTGCAGGCTTTTGCGCGCCGTTCTGCTCTGCCGCGGCAACAACAGATGGCGCCACAGCAGCTGAATGCTTCGAACGCAAACGAGTCACTACGAGCTGTGGGTAAACCACAAACCCTGAAAAAGACCGTGAAGGCCGTGAAGTCATTCAACGGGTTTGAATGAAAAGGCCGTGAAGTCATTCAACGGGTTTGCTCGCGCGCGATATGGCGCTCTATGGCTATATAGCTGCTACCTGGCCCCCAGCATGCACCTTGGCGAGTTCACAACAGTGCTTGAGGAGCTCGCCGATGATGCAAGGGGCCGGAAGGCCATTATAGCCGGGGATTTCAACGCATGGGCGTTGGAATGGGGCAGCCATAGCACGAATGCCAGGGGCCGTATCCTTTTGGAGATCTTCGCGACGCTGGATGTGGCTCTGTTCAATTCTGGGCATGAGTACACCTTCAGCCGAGCCGGATTCGGGTCGATTATCGACATCAATTTTGTTAGTTCGTCCCTTTTCCGGGGCGCAAAGTGGAAATTGTGCGACAGCTATACGAGCAGTGATCACTCCGCACTGCTGTTCACAATAGGAGAGCTACCAGACAGGGCGCCAACTTTGTGGAGGGAGGCCTATCGACTGGATACTTTTGATCACTCAGCCTTGTCTGAGGCCATCCAGTCGTTAAGCACATCCGGCAATGCTGAGTTCAGAGCTTGCCAAATGGTAGCCCAAATACAGAGTGCCTGCAACAGCAGCATGCAACGGCGCAAGCAGTTCATGAGCCAGCAAGCGCCTGTGTATTGGTGGAATGAGCAAATAGCAGACTTTCGACGTACATGTATACGGGCGAGAAGACGATATCAAAGGGCCCGCGGTAGACCATCAGATTTAGAAAGGCAGTTAGCTTATCAGGTAGCAAGAAGAGAGCTTAAGAAGGACATCCAGACAAGTAAACGTGAATACTTTCTGGACTTATGCGACTCCGCTGAATTTGACCCTTGGGGCCAGGCATATAGAACAGTTGTAAAACGGCTATATGCCAAAAACAGATTCAGCCTACGGATCGTTTGGAACTAAAATCGATTGTGGAAACGCTCTTTCCTGAACGTCTAAGCTTCATTCATGGACCTCGCCTACTGCCGGCTAGCCATGACCCGATTGGCTCGCACCCTGTTTTAGCAACAAACGATGAGATTTTAGAAGCAGCTAGAAGTCTTAGAACGAACTCTGCCCTTGGTCCGGATGGTATCCCAAACCGTGCGCTGAAGCCCTCGCTTTGCAGCCAGGAAAGTTCACTGAGCTGTACAACGCGTGTCTAGCCCAGGAGACGTTCCCGGCAATATGAAAGACTCAGAACCTAGTATTGCTACCCAAGACTGGCAAACCCCCGGAAGAGCCATCGTCGTATAGACCAATTTGTCTCTTAGACACCATGGGAAAGGTGTTTGAGAAGCTAATTGGCTCTAGACTGGAGGCAGCAATCGACAGCACCGGTGGCCTGTTGACACACCAATTTGGCTTCCAGAAGGTGCGGTCAACAATAAATGCTCTAAGGAAAGTTGTTGACCTCGCAACTTCTGCCATCCAAGGCACTAGATGGAAGCATGGAGCGAAGCAGTACTGCATAATAGCGAACCTGGATGTTAAAAATGCATTCAACACTGCTAGCTGGGATATGATACTAGATGCACTAGCACAACATAATATCCCTAAATATCTTAAAGAGATAGTTAAGAGCTACTTCAGAGGAAGAACACTGATATACAACACGAGTGAGGGTATCCAAACTCATACAGTGTCAGCTGGAGTCCCCCAAGGATCTATGTTGGGGCCTCTCCTATGGAATGCTATGTACGATGGAGTACTGCGTTTGGAGCTTCCAGCAGGAATGCACACCATTGGCTTCGCTGATTATGTAGCCGTCGTTGCCATAGGAAAGGAGCTCAAAGATACAGAGCATATGTGCAGTGCAAGTATCAGCTGCATCCAAGGCTGGTTGGGAAGAGTTGGACTCGAGCTAACGGCACACAAGACTGAGGTCGTTTTAGTCAGCAGCCGCAAGACGGTCGAAACGGCCCATATAAGGATTGGAAGCGTCACCATCGAGTCAAAGAGGGCTATAAGATATCTAGGCGTCATGCTAGGTACAAGATTGTCTTTCCGCGAGCACCTGGAATACGTGCATAAAAAAGCAGCTGATTCGTGTAGAGCCCTCTCCCGAATCATGCTGAACACGCGGGGCCCTAAGCAACAAAGACGATTCCTTTTGATGAGTGTTGCCAGGTCCGTCATCCTCTATGCCGCACCAATCTGGGCAAGAGCGATGGCGTCTCCTAGCTACAGCCGAGGAATTTGCGCCACATACAGAATGAGCGCACTTCGAGTGAGCTGCACCTGAAGGTTCTGAAGAACCGTATCTGATGACGCGCCGCTCATCATAGCCGACATGACGCCACTAGAGGACTTGGTCGCCGAAGCTGTGGAGCGGAGCACAAACGAGTTTGTGCGACGAGACATGGCCAGGTCAAACAGCATCGGACGATGGCAAACAAGGTGGAGCAAATCGACTAAGGGGCGTTGGACTCACACGCTCATTCCGGAGCTGGAACCGTGGGTCAACCTCAAGTATGGCGAGATCAATTTCAATCTCTCGCAAATCCTCTCTGGTCATGGATGCTTCAGGAGTTATCTGAAGAGGTATGGCCATGAGGAAACTGAGGAATGTTCCTGGTGTGGTCAAGGTCTAGTGGAAAACGCCAAGCACGTCGTGTTTGAGTGTGGGCGTTTCCACGAGGAAAGGCGGTGTCTGGAAGAAGCAATAGGCCGCCCCATCGGGGTGGAAAACCTAACAAGGACAATGCTCGAGTCGGAGGTAGCTTGGAACCTTATAAGCTCCTTCGCGGCTACAATCATGCTGGAGCTCCGCAGAGTGGAGCGAATAAGAAGAAGGGCTGCCCCAGCTTAAGGTAGTGCAAAGCGCGTGCGAAGCAATGCTCTCCGGCAGTCCCGCAAGAAACGTGCGCTACCCTAAACCTTAGAAGCTTAGATTCTATTATACTTAAGTTAATTATTATAATTATAAGATTAAAAATTAATATAATAGTAGGAAATAAATCGAATATAAAAAAAACACATACACATACACATACAGTTTGAGTTTTGTTTTCATGGAAAGCAGTCGAAGTCGCGACGTGATCCATTGCAAAATCCAATTTAGGCTCTATAGATTCCCTGAAAAGGAACCAAAATTGAACAACGTGCAAGCTGTGAAACATGCTACGTACAATAGAATAGAGCGGCAGTAAATTCGGCAATCGGTGAATTATTGTGCGGCAAAGCGCGGAGTTCTCCAGTGACGGTGGGTGGTCAGGGGTCCAGGGGTTCGGCTCAGTAGCGTCAGTCCCTTCATATATCACATATACATATACATATACATATACATATACATATACATATACATATACATATACATATACATATACATATACATATACATATACATATACATATACATATACATATACATATACATATACATATACATATACATATACATATACATATACATATACATATACATATACATATACATATACATATACATATACATATACATATACATATACATATACATATACATATACATATACATATACATATACATATACATATACATATACATATACATATACATATACATATACATATACATATACATATACATATACATATACATATACATATACATATACATATACATATACATATACATATACATATACATATACATATACATATACATATACATATACATATACATATACATATACATATACATATACATATACATATACATATACATATACATATACATATACATATACATATACATATACATATACATATACATATACATATACATATACATATACATATACATATACATATACATATACATATACATATACATATACATATACATATACATATACATATACATATACATATACATATACATATACATATACATATACATATACATATACATATACATATACATATACATATACATATACATATACATATACATATACATATACATATACATATACATATACATATACATATACATATACATATACATATACATATACATATACATATACATATACATATACATATACATATACATATACATATACATATACATATACATATACATATACATATACATATACATATACATATACATATACATATACATATACATATACATATACATATACATATACATATACATATACATATACATATACATATACATATACATATACATATACATATACATATACATATACATATACATATACATATACATATACATATACATATACATATACATATACATATACATATACATATACATATACATATACATATACATATACATATACATATACATATACATATACATATACATATACATATACATATACATATACATATACATATACATATACATATACATATACATATACATATACATATACATATACATATACATATACATATACATATACATATACATATACATATACATATACATATACATATACATATACATATACATATACATATACATATACATATACATATACATATACATATACATATACATATACATATACATATACATATACATATACATATACATATACATATACATATACATATACATATACATATACATATACATATACATATACATATACATATACATATACATATACATATACATATACATATACATATACATATACATATACATATACATATACATATACATATACATATACATATACATATACATATACATATACATATACATATACATATACATATACATATACATATACATATACATATACATATACATATACATATACATATACATATACATATACATATACATATACATATACATATACATATACATATACATATACATATACATATACATATACATATACATATACATATACATATACATATACATATACATATACATATACATATACATATACATATACATATACATATACATATACATATACATATACATATACATATACATATACATATACATATACATATACATATACATATACATATACATATACATATACATATACATATACATATACATATACATATACATATACATATACATATACATATACATATACATATACATATACATATACATATACATATACATATACATATACATATACATATACATATACATATACATATACATATACATATACATATACATATACATATACATATACATATACATATACATATACATATACATATACATATACATATACATATACATATGCATATACATATACATATACATATACATATACATATACATATACATATACATATACATATACATATACATATACATATACATATACATATACATATACATATACATATACATATACATATACATATACATATACATATACATATACATATACATATACATATACATATACATATACATATACATATACATATACATATACATATACATATACATATACATATACATATGCATATACATATACATATACATATACATATACATATACATATACATATACATATACATATACATATACATATACATATACATATACATATACATATACATATACATATACATATACATATACATATACATATACATATACATATACATATACATATACATATACATATACATATACATATACATATACATATACATATACATATACATATACATATACATATACATATACATATACATATACATATACATATACATATGCATATACATATGCATATACATATAGATATACATATACATATACATATACATATAAATTATGTTCTTTCCAGTCCTGTTCTGGATGAAGATTACGTTGAGAGGCGAACTGTGCCTCTTATTGCTGGCCTCGGGCTCAGACAATAAAACAAATTATTTAACGGCTAAGTGCCGGAGTGAATATTTATTTAAGCGACTTACTGGAAGAGCGCTGTATTCAAACTAAAAACTAAATATACAGAATATTTCGCTTAAGCTAAGCCAAAACTGGCATTACGTCACAATGTCATGGTCGGCAAGCCGACTCAGCAGTCTTAGGCAATAACGGAAGCTCTTACGCTGACCATTGCAGCTATAGCGCGCTGATACAATGTATCGCTGAAACGGGGAACGCCACCAGCCGTGCTCCTGGAGGGAGCTCCAGTACCACAAGCGAATGATGCCAAATATCTAGGAGTGATACTGGATCGCAGACTCACCTTCTCCAAGCAAGTAACGGCCATTACAATGCGCTTACGTGCGGCCGTGAAAAAGCATTATTGGCTCCTCTGCTCGCGTAGCAAATTGTCTCTGTCAAATAAGATGACAATTTATAAACAGGTTATTGCGCCAGTGTGGAAGTATGGATGTCAAATCTGGTGCTTGGCTTGTGACAGCCAAATCCGCAGAGTCCAGGTTGCCCAGAACAAAACCATGAGACTGATTACCGGCTGCGAATGGTATGTTAGAAACACCACGTTGCATCGAGTTCTGAAACTGGCCACAGTCTTTGACCAAATCAACCAGCACTCGAGTCGGTACAACGAGATATTGGAGCGGCACAGAAACCAGCTAGCAAACATTTTCACTACACAGCGAACTCCAAGGAGACTGAACCGAAGGCAACCCAGAGACTAGATTCTCACGTTGACACACAGCAGCCATTACTGAATTATTATTTTATTAAGTGTCTTGTAAATATATGTAAATATTATTAATGTTAAAGCTAACGCAAGTTAGCCGGCGCGCCCATATGGGCAGAATTAATAGATACCAAGCTCACAAAGGGGTTACTGATTACCCCGTATGGCTTAATAAATATTATTTAAAAAAAAAAAAAAAAAAAAAGTTTCCAGGTCTTCAAGCTTAATTGAAGCTTCAAGACCTACATAGTAACTAAAAAGATTCTGTTTTGCCCACTGCAGGCTCCTCGCCTTGTTAGTTGGTGCATACAAACAAAAATGGAGACAAACATGCAGGACGAAGTGCAGGCTTTTGCGCGCCGTTCTGCTCTGCCGCGGCAACAACAGATGGCGCCACAGCAGCTGAATGCTTCGAACGCAAACGAGTCACTACGAGCTGTGGGTAAACCACAAACCCTGAAAAAGACCGTGAAGGCCGTGAAGTCATTCAACGGGTTTGAATGAAAAGGCCGTGAAGTCATTCAACGGGTTTGCTCGCGCGCGATATGGCGCTCTATGGCTATATAGCTGCTACCTGGCCCCCAGCATGCACCTTGGCGAGTTCACAACAGTGCTTGAGGAGCTCGCCGATGATGCAAGGGGCCGGAAGGCCATTATAGCCGGGGATTTCAACGCATGGGCGTTGGAATGGGGCAGCCATAGCACGAATGCCAGGGGCCGTATCCTTTTGGAGATCTTCGCGACGCTGGATGTGGCTCTGTTCAATTCTGGGCATGAGTACACCTTCAGCCGAGCCGGATTCGGGTCGATTATCGACATCAATTTTGTTAGTTCGTCCCTTTTCCGGGGCGCAAAGTGGAAATTGTGCGACAGCTATACGAGCAGTGATCACTCCGCACTGCTGTTCACAATAGGAGAGCTACCAGACAGGGCGCCAACTTTGTGGAGGGAGGCCTATCGACTGGATACTTTTGATCACTCAGCCTTGTCTGAGGCCATCCAGTCGTTAAGCACATCCGGCAATGCTGAGTTCAGAGCTTGCCAAATGGTAGCCCAAATACAGAGTGCCTGCAACAGCAGCATGCAACGGCGCAAGCAGTTCATGAGCCAGCAAGCGCCTGTGTATTGGTGGAATGAGCAAATAGCAGACTTTCGACGTACATGTATACGGGCGAGAAGACGATATCAAAGGGCCCGCGGTAGACCATCAGATTTAGAAAGGCAGTTAGCTTATCAGGTAGCAAGAAGAGAGCTTAAGAAGGACATCCAGACAAGTAAACGTGAATACTTTCTGGACTTATGCGACTCCGCTGAATTTGACCCTTGGGGCCAGGCATATAGAACAGTTGTAAAACGGCTATATGCCAAAAACAGATTCAGCCTACGGATCGTTTGGAACTAAAATCGATTGTGGAAACGCTCTTTCCTGAACGTCTAAGCTTCATTCATGGACCTCGCCTACTGCCGGCTAGCCATGACCCGATTGGCTCGCACCCTGTTTTAGCAACAAACGATGAGATTTTAGAAGCAGCTAGAAGTCTTAGAACGAACTCTGCCCTTGGTCCGGATGGTATCCCAAACCGTGCGCTGAAGCCCTCGCTTTGCAGCCAGGAAAGTTCACTGAGCTGTACAACGCGTGTCTAGCCCAGGAGACGTTCCCGGCAATATGAAAGACTCAGAACCTAGTATTGCTACCCAAGACTGGCAAACCCCCGGAAGAGCCATCGTCGTATAGACCAATTTGTCTCTTAGACACCATGGGAAAGGTGTTTGAGAAGCTAATTGGCTCTAGACTGGAGGCAGCAATCGACAGCACCGGTGGCCTGTTGACACACCAATTTGGCTTCCAGAAGGTGCGGTCAACAATAAATGCTCTAAGGAAAGTTGTTGACCTCGCAACTTCTGCCATCCAAGGCACTAGATGGAAGCATGGAGCGAAGCAGTACTGCATAATAGCGAACCTGGATGTTAAAAATGCATTCAACACTGCTAGCTGGGATATGATACTAGATGCACTAGCACAACATAATATCCCTAAATATCTTAAAGAGATAGTTAAGAGCTACTTCAGAGGAAGAACACTGATATACAACACGAGTGAGGGTATCCAAACTCATACAGTGTCAGCTGGAGTCCCCCAAGGATCTATGTTGGGGCCTCTCCTATGGAATGCTATGTACGATGGAGTACTGCGTTTGGAGCTTCCAGCAGGAATGCACACCATTGGCTTCGCTGATTATGTAGCCGTCGTTGCCATAGGAAAGGAGCTCAAAGATACAGAGCATATGTGCAGTGCAAGTATCAGCTGCATCCAAGGCTGGTTGGGAAGAGTTGGACTCGAGCTAACGGCACACAAGACTGAGGTCGTTTTAGTCAGCAGCCGCAAGACGGTCGAAACGGCCCATATAAGGATTGGAAGCGTCACCATCGAGTCAAAGAGGGCTATAAGATATCTAGGCGTCATGCTAGGTACAAGATTGTCTTTCCGCGAGCACCTGGAATACGTGCATAAAAAAGCAGCTGATTCGTGTAGAGCCCTCTCCCGAATAATGCTGAACACGCGGGGCCCTAAGCAACAAAGACGATTCCTTTTGATGAGTGTTGCCAGGTCCGTCATCCTCTATGCCGCACCAATCTGGGCAAGAGCGATGGCGTCTCCTAGCTACAGCCGAGGAATTTGCGCCACATACAGAATGAGCGCACTTCGAGTGAGCTGCACCTGAAGGTTCTGAAGAACCGTATCTGATGACGCGCCGCTCATCATAGCCGACATGACGCCACTAGAGGACTTGGTCGCCGAAGCTGTGGAGCGGAGCACAAACGAGTTTGTGCGACGAGACATGGCCAGGTCAAACAGCATCGGACGATGGCAAACAAGGTGGAGCAAATCGACTAAGGGGCGTTGGACTCACACGCTCATTCCGGAGCTGGAACCGTGGGTCAACCTCAAGTATGGCGAGATCAATTTCAATCTCTCGCAAATCCTCTCTGGTCATGGATGCTTCAGGAGTTATCTGAAGAGGTATGGCCATGAGGAAACTGAGGAATGTTCCTGGTGTGGTCAAGGTCTAGTGGAAAACGCCAAGCACGTCGTGTTTGAGTGTGGGCGTTTCCACGAGGAAAGGCGGTGTCTGGAAGAAGCAATAGGCCGCCCCATCGGGGTGGAAAACCTAACAAGGACAATGCTCGAGTCGGAGGTAGCTTGGAACCTTATAAGCTCCTTCGCGGCTACAATCATGCTGGAGCTCCGCAGAGTGGAGCGAATAAGAAGAAGGGCTGCCCCAGCTTAAGGTAGTGCAAAGCGCGTGCGAAGCAATGCTCTCCGGCAGTCCCGCAAGAAACGTGCGCTACCCTAAACCTTAGAAGCTTAGATTCTATTATACTTAAGTTAATTATTATAATTATAAGATTAAAAATTAATATAATAGTAGGAAATAAATCGAATATAAAAAAAACACATACACATACACATACAGTTTGAGTTTTGTTTTCATGGAAAGCAGTCGAAGTCGCGACGTGATCCATTGCAAAATCCAATTTAGGCTCTATAGATTCCCTGAAAAGGAACCAAAATTGAACAACGTGCAAGCTGTGAAACATGCTACGTACAATAGAATAGAGCGGCAGTAAATTCGGCAATCGGTGAATTATTGTGCGGCAAAGCGCGGAGTTCTCCAGTGACGGTGGGTGGTCAGGGGTCCAGGGGTTCGGCTCAGTAGCGTCAGTCCCTTCATATATCACATATACATATACATATACATATACATATACATATACATATACATATACATATACATATACATATACATATACATATACATATACATATACATATACATATACATATACATATACATATACATATACATATACATATACATATACATATACATATACATATACATATACATATACATATACATATACATATACATATACATATACATATACATATACATATACATATACATATACATATACATATACATATACATATACATATACATATACATATACATATACATATACATATACATATACATATACATATACATATACATATACATATACATATACATATACATATACATATACATATACATATACATATACATATACATATACATATACATATACATATACATATACATATACATATACATATATACATATACATATACATATACATATACATATACATATACATATACATATACATATACATATACATATACATATACATATACATATACATATACATATACATATACATATACATATACATATACATATACATATACATATACATATACATATACATATACATATACATATACATATACATATACATATACATATACATATACATATACATATACATATACATATACATATACATATACATATACATATACATATACATATACATATACATATACATATACATATACATATACATATACATATACATATACATATACATATACATATACATATACATATACATATACATATACATATACATATACATATACATATACATATACATATACATATACATATACATATAAATTATGTTCTTTCCAGTCCTGTTCTGGATGAAGATTACGTTGAGAGGCGAACTGTGCCTCTTATTGCTGGCCTCGGGCTCAGACAATAAAACAAATTATTTAACGGCTAAGTGCCGGAGTGAATATTTATTTAAGCGACTTACTGGAAGAGCGCTGTATTCAAACTAAAAACTAAATATACAGAATATTTCGCTTAAGCTAAGCCAAAACTGGCATTACGTCACAATGTCATGGTCGGCAAGCCGACTCAGCAGTCTTAGGCAATAACGGAAGCTCTTACGCTGACCATTGCAGCTATAGCGCGCTGATACAAAGTATGCAGTGTCGCAATTGCGAGGGCTGTTCCTTAACTTAAGAAGCACGCGATAACGAGGGTTAGTTATAAACTTATGAAATATCCTATATTAAGTGTTATGTGTTAACTACTCCCCCTTCAAGTATGAGGCCGCCCTCGGCCGACCCAATCCCGGCGACGACTTCTCGTAACTGCTTTGCGGACTTCTTTGCACCGATGTATCGACTAAGAGTGAGGCCAATGCAGATTAAAGCACAGCATATGGCTCCAATAATGAATGCCACACGATAAGCCTGATCAGTTCCGGCGTTTTTCTCGAACTGCTGTATCACCTCCAGATTACGTTCATTCAAACGATGAAGGTAAGGGAGGCTGAGGACATCTTGGGTGGCAGTGATGTTCAGCAAGGGAGAATTGGCAATACCTGGGACTCTATTGCGTACGTTGTTGTGATTGTAAAACAGAGTCCCGTTAATTGCGACTCGGTCTCCGAACGTGATGAGATGCGTGCCTTGTACCTGGATCTCAGTGCCGTTGTCCACCTGAATCCTTGCGGACCCGTCGTTGAGGATGATGATTCCGTCATCTACATGGGTGATTATTTCCAGGTTGCTCGGCTGGATCTCGCAGTGTGCCGTGCCACCTACATAGAGCTGTTTGGTACATGAACTCTCTAATGCCAGACGACAAAATGTGGCTCCAGGTGAAGCGGCGCAACTCTGCAGTGTGTGGGTTTCTCCATCGCATTCGGCTATGACGTTGTCAAGCAATCGCAGTATGAAGTTCTTATGGACGACAGGATAAATCGTAATTTTTCTGCAAGCTTTTTTAATCTTTGGGAATTTAATTATATAATGTATAGTGGTTATCGATTGGAGAACTTTTACGGACGCAACGGACATAAGATCTCCTATGGGAGTGTTGGTGGGTTCCTCTAGCCAAATTGATTTCAAATTTTAGCGGTCCAAAATGTTTGGGCTAACAATGTTAGCCTTCGCAAGAGTAATAATAGCAAGCATTAAATTTTGCAACTCCATCGTCAGCATTCTGTTTCTAGACAGTAGTGTTTCAAATAAATGGCTACTGTCAACTTGTGAGTTTTTGGCTATCTTGAGAATTTAATTGACAGTGGTTGTTAACTGGTTAAGCTGATCTTGAACTCTAGTGTTTATTTCTATTTGTCTATTATTGACATTTATCAATTGCATTTCAGTAAACCTAGTCTGCTCTAAATTGTCGGCATCTGGTGTACCCACCACAAAGAAAGTTTATAAAAGTTATGCCAAGTGGCTAAAAGTAAGTTGAACAACTATATCTAACTTATACGAGTTTGCCTAGTGGCTTAAAAACAGGTGTTCAAAAAAAACAAGGGAGTCACCTTAGGTTGTCCTTATGGACCACCCTCCCTCTAATGAGGACCTCGGTCCCCAGGTCTGCTTCCACTGCCTTCTCATCACATAAAGGTGTGAGTTTGTTTCCGATCCGTCGGTTGGACTTGACCAAAACTTTGTCACCAACCTCGAAGACCCTATTCTGCCGATTTGCGTTCTCCCTAGCTCTGAGCATCGTCTGAGCGTTTCTGATCTTTTCTTGTATTTTTCCTTGTGGCTCATCTGGGTGCGCCTGAACCACATCAACTGGTTTCTGGTCGGTGACCGAATGGATCGACTTATTGTACTCAGTTGTAGCCAGTAAAATGACTTCTACAGTGTCATTTATGCCTTTATCGATCTTTAGGCATCTGGCTAGCTCTAACAGAGTGCTGTGAAAGCGCTCAACCTGTCCATTCGAGATGCTATGCAATGGTGGTGCATTTGAAATGCTGACCCCATAGTTGTTTGCGAGCATAGTCACTATGGTCTCTGAATTCAATGACGGTTCATTGTCACAGTAAATGGATCTGGCTTTTAGGAAAAAAATTCATGATTTGCATAAGAGCTGGCTTCAGATCCACAATGGTTCTTGAGGGGATCGGTTGGACAATAGCAAACTTAGAGAACTTGTCGATGCAAGTTAGAAAGTATTTCCTGTCAGTGGAGAAAATGTCTATGTGTAACATCTCTCCTACATGTGAGGGGATCGGTGTCTCTCCAAGCTCTTGTTTTTTGGGGTGTCTATCATATTTAGCCCTAGCACATGTTTTGCAATTTTGTACTATTTCATTGGCCATTCTTGCCATCTTTGGAAAGTAGTACTCCGAGAGTACCTGCTTAATATTTTCCTGTGCAGACCTATGGGCCCTATTATGCTCGGCTGTGAGGATTTCCCTTCTATCTCCCACCGCTATTACATCCACTACGCGATTTTTGCAATGCCAGAACTTTGTGGCCGGGTATCTACGAACCAATGAATCTTGTATCATTGCAAGCGTGTGTAAATTACAGTGGAGAGCATTTACGCATTTGGGTGAAATTACATCTTCGAGCTCGTCTAGCAGCGATTCGATGGAAGAATAGCTGATCAAGTAGCGTTTCTTATTTCCAAAAAGAATAAAACTTCGTTTTAAGGGTAAACGCGCCTCTTCTAGCACTATTTGGTTTTGAAAACAATTCAAGGGCTTGTCTGTTGTCTCAATGGTGTTGGTGAGAGATACCTCACTGTGGATAGTTGCTGCGCAGGACTCAACTTCTTGTTCATTCACAGCGTTGAGCTGCTGTCTTGACAAGGCATCCGCAACCAGATTGTCCTTGCCGGGTTTATAGAAGATACGTGCATTAGACTCGTCAATGCGCGCTTTCCACCTTTTGATCTTCGCATTTGGATTGGATTCCGAAACTGCGAAGGTCAAGGGTTGATGGTCAGTGAAGATGTTAATGTCTTTCACCCCATACAAATAATGCCTTAACTTGGCAAGTGACCATACGATGGCCAATAACTCTCTCTCATTTGTCGCATAGTTTACCTCGCTGTCCTTCAATGTTCTTGAAATCATTGTTATAGGACGACCCTCTTGAGACAAGACTGCACCTATGCCGTAAGCCGAAGCATCGGTCGTTAGATCGAATGGCTTCTTAAAATCGGGGTACCTGAGCATTACATCCTTAGATGACAAAATGTCGCGCAACTTCTGAAACGCCCTTTGCTGCACTTCAGAGAATTGAACCTTTATATTTCTGGACCTATGCTTACTGACTGTTCCATTTTCACCCTTCAAAATATTGGAGATGGGTCTTGCTATTGTGGCGAAATCCCTAATGAAACATCTGTAATAACTTGCGAGGCCTAGAAATGATCTGACCTCGAATAGTGTTTTAGGTTCTGGATACTCCTGTATTGCCTTAACCTTTTCAGGGTCCGTCGTGGTACCAGTGTTGGTGACTATGAAACCAAGAAAGTTCACGCTTTTCTTAAAAAATCGTGACTTTTCGATGGAGACCCTCATGTTTGCTTCGTGTAAGCTTTTTAGGACCCAATCCACGTGTTTAATGTGGGAGTCCTCATCTTCTGAAAAGATGATTACGTCATCGACATAAACATAGCAAAATTTGCCAATCTGCTCTCGCAGTATGTCGTCGATGGTTCTTTGGAAGATGCTTGCTGCATTCTTTAATCCAAAGGGGAGCCTTTTGAACTCGTATTTCCCCCCGTTTACAGAGAAAGAGGTTTTTTCGCGGTCGCGTTCAGCGAGTATGATCTGGTGATAACCGGACTTGAGGTCTAATGTTGAAAAGAATTTGGCTCTTCCCAAATTCCCCAATATCATTGATATATTTGGCATAGGGTATTTGTCAGGCACGGTTCTTTCGTTAAGTTTACGAAAGTCCATTACCAATCTCATTTTCCTATTGCCCGCTTCATCAGTGCCCTTCTTGTCTACTACCCATATTGGATTATTGTAGGGAGAGACTGACTTTTGAATTATATCATTTTTTAGCAGATCTTTGATTTCTTTATCAACGAAATCAGCTGCTCCCATTGGATACGGGTAAAGCCTGGCATAGATCGGTTGCTCATCTATGGTCCTAATGGTAGCCACGACTGATGTGTTATACGGCAACGCCTCGTCTGGGTCTGCAAAGGCCTTTTGTCTGGTCTTTAGCATTTTCAAAAAGGAACTTCTGGCTAATGGGGATGCCTCTGCACAGTCTACATTTGTGAAATTTACATTTTTGCAGGTGTGGAAGGTGATTTGTTCGACCTCCGTGCCCCATTTAAGCTGTCCTGAAGCTAGACAAAGCGAAGCAGCTGCCTGCTTTAGCAGGTCAAGGCCTATAATCCCATCAAAAGTTGACAAGTCTGGCAGAATAAAAAAAGTTGCCTTTAACCCAAACATTGCAACGAAGCATTTGTGTGTAATTTGTGTCTCGCCGTGAATGGAATGAATTTTGAAGGGGGACTCTACAGAGTGGACGCCTTTTAACCCTTCGTGTGGCCGAATGAAATTCTTGGCCGCGCCCGTGTCTATGAGGAATCGCATGTGAGTCCCTGCTATTCTTCGTCTGATGACGGGTAGCAGGGATTTACTCCTAAAAAATTGAGGGTATCAGAGTCATAACTAGCATCGTCATTGATTTGTGCCGCTGCGCTAGAGGCGGCATCAGCGTACACCTCTGCTCCCTGTCCCGCGTCTTGCGTGACGTGATTTAATCTTTGTTGATTTCTCTGACCACCTGTGCGGTTGGATGCGGGGTTCTTCCTATTCGTGTAAGCGGGGGCCTGAGTGGGCTGCAATACCCTTGAGAAGGAAGGATCGACCTCCATGGGCACCGGTGCGCCATTACTATTGTGCTGCCTGCTGCTTCGTTGGTCAGTCTGCACTGGGGCCTTGCTTAGCTTGCTGAAGTGTGGATTCTTGGCACCGATAGTTTGTATTTCGGCTTGTTGCGAATGCCTTTCCTGTTGGTGACCCTGCGCTTTTGCATGCGGCCTGCGCTCTTTGTCCTCTAGACTTCTTGCGAAATTAGCCGCGAATGTGTACCTTTCATGATTTGACTCAACCTCTTGCGCGAGAGCTAGCGCTGAAGGCAAGTCTCTGGGCTTTGCTGCAAAGAGCACATCTGTAAGACTGCGCTTGAGACCCGATATGAACACACGCAACGCATCGTCACGGAATTTTTCACATAGGCCCTTTGCTAAAGCCGGCTCATATGACATGCTAACTTTGTTAGTGAGAAGAGTGAGTTTCTTCTCTACCTCGTCGTAATACTGGAACAGGGACAGGCCACCTTGCCTCAAGGTACCTAATTGCTGTTCAATGACATGAATTGGTCTCTTGTCACTGTATGTGAAATCTAGGCGATTTATTATCGCATCAAAATTCAATACAGTACCAAATGAGGCCAGCACCGCGTCTGCGGGGCCCCTGATCTTGCTTCTTATAATGATAACAGCCTGGTAATGGCGAGAACTGCCATTATGTGGTCTGAAGATCTCGTAAGCTGCTAATGCTGCCTGCCTCCAAGATACATAAGCTTCCTGTACTCCTGCAAACTCAGGTAAACATTTGACGGCATCTAGTGGCTCGTCACAGCGAATGTCGTTTCTAATTCCTATAGCAGCATATGCTACTACTTGTGGGGCGGCAACGTTTGCTGCTGCTATTTGTTGAGCCAACTCATTAATTCTTTGAGTCAATGCTCGCTCCCTCTGCTCGTTTCAGCAGCCTGTTCAGCTAAAGCATTGCTGACAGCCGACCTTATTATTTCCCTAAGCTGATCTGGATCCATTTTACCTAATGGGGGGGAAACTGCAGGGAGAGGTCTTGTAGCCGAGGCTCGAATGGGAATGTCACAGTCGGACTCTGAGTCGCTAAGCTGCTTGCGAGGTGTTCTATATTGGCTGAACTGAAACATGCGCAGGCCAGTGGCCGCGGGGCGTCAAAAGATGGATCGAATTACGACGTAGCTCTGAATCACGAGAACTGTATGCGTTGATACAGCACAATTTTAGACACACAGAAAGTAACACAAGGTAATTTTACTAACGATCTGGATGATAAATTGTTTTAACTAGAATCCTCAAGGCAGTTACTCTCACGTGTTTCAGAAACCTGGTTCAGATTACTGTTATTAATTATGATTTGTTGCAATATAAAATACTCACAAGTATTAACTAATTTTTATAAAAAATTAAGACTTTAAAAATTTTGGCTAGAGTATCCACTTACATGATTCAACTAACACAAAAAATAAATTTATTTATATGTTTGGTCACTCGCAGCTCCCGCGCTGCTGTCTTAATTGCTGTTGGTTGTGGAGTCCGACCACTAGTTGGGCGCCAATTATGTTCTTTCCAGTCCTGTTCTGGATGAAGATTACGTTGAGAGGCGAACTGTGCCTCTTATTGCTGGCCTCGGGCTCAGACAATAAAACAAATTATTTAACGGCTAAGTGCCGGAGTGAATATTTATTTAAGCGACTTACTGGAAGAGCGCTGTATTCAAACTAAAAACTAAATATACAGAATATTTCGCTTAAGCTAAGCCAAAACTGGCATTACGCCACAATGTCATGGTCGGCAAGCCGACTCAGCAGTCTTAGGCAATAACGGAAGCTCTTACGCTGACCATTGCAGCTATAGCGCGCTGATACAAAGTATGCAGTGTCGCAATTGCGAGGGCTGTTCCTTAACTTAAGAAGCACGCGATAGCGAGGGTTAGTTATAAACTTATGAAATATCCTATATTAAGTGTTATGTGTTAACTTATACATATGCATATACATATACATATACATATACATATACATATACATATACATATACATATACATATACATATACATATACATATACATATGCATATACATATGCATATACATATAGATATACATATACATATACATATACATATAAATTATGTTCTTTCCAGTCCTGTTCTGGATGAAGATTACGTTGAGAGGCGAACTGTGCCTCTTATTGCTGGCCTCGGGCTCAGACAATAAAACAAATTATTTAACGGCTAAGCGCCGGAGTGAATATTTATTTAAGCGACTTACTGGAAGAGCGCTGTATTCAAACTAAAAACTAAATATACAGAATATTTCGCTTAAGCTAAGCCAAAACTGGCATTACGTCACAATGTCATGGTCGGCAAGCCGACTCAGCAGTCTTAGGCAATAACGGAAGCTCTTACGCTGACCATTGCAGCTATAGCGCGCTGATACAAAGTATGCAGTGTCGCAATTGCGAGGGCTGTTCCTTAACTTAAGAAGCACGCGATAACGAGGGTTAGTTATAAACTTATGAAATATCCTATATTAAGTGTTATGTGTTAACTACTCCCCCTTCAAGTATGAGGCCGCCCTCGGCCGACCCAATCCCGGCGACGACTTCTCGTAACTGCTTTGCGGACTTCTTTGCACCGATGTATCGACTAAGAGTGAGGCCAATGCAGATTAAAGCACAGCATATGGCTCCAATAATGAATGCCACACGATAAGCCTGATCAGTTCCGGCGTTTTTCTCGAACTGCTGTATCACCTCCAGATTACGTTCATTCAAACGATGAAGGTAAGGGAGGCCTGAGTACATCTTAGGTGGCAGTGATGTTCAGCAAGTGGAGAATTGGCAATACCTGGGACTCTATTGCGTACGTTGTTGTGATTGTAAAACAGAGTCCTGTTAATACGTGACTCGGTCTCCGAACAGTGATGAGATGCGTGCCTTGTACCTGGATCTCAGTACCGTTGTCCACCTGAATCCTTGCGGACCCGTCGTTGAGGATGATGATTCCGTCATCTACATGGGTGATTATTTCCAGGTTGCTCGGCTGGATCTCGCAGTGTGCCGTGCCACCTACATAGAGCTGTTTGGTACATGAACTCTCTAATGCCAGACGACAAAATGTGGCTCCAGGTGAAGCGGCGCAACTCTGCAGTGTGTGGGTTTCTCCATCGCATTCGGCTATGACGTTGTCAAGCAATCGCAGTATGAAGTTCTCTTATGGACGACAGGATAAATCGTAATTTTTCTGCAAGCTTTTTTAATCTTTGGGAATTTAATTATATAATGTATAGTGGTTATCGATTGGAGAACTTTTACGGACGCAACGGACATAAGATCTCCTATGGGAGTGGTGGGGTTCCTCTAGCCAAATTGATTTCAAATTTTAGCGGTCCAAAATGTTTGGGCTAACAATGTTAGCCTTCGCAAGAGTAATAATAGCAAGCATTAAATTTTGCAACTCCATCGTCAGCATTCTGTTTCTAGACAGTAGTGTTTCAAATAAATGGCTACTGTCAACTTGTGAGTTTTTGGCTATCTTGAGAATTTAATTGACAGTGGTTGTTAACTGGTTAAGCTGATCTTGAACTCTAGTGTTTATTTCTATTTGTCTATTATTGACATTTATCAATTGCATTTCAGTAAACCTAGTCTGCTCTAAATTGTCGGCATCTGGTGTACCCACCACAAAGAAAGTTTATAAAAGTTATGCCAAGTGGCTAAAAGTAAGTTGAACAACTATATCTAACTTATACGAGTTTGCCTAGTGGCTTAAAAACAGGTGTTCAAAAAAACAAAGTCATAGGTTGTCCTTATGGACCACCTCCTCTAATGAGGACCTCGGTCCCCAGGTCTGCTTCCACTGCCTTCTCATCATAAAGGTGTGGGGATTTGTTTCCGATCCGTCGGTTGGACTTGACCAAAACTTGTCACCAACCTCGAAATTCCTTCTGCCGATTTGCGTTCTCCCTAGCTCTGAGCATCGTCTGAGCGTTTCTGATCTTTTCTTGTATTTTTCCTTGTGGCTCATCTGGGTGCGCCTGAACCACATCAACTGGTTTCTGGTCGGTGACCGAATGGATCGACTTATTGTACTCGAGTTGTAGCCAGTAAAATGGCTTCTGGTGTCATTTATGCCTTTATCGATCTTTAGGCATCTGGCTAGCTCTAACAGAGTGCTGTGAAAGCGCTCAACCTGTGCATTCGAGATGCTATGCAATGGTGGTGCATTTGAAATGCCGGCCCCATAGTTGTTTGCGAGCATAGTCACTATGGTCTCTGAATTCAATGACGGTTCATTGTCACAGTAAATGGATCTGGCACGGAAAAAAATTCATGATTTGCATAAGAGCTGGCTTCAGATCCACAATGGTTCTTGAGGATCGGTTGGACAATAGCAAACTTAGAGCTTGTCGATGCAAGTTAGAAAGTATTTCCTGTCAGTGGAGAAAATGTCTATGTGTAACATCTCTCCTACATGTGAGGGGATCGGTGTCTCTCCAAGCTCTTGTTTTTTGGGATTATTATCATATTTGGCTAGCACATGTTTTTGCAATTTTGTATATTTCATTGGCCATTCTTGCCATCTTTGAAGTAGTACTCGAGAGTGCCTGCTTAATATTTTCCTGTGCAGACCTATAGGAAGCATATTATGCTCGGCTGTGAGGATTTCCCTTCTATCTCCCACCGCTATTATCCACTACGCGATTTGCAATGCCAGAACTTTGTGGCGGGTATCTACGAACCAATGAATCTTGTATCATTGCAAGCGTGTATAAATTACAGTGGAGAGCATTTACGCATTTGGGTGAAATTCTATCTTCGAGCTCGTCTAGCAGCGATTCGATGGAAGAATAGCTGATCAAGTAGCGTTCTTATTTCCAAAGAATAAAACTTCGTTTTAAGGGTAAACGCGCCTCTTCTAGCACTATTTGGTTTTGAAAACAATTCAAGGGCTTGTCTGTTGTCTCAATGGTGTTGAGTGAGAGATACCTCACTGTGGATAGTTGCTGCGCAGGACTCAACTTCTTGTTCATTCACAGCGTTGAGCTGCTGTCTTGACAAATCGCAACCAGATTGTCGCCTTGAGTTTATAGAAGATACGTGCATTAGACTCGTCAATGCGCGCTTTCCACCACGATCTTCGCATTTGGATTGGATTCGAAACTGCGAGAGGTCAAGGGTTGATGGTCAGTGAAGATGTTAATGTCTTTCACCCCATACAAATAATGCCTTAACGGCAAGTGACATACGATGGCCAATAACTCTCTCTCATTTGTCGCATAGTTTACCGCTGTCCTTCAATGTTCTTGAAATCATTGTTATAGGACGACCCTCTTGAGACAAGACTGCACCTATGCCGTAAGCCGAAGCATCGGTCGTTAGATCAGTGGCTCTTAAAATCAGGTACCTGAGCATTACATCCTTAGATGACAAAAAAATGTCGCGCAACTTCTGAAACGCCCTTTGCTGCACTTCAGAGAATTGAACCTTTATATTTCTGGACCTATGCTTACTGACTGTTCCATTTTCACCCTTCAAAATATTGGAGATGGGTCTTGCTATTGTGGCGAAATCTAATGAAACATCTGTAATAACTTGAGGCCTAGAAATGATCTGACCTCGAATAGTGTTTTAGGTTCTGGATACTCCTGTATTGCCTTAACCTTTTCAGGGTCCGTCGTGGTACCAGTGCTGGTGACTATGAAACCAAGAAAGTTCACGCTTTTCTTAAAAAATCGTGACTTTTCGATGGAGACCCTCATGTTTGCTTCGTGTAAGCTTTTGGGACCCAATCCACGTGTTTAACGTGGGAGTCCTCATCTTCTGAAAAGATGATTACGTCATCGACATAAACATAGCAGAATTTGCCCAATCTGCTCTCGCAGTATGTCGTCGATGGTTCTTTGGAAGATGCTTGCTGCGATTCTTTAATCCAAAAGGGGAGCCTTTTGAACTCGTATTTCCCCGATTTACAGAGAAAGAGGTTTTTTCGCGGTCGCGTTCAGCGAGTATGATCTGGTGATAACCGGACTTGAGGTCTAATGTTGAAAGAATTTGGCTCTTCCCAAATTCCCCAATATCATTGATATGACGCCAGGGTATTTGTCGGGCACGGTTCTTTCGTTAAGTTTACGAAAGTCCATTACCAATCTCATTTTCCTATTGCCCATCAGTGCCCTTCTTGTCTACTACCCATATTGGATTATTGTAGGGAGAGACTGACTTTTGAATTATATCATTTTTTAGCAGATCTTTGATTTCTTTATCAACGAAATCAGCTGCTCCATTGGATACGGAGTAAGCCTGGCATAGATCAGTTGCTCATCTATGGTCCTAATGGTAGCCACGACTGATGTGTTATACGGCAACGCCTCGTCTGGGTCTGCAAAGGCCTTTTGTCTGGTCTTTAGCATTTTCAAAGGAACTTCACCGTATGGGGATGCCTCTGCACAGTCTACATTTGTGAAATTTACATTTTGCAGGTGTGGAAGGTGATTTGTTCGACCTCAAATGCCCCATTTAAGCTGTCCTGAAGCTAAGAACAAAAGCGAAGCAGCTGCCTGCTTTAGCAGGTCAAGGCCTATAATCCCATCAAAAGTTGACAAGTCTGGCAGAATAAAAAAGTTGCCTTTAACCCAAACATTGCAACGAAGCATTTGTGTGTAATTTGTGTCTCGCCGTGAATGGAATGAATTTGAAGGGGGACTCTACAGAGTGGACGCCTTTTAACCCTTCGTGTGGCCGAATGAAATTCTTGGCCGCGCCCGTGTCTATGAGGAATCGCATGTGAGTCCCTGCTATTCTTCGTCTGATGACGGGTAGCAGGGATTTACTCCTAAAAATTGAGGGTATCAGAGTCATATGTGCATCGTCATTGATTTGTGCCGCTGCGCTAGAGGCGGCATCAGCGTACACCTCTGCTCCCTGTCCCGCGTCTTGCGTGACGTGATTTAATCTTGTTGATTTCTCTGACCACCTGTGCGGTTGGATGCGGGTTCTTCCCTATTCGTGTAAGCGGGGGCCTGAGTGGGCTGCAATACCCTTGAGAAGGAAAGGATCGACCTCCATGGGCACCGGTGCGCCATTACTATTGTACTGCCTGCTGCTTCGTTGGTCAGTCTGCACTGGGGCCTTGCTTAGCTTGCTGAAGTGTGGATTCTTGGCACCGATAGTTTGTATTTCAAACTGTTGCGAATGCCTTTCCTGTTGGTGACCCTGCGCTTTTGCATGCGGCCTGCTCTTGTCCTCTAGACTTCTTGCGAAATTAGCCGCGAATGTGTACCTTTCATGATTTGACTCAACCTCTTGCGCGAGAGCTAGCGCTGAAATTCCAGGTCTCTAGGCTTTGCAAGAGCACATCTGTAAGACTGCGCTTGAGACCCGATATGAACACACGCAACGCATCGTCACGGAATTTTTCACATAGGCCACTTGCTAAAGCCGGCTCATATGACATGCTAACTTTGTTAGTGAGAAGAGTGAGTTTCTTCTCTACCTCGTCGTAATACTGGAACAGGGACAGGCCACCTTGCCTCAAGGTACCTAATTGCTGTTCAATGACATGAATTGGTCTCTTGTCACTGTATGTGAAATCTAGGCGATTTATTATCGCATCAAAATTCAATACAGTACCAAATGAGGCCAGCACCGCGTCTGCGGTGCCCCTGATCTTGCTTCTTATAATGATAACAGCCTGGTAATGGCGAGAACTGCCATTATGTGGTCTGAAGATCTCGTAAGCTGCTAATGCTGCCTGCCTCCAAGATACATAAGCTTCCTGTACTCCTGCAAACTCAGGTAAACATTTGACGGCATCTAGTGGCTCGT